>JAVJGI010000014.1:95659653-95715603 GCA_035590275.1 Ibycter americanus
GAGGCTTATTACCACCCCTTTTAATGCCAACCTCTACCAATTCTTCTCATGTAAATACTGTCTCTAACATGGTCTTGTGAGTCCATGGATTTTTTCAATATAGCAGTGTTCATGAGGATAGTATTAAAGACAAGCAAGACTGTGAGCTAAATTCTGCTCTTCTATGCTACATTAGTATAGCTTGGATATATTTTATTAGGCTTGCTGTATCAGACTTGAGATGAAAACTGTATATATTGCTGATTTTTAGATGGAAGCTTCCCCCTGCCCCTCCAATTCATATTTTCCATGGAAACATGGATTTTTTTCCTCCTGGGAAAATAAAAACAATATCTCTGAGTCTGGAAAAAAGAAAATAAAATTGACTTAATGTTTTAAGCTAGGAGAAGTCCCAGCTGCTTGTAAAAGCATGCAGCCTTGCACTCTGCTACACAGGAGTTTGTCAAAGTGAAGGTGACAGGAGCTTTTCCAGACAGGGAGATAAGCAACCCCAAAAATTTTTTTAATTCTTTTTCTCCTAATAAGGACATTTACAGAAATTCCTTGTTGTGATTTTTTTTTTTCAAATTTGACTTTTTGCCACCATTGAGACATAAAAGACTTAGCAAATTGATTCCCAAGATTTTCTTGTATCACATAGCATGTTTTACTCACTACGAACAAAAAAAAAGTTTGCCTTTTTAATAATTAGTTTGTGTTTTGGTAAATAGCTAGGAGCTTTGATCGGGAAACAGCATGCATTTTCTGCAGTGCTGTATGAATATGGAACAGAAAGATAAAATGCCAGGCTTCTTGGTGAAATCAATGGCACCTTTAATCTGAACACAGAAAAATTAGTGTGTAATGCAACACCTTAAGTAGAAAGATTTGTGTAACTTCTGAGAATCTACCTGTTGTGTAGGTGTATTTTGTGAAGGTGGAGGAAGGGAACAGGGACAGCAATTTGATTCCTTTTGTTTGTTTTCTAAATCTGTGTGAGAACACTAGTGCAACAGTTAATTGTGTTCTGCCAAATCTGTCTTTAGTACTTGATGTAGCACTTTGTTTTTGAACACTCAACTAGGCTGCCCTGTGCTTTCTTTGCAAATAATCCATGTGTGTGGTGATTCTATAGTGACTTAAGATTTTGTGCTTTATTACAATTCAAGACCGAAGAATAAATAGCAATAAATATATCCCATGTGAGAAGCTTTTGAACCTTTGTTAAGAACACTGACATTGCAGCCTGCTAATTCCCATGTTCTACTTGTCTTTGGCAGAACTTTAGTTTAACATATGTTCCTCTGGTATAAATCTTTTAAAACTTTCAGTTGAAAATTAGATTTATTTCTGTTACCTTATGTGTATTGCTCCTTTCAAAAGTGCATCAGGGAAGTATTTCTGATGAGGGTTTCTTCTTGCCTTAGGTAGAAGAGTTAGTTTCTAAATTTTCTTCAAAGGCATGGTTTCAGTGGAGTCATCGTGGTTCGTGCCAGAAGTGTAAGATAGGTCTCTAAATACTGATTAGGAAAGGTAAGGTGACTACAGATAGATTTCTTTTATCAGAGCTGCAGTACTATGTATATATCTTTGTACCGGGCTTTTACACTGAAAAGGCTACCTGAAGATTTAATGGAGACCTAATCTTCTGCTGAAGGTTTTCATGAATAGGTTAGACAAATGTCTATGTGACTCTTATTTCTTTGCAGGAAGTTGACCCAAGTGTTCTCTGCAGAGGTCATCACACCTTTTTTCTATGTGGTTTACATTTTCAACACCTGTTCCTGTTTAATACTGTTAAATGTTAAAATGTTAATAAAAAAAGTATGTAAGCTAGATGATTAATGATACAGAGGACAGATAATTATTACAATGAAACATTATAAGAAAGATCTATTGGTCATTTTTCAAAGGGATATCATCTTGATTATTGGGGCCACCAACCTGTCCAGTGGGAGACCTTCTGCACCATGATTTCACTTCCTTGTACCAAAGGCTCCTTTCTCATTTCATTCCTTCATTAAGGCTCTGTGCAGGAATATTGTGGACTAGTTTAATTAGTCCTGGAGGGAGCAAGTTATGAAGACCATTTTATTTTCTTACACAGCTCCTTTAAGGTGAGAGTCGGACATGTATGAAGGGCTCGTAATAACAAAATGGTGGTCAGAAGACAGGAGGGACCTGGCTGCACTGAACTGCCTCGATGAGCACCAGTGGGTCCCCCCAGTTCTGGAGAGTTGTGGGTTTCCTCTTCATTTGAATAGCTCAACCCGTGCTTGCACCAAGAACAACCTGGGGGAAAGCTTTAAGGGAGCTGCAAAGAAACTTGGTTGCTGCTTCACCTGCCAGTACTGGCGTGCAAGCTGGCTTGTCAATGCACAAGAAGTTTAATGCCAGCTAAATGGTGGCAATTTAATGTCTGCTCTTCCCCTAGCCTGCCCCGTACTGTGGGATTAGTTATTTCTCTTTCTTATTAAATTGAGAGTCACTTTGACTAGGAATGGCATCAAACTACTCTCTACCCTCTCTATTGTAAAATGACTTTTTATTTAGGTAACTGATGCCAGGAGACAGTCAATTTTCCCTTGCCCCTAGTGGACTGAAGGCAGTTTTAGAGCTATTATATGTGTTTTTCTATTTCAAACTACAGCATCAAGGGTCATGTTCACTGTTTGTTTGGAATATGGTGTCCTGATTTTTTGTGTTGGGTTTTTTTTTCAGTACAGCTGAAATATTTTATTTTACTGTAGTTGTTTTGATGTAGTAGTGTAGATAGACAATTTTTGACCTATTTTCTGTCAGTTATGAAAACACTCCAAGCAGGGGATGTTTTTCAATCTTTCTCAAAGCTTTTAAACCTCTACCCATCATTGTGGTTTCTGAGTGCCTTCCATGTGGAGAGAAGGGCAGCAGCAAAGTCTCGGATGTACCTCAGTCTGTTTAAGTTAGGATCTTACTTACCTTTTGAGTTTAGGGAAACTCCTGCCACACTGCAGATACTGCTACAATGTGAAAAAATAGTATTTTGTCTTGTACCTGCTGCATCACATTACTGTTTTGTGACTGTCATCAGTCTCAGTGTAGCAAATACTGCCCTGAAGTATAGAAGGAGTGGTTCCCTCTTAATTTCAGTCTACCCAGAGACAGTTTTTACTTCCAATATTTACACAGGGCATGTGCTCCATCAAAAGACCTTCCCAGAGAAAAATGTATAGCACGTTACCCTTCGGCTCACTCTCTCTAGGTTGGGTAATTGGTAGGTTGGTTGAGCCTGTAGGCTCGCCCCTTCTATTTTCATATTGCTGATGTGCCAAAACCTGTAATTCCTGGTTCTCTGGTTGAAAATGTTTACCTTCCATCTGTGTTGCAGCTGGCAGTTCTTCGGAAGTTACTGCATGGGGACATGGCATTTCAACAAGAAGCTAATCTAAATAAATATTTCAAGATGGACTTTTATAGTCACAGAAATGGCTAAGTAAAAAACCAGCACCACCTTCTTCAGTAGGGCGGCTCCAACTGTGCATTCGGAAGCAAATTTGCTTTCTATAGTGACCCAAAGAAATTACTTCAACCACACAGTGCAACTGTCAGTGAATGAAGTGCAGTCTTGTGCTGTCAACAGAATTCAGCAGTGCTTTCTGATCGCAGAGTCTCTATTACTTGTGGTAACGTGCAAGAGAGACTGTAGCTTAACGTTCAGCTCACAGGCTGAGTGGGGGGGGGTTGGCTCTTGGGAAATGCGTCTGTCTCGATGAGTGAACTGACAAGTCCTCAAGAGAGGTCATACTCGGTGCTTTGTGGTGTCATTGGTAGTAATTTTCAAGACAGAATGGATTACACTTTTAGAAAGCACGTTCTATTTTTTTTCTCTTTAAATGCAATTACATCCAGTTACTAATGCCTATTAAGGGACAACAGCTATGCATATAACTACTATGAAAATGCATTTTAGAAATTTCACAATATCAACTTTTTCATCCATTTCTGTTTTGTTAAATGAGCTATGGGTATGATCTTCATCTCTCACATAACCCCTCTCCTTATACTGTGTGAAAATAACCCTTAATTGTAGAACACAACAAATTTTCTTCCCTAAATGGACAAGAAACACAATTCTTTAAGCAAAGGAAGTTGCCGATAGATGGGGAGTTCTCTTTAATCAGTTACCCGATAAGCAACAGAAGATCTCTTTTGTCAGAAACCCACTGAGTTAGATTAAAATCTCTGTATGAATTTATGAATTATGTTTTTGATTAACAAAAAAGTGTCCTGACATATAATGTAAAAAGAACATCCTCTCTTATAAATAATCCACAAGCCCATGGATAAGGAAAGACAGTGCTGAGGAATCATATTTTTGTTACAGATTCACTTCAAGCTTATTGACAAGGTACTTCCCATGATCTGAAGCCTTATACTGTAATAGTGTCATAAAAATTACTTCGAAAGCTCAGGTGCTGTCATACTTTTTACTGCATATTATATTAATTATGAAAAACGTACTGGATTAGGGCTTCACAGTATAGTGAGTTACTATTAAGAGACAAAATATGAAACTGGTGGCTAAGAGCTCCTGAACGTTAAGTCTAGATGTGCCACTAACTGTATCACCCGGAACAAATTCTGTGTACTTAGTGATGCTTTTGCTTATGCTGAGCAGCACCTGTACCTACCAAATAGACTTGTGAATTTCCATAACTTTACAATGAGTAAAGCAGTACTGGAAGTAAATAATAGTAACATGATTCAGCCTGCGCTGTCTCTCTTGGAGTCATACATGGTGCTGGTATGTGGTCATGTGTAAAGGAACAGAGCAATCTGTCATTTAAAAAATACAAAGTTCTCGTTCTTTACTTTCTTTACCTTTTAGAGTGGAAATTTATGTATCCTCAGCATGAAAATGGCTTCTTCTTACCTAGTTTGTAGAATCATGGTCTCACTTAGAGTAAAATTTAGGCCCTGAAATGGACTCTATAGAATCTAGGATTTGAGAGTGTAACTGCTAATTAAATGGTGTTAGTGATGATGCTGCAGGTTAATTTCAACCCTAACCCAAAATTTAGAAAATAATAATTCCAGAAGTCTGACTCCTCAATTCTTGTCCAAAGTTGGTATATCAGTGCAAATACTCTTTTGTGTTCTGTAGGCTGTGGTTCACTGAGAGAGTTCTAAAAAGATGACCTAATTCTTCAAATAGAAAAGTCTTTTTGGCATTAACTGAACCTGGAAGTGCTCAGCACTTTGGAAAAACAGGTCATGTAACAATTTAATATGCACTCAGGAGTTTGATTCTAGACTCTTGGTCTTTTAAAAATTCATCATGCTAGTCTTAATATATAGATTCCCAGAGAGTGATGTATGCATTGCAGTGAAAAATGCAGCGAAAATAAATTAGTAAACATTGAACAAACCAAGTTCATTTCTGGAAAAACTAATCTGCACAGCTGCCTGGGAGGGTGTTCTTCAGAAAAGTCAGAATGGGTAAACAAAGAAAAAAAATGCAACTTCCTTCACTTTGACAGTTGTCTTTTGAGTACTTCTCTTGTCTTGTGAATATTCTTGAGTGGAATCTGTTGGAGGAGCAGTATATTGTTGATCTATAGAAAGAAGACATTAAGTGATAATTATAGACAGAAAAGGCTGGATAAAAGCCCAGCAACATTTATCACTTTGTGGTTTAAACATTTCCAAACTGTGAATTAAAATAGCAGTCCCTATTTAATAGTACTTTGGGCTGATAGAATACTATTTTGCATACATATTTGCTAACTAATTTTAAAATGTACAGTAGGTATTATGCATGGGTAATAATGCTTTGCCTGTTTCCCAAGGATGCTTTGGATATTAATTATAGTCTCAAAACACACTGCAGATAATAAGGATTAAGCATTATTATTATGAATTGGGTTAATTTAAGATATAAAACTGCTTGAGTTGCAAAAGTCTTTAAGCATGTTATGAATATTTCAGCAGTGTTCATGCCTGATGTAACCTGAATCAACAATCATTTCAAAACATTTATTTTTTTTACAGAATATAGATTTTAATTATTCATGTCTTTTGCTAGGGAGGAGGAGAGCTGGAACTGACCTCAGACCTCTTGGCAGATCCGCTAAGCTTTAGTTTTTCACTGAGATTCCACTCAGTCTTATTTTCATATGCAACTCTCTTTTCTCTTGCCATGGGGTACACCGTGAATCCAAATGATTGTAGGTCCACTGTCTTCAGTGGAACTGCACCCATTTGATGAAGCTAGGTGTGTCTCTTCTATCGCTCTGCAATCTCTTTCTTTGCTGGAGTGCACAGTGGACTCTTTTCTGTATTTTCTAGTTTGTCTCGTCCAAAACTGCTTGCTGCTTTTTACATTCCTCTGGGCCTGAGCATCGCTTGTATCCAGAATTCAAGGTTTGCAGAGGCAGATGCACAAATGTTGTCCCAGCCTGTCATTTACTAAGGAATTACTTCACTGCTGGCATTGAAAGAATCATCCATTAAGAACAAGGTTCATGAGAAAGTATTGATAGTTTGGCTATAGAAGTTGTTAACCTGTTTTCGATGCGGATATGAATGCTGTTTCTTTCTGTGTTCAATATTGAATAGCATTAATTTTTCCTGTATTTCTGTTGTATTTGACTACGCAGCGCTAAAACACTCCAGAAGTTGCCATTGTATAGGTATAATAGCAAAACACTGTATTTTATATCCAATTTCAACTTTTGTTCTCATTTTTATGTCTCAGTAGACTTCAGTAGAATGTCAGCTTATCAATAAATGGGTCTTTGGAGAATAAGGCTCCAAAGAAATAGAAGTCATTTATCAGAAGGCTACTGTGATGCAGTAATTTGAATCTATAACATGAAGAATAATTTGGAAATTATTTAATGTATGTATAAAGCCAGAACACAATGGTGGTGGGGAACCTTATAAAAACCAGCAGTACTGTCATGTATGTAAGCAGGCTACCGACAATTCATATTGCCAAGAGGTGAAAGAATTTCTGTAATAAACTCAATCTTATCAACTGGAAATATCAGAAGGTATGAAAAGACTGGGCATATTAATCAATCAAAGTATGACTTTGAGTTACGAACTTGTCATGCAGCTACAGAAGAGGAAAATCTAATCATAGACTGTATCAGGCAGTGAATTACCACCATTATATTGCTGAATTCTCACCCAGAATACCTTATCCATTCTACAAAGCCTTCCTTCAGAGAGATGAATTCTCAGCAGAGCAGGTGAAGAAAAAGGAGAATTAACATAACCAGCAAATGACAATCTACCTCAAGAGACAAGAACTGAGTATTATAGTTAAATGAGTGCTGGGAGCAAATATGCTCTAAATGCAGAGTGCAAGTGTGCCAGTGGAGTTGATCAAACCACAGTTACGTAAGGTAAAGTGAAATGTTAATTTTAAAGTAAAAGGATATTAACTGGCTGTGAAAAACTCAGAATTTGTCCAGCTGTCTGTTGACTAATGTTCTGGGCATGGCTTTCAATAGCAGTTGAGGGAAAACTGTGGGGAAACAGCTTGTGTTCTCTCACGACCCCTGATTGCAAAGATGAGAGTTAATTGATGAAGATCCACTTCACTCCTCTATGGTATGTTCCCTGCTGTAAAAGACCACTTAAGACACTGGTCTATGTAACTAGAAAAGCTTGTTGAGGCAGATTGGTGACCTTCTTGCCATAAAAGTAAAACACAGATACAATGTGTTCATTTTTGAGGTTTTGCCATATTACAAAACCAGTAAGGTAAAAGGTACATTCATTAACCTTTAGGTAGAGTGGTTCTCTGTTAGCATTAGTATTAGTCCTTATGTTAGACCCTTTATATTTTTTTGGAACTTGAAAAATTCAGAAGGTGCAAGTTAAAGCAGGCCCACATCTTAATCCCTGGTATTTGTTGAAACCTAATAAATGAAATGCATTTTTGTCAACTTTTCATTATAAAAGATGCTGCTGAAGGAAATAATGATAGCCAACCTTTTGACATAATTGTTTCAAGAATGTACCTGCCTACACTGTTGCTTAAAATCTTAGATCCTTAATACCTTAGTGAAAACTTGGATTATATATAGGGTGTCAGAACAATAATTTCTCTGCGACTCTAATCCTTCTGAACCAATCTGGACATGCTGTGTCAAACTGCAAGTTCCCAGTGTGAGTTCAGATCAGATGGGTTATGTGTAGGTGGTCAGCTATCACCAAACTGGTAAGACTGGTATGCAGAATTTATCCTGGAGGTTAGCAATCCTCCCTCTCCAAATACTACCTTCAGCTCCGCACCTGAACCACAGTCTTGTGACCGTGGAAGAGGGCTAACCAGTACTTTTTAGGTTTATGGTATCTTGCTGTAAGAGCATCCAGCAACAAACCTTCATTGTTAAGTCTTCAAAATTAGCTTACCATTCTGCCACGTAGGCTGTGTGACCACGCATGTGTAGATGTGCCCAACAGCATGCAGTGGGATACATTTTCATTCCCCAGTACAGCCTCAGCACGTGGGTGAACAAAGCAGCACTCCTTTGGGCTGAAGGACTGTGATAATCCTTAGCTTTTGTGAAACGTACCCCAACACCCTTCCTGACTCCAAGTGCTGTGGCCATCTCACTCCATGTTCTTACAGCTTGTGCAGCAGTTTGTTCAGCATTCTTTCTCTTCACTTCCCTTTTTTTTTTTCTCCTTTTTTCCTCTTACAGATGGACAAAAGAGGAAGAAATCATTAAGAAAGAAACTGGACTCTTTAGGAAAGGAGAAGAACAGAGACAAAGGTAAAATAAAATGAGTACATATTTACTGATCAGGCCTTAGTTTTGCATATGAGATTTCTTCAGTCTTACATGTATACTTTATAGAGTAGGAGAACGTTACTGAACCGATGTGCTGCCTAGGTATTTACTTCCCGGTTGAAAAATACGTTTTATCTTTTCTTTTTGTCGTTAGTATAACCCAGATCTCTTCAACTGAAAGCTTATTTCCTGGGAGAAAAGGAGGAGTTAAAGGACTGCATCTTTTCTTCATTGTTCTTTCTCCCCATTTTCACCATCCAGTGCAGAGTGTGGTCTGGATAACATAATCCAGTTGTTTACCTGCATTTGCACTCTCCTCTTTCAATTTGCAAAGCATGTGAACTCAGTCCTGCCCAAGCAAGTCAGTTGGTTTGCTTTTCTGTTTTTTTAACCTTAGGAATATAGCTGTTGTTTAAAATACATAAATGCTTCAGTATTACCAATCAGTTGGATTTTGTTAGACTCCGTGTGACGTGGATTTACAGGTACGGTTGTACTCTTTTGTGTGGACACTAATCAGCTTTGTGGGCTGGGTTCTAATCCACTGGACTTGACCTGTAATTTGCAGCCTTTTAAACTAAGTCTGGATGTTGAGAACTGAAAAGTGTCTCTGCAATTGCAGTTTTCTGCATGGAGGTAATTGTGCATCTAATTTTGTGTTGCTTCCTGGAAAAGAAGTTCTGGAAAAGTGGTGGTAAACCTCAGTATTAACACCCCAGTTTCAAAAAGGTGCACACACAAAGCACAAATTCATAACACAAGAAATGATTTGGTTACTCTGATGTTATTGCTTGTAATCTAGTTTGGCAGAAGGATGGAACCTCAAAAGTCCATTGAAAAAATGAACATCCCCATTTCAAAGTTACTTTAGATATTTGTCAGCAAGTGAATCTGTTCCTTTTAATTTTTGTTACTTTGGTGACTTCATATATGGGATTATTATTTTCTTGGTTTAAAAATGGCTATATAAAATGTTTGCCTAATCTTTCTAAAACTGAAAGTCTCCTGACATATTTGTTTGGATAAATCCAGTGGCTTCCCGTGTTGCATTGCAAGTACCAAATCTTTCATTTTTTACAAGAATTACTTGATGTAGGACTGAGCCCATATGCAGAGGGAGTCTTGAAGGAACAGATTTAGTGGTTTAATGGTTTTTATAGCCACCTTTGGGGAATAATCTGTTTTGTACTCCTCCTATCAAAGCATTACATTTGGCTGTATTGTAATTAATTAGTCATTATGTTACTTCATTTTCTTGTGTTTTTTTCCCCATAGTTGTCCATGCAGTTAGAAGTGCAAAGCAACATAGTTCTGTGCAAAACCTTCCCTGCTTTTCAGTGCATTTGCCAGACGCTGATCTGCATAGTAGCCTGTGTGGTGCTCATCTGCATCAGCAATTGCTAACCACATACTGCTTTCCCCCCGCCCCAGCCCCCAATGTTCTGTCTCTCCCAAACTGTTGATGCACTGAGAGCTTTTGTCTTTCCCCCCATATGGGTAGCAGGGCTTTGGTAGTCTCCTTTGAGAGTAGTCTTGGTAGTCCTCTATTTAGAAGCTCTTTTGAGAGTTTAAATACAGTTTATCTTTTTATTCTCACATTTTTCATTGCAGTAGCAGATTTGAGCAATAATAAATTGATTTGATAATTCACCAAACACCAAATTTTGTTGTGTCACCCAAACCTGGTGGATCTTTGCAATTGCAGTTCCAGAGCTCCTCTAATGCCCCTTTGGTGCGGTGCCTTGAGAAGTGGTGATTTCCTTTGGTGATGCATACAAATGCTTAACCTGAAGTTGCTCTTTATTCTTAACCCGGAGTTGCTCTTTATTGCTCTAGATTCTCTATTGCCAAAGATCTTTCAAACAATTTTTCTTACATTGCCTTGTACTCTTGTGATTTCCTTACAGCCTCGTTTTATTTCAGCTGACACCTGTTTCTGATAATTACACAACTGTACTGGTTGAGCACTTACATACAGATAATGTTATTTTCTGCTATTACATTTCTGTTCAACGATTTTTTTGTCTGCCTGCCTTGCATGGTAGCATTTATACTCCATTCAGTTAACAACTTTGGGGATATACTTTCTGGTTTTATTCTGATGGATTTTTCTGAGTGCACTTTGCTCTTTAGGGCTCAGTAGTTGCCCACAGCAAAGGTCAGCACTTCGTACTTGTTCATCCTTGTATGTATTTATTTGCTTCCTGTTTTGCAGCATTGTTCATCTCTTCTGGTTAACTATACCCAAGCGTTTTTAAAAATCACTATGCTGAGTCTCTTAATTTTAATTCCTATTTTTTATTTTTTCTTCCTTCTTCTTTTAACTTCAGGCATTTCAAACTGTACCCCTCTGCTTTTATCCTCTTTCTCCCATCTTCCACTGCCTTATTCTCATTTATGGATATGTCTTACATGCTCTCTCCATGTATAAAATACTGTAGGAGCACCCCCTGAGGAGAAAATACCTCAGCACTATGCAAACAGCAGAATCTGTATTTCTCTCCTTCCTTCAGAATGTCAGGATGATCAGTAAGGGTAAAGAGGGCCAGGAATTTGGAAGGAGTCAGGTTCCCAACCAAGCTGTGTCAGCAGAGTGAAAAGAAAGTCATGTTGGCTCTTCTTCGTTGCCAACAGCAAACGTTAGGCAAAGATAGCCTAGACAGCAGCATATGGCACCCTGCTTCTCAGGGTTTCTGTCCGTGGTTGTTTCTGGTGTACTTTTCTTTGCCCTTCTGAGTTATTAAAGATTATCTGGCCCACAGGTACTTGCTGAGGAGACTCTTAATCCATGACAACCAAGGGGATGGGCAACTAGGAGGGTGCTGGATTGTGCCATGTGGGCCATTAGCCTGGCACAGTGGTGAAAGGCGGCTGTTTCCCTGTGAGAAGCAGCAGCACCAGCATCTCCCCCAGCCTCAGGAGTTAGGAGGGACAGCATCACCCAGCTTTCAGGTGATGAGCTGGCTCTGGAAAGAAAAATGTAAGGCCTCATGCTGCTGGTCGCAGTAAAGATGAGCCTGCCATGTTCACATCATGGCCAAGCCCTGCCACCTTCCCTGAACAGTGGTCTCTGTGCCACCCAAAGGCAGAGTTAACCTCCCTCAGCATGTATGTCACAGCGAGCTGCAGGTATTATCCTGGTCTGTTCCACGGTGGTTTTTTAACAAGCATTTCTACCATTTATTTTATAAAGAGAGTATCTTCCATTTCTGTGCAACCAGTCCAAAATAAACACTCCACGCAGTGGACGTGGATGTGCTCACACAGAAGGCAGGGAGCACTTAGTGCAGGGCCCGGGCAGGTCCCTAGTCCTCATGCCTTCCATCTGTTTCTTTTTGGGGTTTTGTGGTTTTGTTTTATTTAGGTTTTGGGTTTGGGGTTTTTTTTTTTTGGTAACTAGTCCAGCTGCACTGTGGTGAGAGGGAAACAGCAAGACCAAGCTGCAGGATGTCAGAGGGGAAGCAGGAAAGCTGATTTCCAGAAGACTTTATAGACGAGTTGTGGCTGCCTTAACGCAAACAGTATTTCTATCCCTTCACCATCACTTTTATAAGCACAGTTGCAGTTTGAAGAGTATGTAGTTAATTCCAAACATTTTGAGTTTCCTATATCCCATCCTGGGAGACCCCACATACCAGGACAAATAACAGCTGAGGGGGCCATGTTGTTAGGTTTTGCATGGAGTATGGGCCACCTGAAAAGCCCTTTTTTTTTAAATTTTTTTTATTTAATAGATAGGCTCCTCAAGGTTAACCCTGATGATTGCACAGCACTGTGTGATACTGTGTGTGTGTCACAGCCAAAGATCACCAAGATGCCCCTGGTGCAGAAAGCCACGTGTGATGGAGGCTTTGCTGCAGGGTGCACGAGGCTTGAGCCTTGTGCAGCTTGTAGTGCATGCGGTCAGTGTTGTGTCTTTGGGTGTGGGCAGTTCCTGAGAAGGAGCAGGGAGGACATGCATCCTTGGTCTTGCCTGACAAGCCCTCTCCTTCAGCACTGACTTGCACTGAACCACCCTAGGATGTAGAATTCTGGAGTTGTTCTCTCTGGGGAGGTACCACCTCTCTCTGATTTGCGCCCAAGACTGTTTTTCTTCACCTCACCCCACTGGGTGTCTGCACTTAAAAGGCATAACCAAAAGGATATAGTACTCATTTCTTCTAAGACTATTTGGAGATTTAATCACTCATATTTTAGGACCCGGTCCAATCTGTGGAGTTCTTATTCTCCTAACATCACTTTTTATTTAGATGGATCAGTCGATCAATCTATCTGTTGAGAGTTTCAGCAAACTCTTGTACTTCTGAAGGCCAACAAAAACACTAACGTAGAATTAAATGCAGTTTAAATGAGATTCATGTCTTTATTTTGTCCTTTTTTACATCTGTCATCATCTCATTAAAAGGGGAAAAATTCTAAAACAAGTGGTTTTAAAATTGTTTTTACATCTCTGAATGACTCACCAGTGCAGGATATAGCAAAGCTTGCCGGATGTAAACAGATGAAACAGGAGAGCTGCACTCTGCCCAGATATTTAAGCAATATTTTCAGCTTCCATCATTGAGTGTCTTTGCTTTTCTCTACCCAGCCTCTTTGTTATTAATGGCCATCATGACTCTCAATCATGCAGTCTACATATATCTCCAAACATTTGCTTTAGCTGCTGACAAACAGTACTTGGGCTGGAGGAGCAGTAAAATATCAGTGCTGCTTGGAATAAGAAATTCTCAGGATGCTCTGCATGCTGGCAGCTCAGGATTGTTCCCTTACAAATTCGCCGCTAATGTTGACGGCAGCAGAAGCGGAGCCTTTTGTCTGTCTCCTGCCAGTGATATGGGGCTCAGCGTAAGCATGCCTACTTGGAAAGTACACACAGGCATTCCTGAGGGAGATGCTTCCCAGAAAGGATTTCTCCTAGAAGATTTTGTCAATAAACCAGCTCCATTTTGCCTTGGTTCCAGTAATCCTTACCTGCTCAGAAGTAATAATCACTTGTTACGTGATTTGTTGAGCAACTGAGAATCATCCTTTCTGCTGGTGTTTCAATATAAATACTTGGCAGGTTCATCTGAGGGGCCTCGGCAGAGCTGCTCTGTACGCTGGAGTTTCTGAGAGAAGGCTTTCCTGACAACCCTGTGGCGTATGCAAATCCAGCAGTAGATGTTTGATTTTTCTGTAGTTCAAAATTCCTGAAAAGGTCTTCCATGTTTACTTCCCACCCATGCTTGGTAAATTTAGAAGTATTTCTCAAGACCTACGCACAGAACAAGTCTGAGTAATTGAGAAGGCCTGGTATCACTCCTTGAAGGTCAGTGAGCTCTGACTAGCTGGAGAAGGGAGTAAGTTGCTGTCTTGTATGCTCTTCACTTTATTAGCATCAAAGGCCTCATTAGGGTCTAGAATATAGACCTCACTGGTTCTTAATAGACTGTTATGGTTTGTGAGATGGAAACCACAATTTTCACCAGCTGAAACTTCAGAGAAGTCTTTGAAACGATACTTGGACAGGGTGGCATGAGGCCAAGTAAGCTAACCGTGTGGGTCAGCATCCTGGATATCATCATTTGATTAGCAAATAAAAGGATTTCTGATCACTAAAACTCTTATTTGATCTGGCTGGGAGTTTTTCTGTGACATGCTGCTTTTTATTAGGAAATGCTGGTTTACCACCACAGAAAGATTTCTTAGGAACATATCACTTTTGATCAAAATTTTAAGGAACTTACCTCAGCTGCAAGATAGACTTTCTGGTAAGAGAAGTTATGCATTTCTGCAGAATAGCAGATTGTCTCTTTCGCCAGTAAACACTAAAAACCAGAATGCATCAAAAGTCAAGTCCTTATGTGCTGCCTGGCTAGGTATATCAGTCTGTGTTTCCAAGCCGATTGACGAGTCTGCCAGGTTGTTTCACATTTTTACATGGTGCTTTCTGCAAAATTTCTTAAGTTGCCCACTCTCCTAATTGACTAAGTGATCAAATCTTTGTTGAATTTACAGAGTTAACTAACTTAGTAGCTTTGGCACTCACTTAGAATATATATTTTGTATATGGTGTATGTATATAGACCAAAGTTTGAGCCCCTGCTCTAAGGAACATATTTTCATACAAATACATACATCTCTAACAGTGGTGATCGCCAGCTTACAGCAGTAAGTAGGCAGTTGGTACTTTTACTTTGATTGTGAGACCAGAGACTCAAATCTACACATGTTATGTCTGAGTCAGTGCCCTTTCTTCCCCATCAATGGATTGCTAAATACTTTGCATGACTACAACCCTTCTTTTTTTTAATGAATCTGAAATGTTGAAAGGGCACGCATTCACTGTAATGGGCATGACATTACTTGTCCAACGGGAAAATTGTTGGGATTGAATGCTTCTAAAGAGCGGTGGGCAGAACATGCTCACCATCACCGCCACCCACAGCGCGCATGCATACGCACACACACACACACACAAGTTTTGGTGGGAACTTGAGACTGTAGGCAGTATGCGGAAGATGCAACCAATTCTCTTAATTTCAACAAACAAGCAAGAAATTACTGGTTTTTCCAATTCTTTAAAGTAATTACCACTGCCAGCCAGCATCACTTCCATTTGTATTTAATCTGAAAATCAGCCAGTTGGTTTTCATCCAGCTCTCCATGTCTGCCAGACATTGAGAAATCAGGGAAGTGGTTCATGTCCTCTTAGAAGGAGGCGTACAGCAAAGCAGCCTAGAGTAGAGGCTCAGTGTCCTTTTGCTGCTCCACGGGCGTGCTGAACAGAAGCAATTAAAAACTTGGCAACCCAGACCTCGGAATTTTCAAGCAGGAGCAAAACCTACTTCAAAATACCAGCTTTTACATAACACAGTCAGGGAGAGGGTCATTTTAATGAAATTACTTTAATGAAGCAGTGATGAGATCTTATCTCCTGCTGATCTTGTCCCAGTTGATCCTAGTGCTGTAGGATCAATGGCATCAGCATGTTGTTGAGCATCACTCAGCTACTTACTGCTGTCATATACCAATTTGAAGCACGAATGGCTGTGAACCAAAACCAGAAAAATATTTCATGTTCAGGATTTGGCTTAGTGGCTTTTCTCAGGAAATGTTGTGGAAGGACAGATAAATAGGGGTGCTGGAGGTACAACAAAGTACCCAGTTAGACAACCAGAAGTGGAGACATGTTGCATATGTGTGTTTTAAGTCTGTGCTCTGAAATGTTCATGGAGAAGATAATTCAGAATAGTAAAAAATTTCAATACTAATACTCTCATCATTTTATAAGCACACTCTGCTGGCTACAGGAGGGATCGATCTAACTCTGGACTCCTGGAACTGGCAATCCTTGCATTGCTTGATACTCATGTGATGATGTTCTTTCTTGTCCTAAATTAAATGCAGGTGGCTTTAGATGTCATTCCACTCACAGGTCATATCCAGACTTTCTTGATACATGAGATATGTGAGGCTCTGCTTCCTGGTTTAGTTTTGTCTGGCCACCAAAGTTAGTTCATGTCTTAACATTTTATCCTTCTAAAGAGCAGTAATGGTTCTCACCAAATCAGAACAACACACCCTTGTCTCTTTAGTGTGATAGGCTAGTAGTGTCCTCATCCAGGATTCATAAAATATACTCTTCAGTGCCTTAATTTAATCTTAATGATAGTGCAAGCCTAGATAGAATTTGGAAGTGTCATCAAAGACATAGTCAGACTTTAAGTCCCAGGAGGAACTTTGGACTTTAATAAATCAGTTGTTTGTGGCAAAGTAGAATAAAAGGATTTTATTGTTTGCCTTTGCTGTTGTTGCTCCTTTTTTCATACTTTAAAAAAAACAAAACAAAAAAATGTTGCTTTTAATCTCTGGTGCTTTACTTATTCCTGATACAAGCAGGTCTGAAGGAGGAACCTAGCAGAAGTTGCATCCATTTTCACCAGGATGAATGGAGTCAATAGCTGTTTTTTCATTCCATTTGGGCACAAAAGAATTCTAGTTGGCAGTCTGGCCCAGTGATTTTCATTCTACTAATCTCAGATAGGTCTAGATATGAAACTTAATGAAGAGAATTTCAATGTTAATTGTTGTTAGCTGATTCACTGCAGAGCATTTTTCTGTTTTGTACAATATTTGAGCATTTTGCTTTGAGACCTGAAGTATATGCTGGTTTTGTACATTACAGTTATATTGATACAGGATGGGATTATGTTCTTTGTTATTTGAGAGAAACCTGTATTTTTCTGTATTTCTGTATCTCCGTATATATCTTTGTGCTGTTACAAAGAACCTTTATACTGATATACCACTATTAAACTGGTTTAATCTTACCAGTACATTAAAGCAGTATAGTTCTTGTATATATTTAAAACCATCTCCTTGAAGACTTAGTCTGAATAGTGAATACACTTACAAGCTCCCTGTACAGGTAGGTGCATACCCTCCTGACCTGCAATGAGACCTGTGCATGTGCCCCTTGACTCTGGTGCCCTGCAGCATTTGTGAGAAAGAAGCCTGGTGAAGGGGTCTGAGGCATGAGCGAGCTATGGCACAGTCCAGTCAGGCTCCCCAGTCTCAGCGTTAGGTTACCAAAGCCTTGGATGGCCCTTTGCCATCTAGATGTAGCCAAAAGTGCCTGACTTCCAGTTGCTTTCAGTGGAAGTTAAGATCTTAATTAGGTCTGCTCCCAAGTGATATTTCCAAGGTTCTGTGTGGTATATCTTGCATGATCCAACTGGAAACAGGATTCAGATACTATGGGCTACACTTACCTGGCACGTGTCCGCTATTATTTTATTGTTGAATGCTGTTATTATTGTTATTATGCAGTCTAGTACCTCACTGGAATTATTATGTATTTAAAGGGACTTCAGATTGGTTTTCTTTTTAACAGCTTAATACTTGATTCTTTTTGTACTAAATAAATACCAGATCTTCAGTAAATGTTATTTTTTTTTGTCGCTGTGGCAGAATTTATTCCCCAGGCTTTTGGAATGCCCTTGTCCCAAGTGATTGCCAATGACCGGGCCTACAAGCTCAAGCAAGACTCTCAGAGAGAAGAGCAAAAAGATGTTTCAGATTTTGTGGCCTTTCTCTTGCCATTCGGAACTAAAAGGCAGAACAAAGAACTTTCAAGCAGTAACTCATCTCTTAGCTCAACCTCAGAAACGCCGAACGAATCCACTTCTCCGAACACACCTGAGCCAGCGCCACGAGCAAGGAGGCGTGTAAGTAGACCCATCACAATGTGGTGCCTGCCCCTAGGTCTGGAGGGTCTAGCTGGAGCAGAAAATAACTCTGTTGGGTCTGTGGATTGTGGAGTATTTCTTCTGTCATGTTCGAACAGTAATGGTTTTGTTCAGGTGGAAGCCAGCCTGATCAATCCCAGAAAATTCTAACTGTAATGGAAATCTTCTTTGGTGCTGGTGGGAAAAGGTCACATGGAATGAGCAAGTCTGCTCCAGATTGCAAAGTGGTAGAGAGGTCTTCCTGTTCACACCTTTTATCTACCTACTTCTGTCTAGTTCTTTTAGATTTAACAAATTCCATCCATCTTCAACCTGATTTTTTTTCAGCTGGGGAAGACTAAACCTGTGTGATTGATATATATATATATGTATGCTTCTGTTAATCTAGCTCCACAAACTTGGAAATAAATATTAACTATTATTCCTTATCCTAATATTAATAAAAATCCCCACGGTTTAATTCTGATCATGTCCTTGGTGGTAAGTAAGAAGTTGTCAGAGTAAATTTTTACGAGGCTCTTTGAAAGACATTTCTGCATACAGGCTATGAAGAGGCCTTTGGCAGCAGAACACAGTGCAGTGGTTTGAGCTGAATGTTAATCCTGCATTTAAGATAGGTACCCAGACCATTTGTTTGCAGGGTTCTATTCTTCGCAAGTAGATTTTATGCTTTGAGCTGTCCAGTTTTCCAGTACTGCAGCTAGTAAGAGTGTTAGATTTTTTTTTTGTTTTTTTGTTACCATGGGATAGAGATTCTAGAATTACTGCTTTTTAATTTTGCTTGCAATGGAGGGAGAAAAAATGCATAATAGAACACTTTCAATAAAAACCCCTGTTAAGTGATCTGAGAAAGAATTTGGGGTAGAAGAACAGACCCTAGGACATAAAATAGTTTCTTAGGATCCTCACCTTCTTTCATCCCTAGGATAAAACCTGCTTCAGAGAAGTGCTGTGTAGGACTCTTCAAGCTAGGGTGTTAAGAAGGGTAGAACTGGAATAAATTGCAAATTAAGAGAAGATTGAAGAGTCCCATAACCTGCCTTCTTTCCCTCTAGCTGTCAGCTGAAGCTTGAAGTGTCTACAAATAGCTGAGGGCATGATATTTTGAATATGTTTGCATTCTTATATGCGCATAATCCACATCTATTGGCCTGTCCAGACCATGCAAACAGGCAGTTGCGTTCACACAAAAGTGCCAAGTACACTTGAATGTAAGTGTGAAGGGAAACCCACTGACTTCTTCCAGAATTTGCATAGGCAGTGACAAAAATTAGAAATTCACCATATACACCCATTGGCTTCAGAACCTGTTTTCATACGAGGGAAGGATAATGCATGTGTGAAGCCTGTGGGGGTTTTGCTTGTTTGGTTTGTTTTTTTGTTAATGCCAGGATTGCAGCTTTCAGGGTGTTGAAATTGAGCCTTTAGTCCATAGTCACTCTTGCAGTAGCACATGCATGCTTCACCTACAGAGAAGTAGGAGTAAACTAAGGTGGGCAGTGTGACATGGAGGGAGCTGACATTTCCTCTTGGAAATTAACCTCAGTTATTCAGTAATGTACTTCATGAATTGTCAATTATTTAACATTAATAGCAGCTCATGTCCCATATCTTGTCTGTCTTTGGCCTTTATATTTAGGCTTATCAGTGTACTTCCTCTATTGCCCTGAGGTTTTTTAGGGGATGCTAAGGAAGCCTGCACTTATCTTTTGTCTCTTGGGCAGTGTTGCACTGATTATTTTCAATTATATCAAGGCAAATGATTAAAAAAATAAAGATGATTCATTGACACAACCAGTTTCTCACACAAATGCTGCACGGACACCTGGAGCGTGGTCCTCTTAAACTTAAATTAGAGGGATTGTTTGCCACCGTACCATTCACTTCTTTGCAGCTCTGTCACTCACTTTTCTGTAAATCACTGAGTCTTCAAACACTCAGCTGAGGCTTTCAGTAAGGGATATAAGGTAATGCTGGCTGCAGAGCTCATGGTAGGAGTGCTGTGGTTGTTTCTTCTCCAAGAGCTAGATAGTAATCACTGTTGCTGTATTTTCTGTGTAGGTTTTTTTGCCAAGCAGTTGGAAGTTGAGACCCTGGTCATCCAGCAAGGCACTTTCTGTGTGATTATAGAGAATATTCTGGCTCTCTGTTAATGTATTATTATACGTATATGTACATATATAAAAATACAAAATGTGCAGCCAGAATTTATTCAAATATCAAAAGCTCAGTCATACTGCTTTACTACTCAAATAGCATAATGTAGAGTGAAAATGGATCTGCCATGGATAGTATTTGATCCCATACATACTCTGTAATATTGCTCATCTTTTCAAAAGAGAAAAAGTCTTCTATAAGCCTTAGAAAGTAAAAAAAAAAGCTGCACCTGACCTTTATTCCACACCTGTCCTCTGGCATTTGTTTTCTTTTTGATTTTTCCATCTCCTCTTTAATATCCATGTTCCTTCATGTTCTGTGTGCTTAAGACTTGCCCAGTTGATTTAGATTTTGAGCTTGTCATGGTGGAGTAGAGACTGGTATCCGTTATGTGTAAAGGTAATGCCTAGCAGATGGAACTTGATTTTTCTTCGGTTGCTAGACATTGTAGTCCAAGTAGCACTGTGTCTGTGTTAATAGTCCTGGAGTGGAGGGCAACAATGTGCATGATCTGCATTGTTCCTCAGCAGTCATACAGGTCTGGCTGAGCTTGAGCTGGATCCATGGAGTATGTTGGTAGTGTTTTCCTGTGCACTTTAAAATTTAAAACCAGAGATGGCCTTTGTACTGCCACAGAACTCAAGGTCACTCTTCCTAAAGCCAGCTCAGTGCACCAGTTAATCCACAACTTTGATACAATGCCCAAGGATAATGGTGAACTCACTGTATTTACATCTATTTTAGGGATCTGAATCCGACTTAAGTGACTTTGTGATAATAATGATTCATGAGGTGAGGATGCTTTGCAGACAGGGAAGGACCAGTAAAGGCAGGGTATAAAGGAGGGCACCTGTCATACAGAAACTGCCTAGCTGCTGCAGCGGTGAGGATGGTGTTAGGATTTTCAGTGTCAGTCAGCTAATTTTGATGTCTGAAACTCCAAAGTCTAAAAACAAAATAGAAAAATTGTTCAGTTGGAATTTGACGCTCATGGATCATAGCCAGAGATTCTTATTTGGTTTGGGCGGGGGTTTTTGTTTCCTTTTGTCAGGAAATGGCAAAGGGAATCAAGCAAATGTACTTCTGAGAGACATCAGAAATCAAGGTCAAAGTTACATTCTAAAAGGTCAAGTCCAAAAAAATCTAAAAACTTCAATATGTTATATTTACAAGTCTTCCATGAGTTACAAGACACACAACCATACCTTATAAGTTAGATGCTTTTATTGTGAAAAAATTTTTAAATTCATTTGAAATCTCAGTGGACTTTCAGTTGCGTATGGATTGGAAACATTTGTGAAGTTCATTTGTCTAGGCTGATGGAAGAAATACTTCTAGAGCTTGAAATTCCTTAGCAGTTGTACAGTTCTCATTTAATAGACATAGAGATCTCACCAGCAATCTATGAAGTACCTGTCAGCAGAACATTGTGCTTTTAAGAAATTAGAGTTGTTAGCAAAGTTTTGAATGAGAATTTACATTTCTTCAGTATTTGCTGGATCCCTGTACAGTACATTTTATGTTATGGTAAAATGTATCCTTCGTTTCAGAAAGAAAATTAAAACCAATATTTTTCTTTTTGTTTTATTATTACTTGTAAGCCTAGATGCCCCCTAAAATGTTTTTGCTTGGTAAATTTAAATAACAATTGAGGGAAATGGTCATTTTGAAGTGGTGGTAATCTTGTGGCTTGAAAAAAATAATCTTATTTTTCAAGGGTGAACATTGAAACACGCCGTAAACTTTCTGCTGCTTTTGCTGCTTTATCTTTTACAGACTGAACTTCTGTGCCTTACTGTAATCCAAACATAGTTTTCAAAGCTTCCGTTGGAATTTTAATTATTTTTAAATATTAAGATACATGAAGTAGAATTATCTAAAAAATGTTATCCCTCTTACTTCTCTGGTGTGTCTTTGTTCTGAGATAATGTGGGGTTCTTTCAATCTCTGCAGTTGTATGTAGTCTTGTTGTTAGTGAACTGTGTGTGGTGTACGGTTGTAAACCAATTTGCATCATTTTCACTGATGCAATGGCCCAAGCTACAGAAGTAGGGAATCAGGATTAATATGTGTATGTATCTCCATGCACATAAATAGTATATTGCTGAGGTGCACACACAGACAATGATTCATCCTTGTCCTGCAGTATGCGCAGGCCTACAACAATAAAAGCGTGTGCCGAGTGAGTGGAAAGCAGTTAGGTTTTTTAGTATCTAATTTGTATTCCTTGTATTATGGTAATAATAGCATTGGTACCATCGTGATTTTCCCATCCATTACACTGGTGTTATAACTTCATTAAATCACAAAAACTGTGTAGCAAATTGTATTTTTATATTAGTTTGTTTAAAATAAAGGTAGGCAAAAGTCTTGTTAGATAAGCTTCTGCAATGTTTCAATTTCTCCAGCCATACTGATTGTTTGTGTGTGTGTATTTTACAGGGCGCAATGTCTGTGGACTCTATCACAGATCTTGATGACAATCAGTCACGATTGCTGGAGGCTCTCCAGCTCTCTTTGCCAGCAGAAGCCCAGAGCAAGAAAGAAAAGGCAAGAGATAAGAAACTAAGCCTGAACCCTATTTACAGGCAGGTTCCCCGGCTTGTCGATAGTTGCTGCCAGCACTTGGAAAAGCATGGTAAGAATATTTCGTTTTCCCAGGAGTGGCAGATATGTTTTTACTATAATATAAATAAATGTGTATTTTGAGAAGCAATTCCAATTGCAAGGACATCTTTGAAAGTCAGACACTTTTCCTCCTATTTTGCCTCTTGCTAAAGATACTGTGTCACAAATAATTACTTACATATCTTCCCAAAGTAAGGATCTATGCTACAAGGTTGCAAACTGGCCCATACAGCGCAGAGGAAGAGACATTTCTTGGAGATGGTTCATCTCATACTAGAGTGCTTAGCTCTGCAGGAACGGCTCTTGGCACCCCACAGGTTTACTCATACCTTGAGAATTAAAGTCTGAAATGTCAGTCAGGCTGGAGTCATTCTTTGCCACCAGTGAATCTTAAGGTGTAAGAGCTAACTTACCTGTTTATACTACAGTGCAAGACTCAACTAGAAACAGCATTTGAAGGTAGAGGCTCAAGAAAGAAAAACATCCCATGCTAAATTATATTAAGCTCCAAGAAGCTTTTTCCTGTTCATTACAAGGCTTGGATGCTGGCTACTCAGTTTGTCCCTGGCTTGAGTCCTTCTGACCAGCCTCAGGCTCAGGCCTGCTCTCTCCAAAGGGAATTATGAACTCCTGCCAGTATTCTCCTCATGTCTTCATGATGGTCCAGACGCGAGCCTCCTACCAGCTTTCTGTAATACAGAAACAATAGTTAATCAAGGTACCTGTTCAACATCTCTCCCAATGTAGCTTACAAAGTTTTTTAATGAGAATTGAAATAACTTGGCGACAGCAAGATGGAGTTATCACACGGCCTGATAATAAACAAACCATTAAGTAATGGTGACTGCAACACCCAATGATGCATTTTATGCCTAATTTTACCAGAAAAAAAGAATTTACTGACTCTGAATGAAAGGTTTTTGCAGATGAGGGACTGCAATTTAAACAACAATGCTAAGCTTTTACAATACATAATTGAAAACCATGTTGTTTACATATATATAAAGAAAAGCTGTGGAAGAGAGTCATTGTTAGCCTTTTACAGATATTAGATACCATGGCTGACAAATAAGTGTGGGGATGATTAAGTTTGAGATGAATGACTTCTGTCCCTTTAAGCAAGTGTAGCTGAGTTTAGGTAACATAAAAGTGTCTGAGTCAGCCAAAAAAGCCATCCAGCTAAGTATCCTTTGGATGCTGTGATTTTATGTCACTTGATGATCTGTGATAAATTTTTTAATCCACTTAACCCATTGTTATAACAAAAATTTTTCTATACAACATTCTTTACTAAAATATTTGCTCCACAGTAAAGTTTCCTCTAAAAAAAAATTATGATAATTTTTGTGCATTTTCTAAGAGTGCACTGTAGTACCCCACGACACAATAATCTGAGATAATTTGGGGCAAATATTGATGTTAATCAATTTTCAGTTTCATCCGCCATACACAAAACAGTCATTGGGATTGGTTGACTTTGAGAAATTTAAAGATTGCAGAAGATGGACACTACTGTTTGCTTGTTGGCTTTATGGATAGTAGATGACTTTCTCTTCTAGCAACAATCCTGTAGCAACATCATTCCAGGCTATATGATGGACCGAGTTTCTGATACTGAAAATACTTGCCTGTATGCATAAGTCCTTTAGGCCAATGTTTCAGCAGCAAATCACCTAGGGATTTTTCACAAATGCTTTAAATGATCCATTTGAACATTATATGACAAAAAATGATAGGTTTAGCCATAAAAGCCCCTGGCCTTGTTCACCTTCCTTTTTACCTGGGATCATGTCCCAGAGTTGTAAAGGCTTGACTTCCTGCAGATCCACAGTGTAAAACAAATCCTGTATGTTTGTGCAGGAACTGGTAACCAGCCTCCAGTTTTTGGCCGATATGGGTATCTCCATCTCAGATGATTCCCTGCCAATGTTCCTGGGTTTACTAAATGTTACTCTATCAATGTAATTTTCTGTTAACCAAAGATAGGAGAATATTTGAAGCGAGGTGTTGTGTTGAGACTAAAAACTAAAAGGCAGCATCCTGTCAGAATTTCTCTGATGAAAATCTGAAACTCTAAATGCCACTGCAAAGCTATGCATCTCTAGCAAGGAAGGGTAGCCTCATGGCTCTTAAAATATATTTGTTTTGCAAGGTTATTTTACATCTCCTATATGTCAGTGGAGAAAGTGAATGTTGCAGAGTAACCTTTGTTAGACCATAAACTTGTCAAAGCTAATAGATAACGTCATCCTTTTTGCAAAAAAAGTATAACTGTAAAATGATGTTATGTACACAGCTGGCTTAAGTCTTTAAGATTTCCACTCAGCATTCTCATTGCTAGAGACCACATCACTTCTGAGGTGGTATTTACACTCAAATTTTTCCGTTTCTGTTACTTGGCAAAGTACATCCATTCAACAGCGATGTTATTGTTTGCTTGATATTCTGTATCATAGTATATAGTATCTACAGGGCTAGAAGAAGGTTTGAGCTGATTCCTTATGGAATAGCAGGCAACACCCATTTCCAAATCACTTCAAGTCTAAATGACACAAGATGCGCGCCTTCTGCACTTTACCTGAAATACAACAGCACTTCTTTATAGCTTTCCCTCTATATAATAGCTGTTCCTACCCTGTAAACTGCACACAACTCCCAGGTAGAGTTCTTCCCTCTCGTAATCTGCCCGAGTGCTCTACTTACGTCTCTTTGAAGGAAACTCTCAGCTTTGTCTTGACAGGCACTCTAGAGCCAACGGGTAACCCCAAACAGCAGCTGCTTCCTGGATCCAAAGACACAGCTTAGTGCCCAAGTATTTAGTTATTTTATTGCCTTTTTCCTTTGATGTCAGTCCTGAAAATGTCACCTCCAAACGCTGAGCAGTGCCTCCCTCTCTGCATACCTCTGTCCCTCATGGAGTAGCCATGGCACTACCAAAATGGCATCACAAGAAATGTCACAGAGATGGCATTTTGCAGGTTAGGTGATGTGAGATTCTTAAAAACTGCAGTGGATGGCTTCTTAATCCAGGACAACTGAGTTTTGCCTCAGCATGGTAAGTACGGGTTTGTAGAGAAATACACTGTGAATTTTTTATTCTTTTAAGTACACACATAGCCCAGATTGTTTTGGTTTAATGCAATTTTCAGCAGAAAATTAAACAACAAAACAGTTGTCTGATGTGCTATACTTGCAGGTCTCCAGACAGTAGGAATATTCAGAGTTGGAAGCTCAAAAAAGAGAGTAAGACAGGTGAGTGGATGTGGATACACTTTTCCTTCAGCAGCTATGATACAAACAAACCTGATTCCTTTCTGTTAAGTGATTTCCTCCCCATCCGTCACCTGGTGAAATTCAGGCTTTCTGGGTCAGTGACTTTATTGTTTTTTTCATGGCTCATAACAGGCCATTTCCAACCATCTTTTACATCTGGTGAAATCCTTGTCAGGTTCTCAGCAGTTTAACAGTCTCTGTATGTTTTGCTTTGCAGAAGCAACACAGGGTTGGAGATCCAAATAGACTACAGTGATGAAATTTTCCAAAGGTTACACTGTAGGGAAAAAAAAACCTTGGCTGCTAGTTTTATCTCAGAAACAGCTGAAGCTTCCAAAGTAAACCCAAACTGTAAATCTTTTTTGGAAAATTCACAGTATGAAAAAATACGCAAGTACAGAACAATCTCTTTGACCCTCATATTGCTGCTCCAAAATATCACCTTTCTTTTACCCGTTAAACTTGAAGGTCAGAGCAGACCCATCTCAGCCAAATGTTGAAAAAGTAAACATAGTGTACAGTTAGGTTCCAGAGACGAAGTCAGAAGTGGGTGTTTCTTCAGCCCTAGATATTGCATTGTTATTCCCAGAAGTCGGGAATACATGTTGAGCTAGAGCAGCAGAGAACAGCTTAATGGTTGCATGATGCTTAGGGAAGGGATAAAAAGTTACAGGAAAATACTCCTGCCAGGAAGTGTAAGACCAAAAAGATCAAATAGAAGAAAGCAAAAGAAAGCTTGACTGCATCTGATCCCAGAAGTAATAGTTCTTTGTTGCAAAAACTACACAGTATAACGTTTGGTGCTCTGGAAGGTTACCTTAGATAGCTAAACTGACTTGATTCTGGCTGGTAAGACAGTGTAGCCTACTGATTTGTAGCTTATTCTCTAGCAGTTTCTATTGCTGAGTGGCTAGCATAACACAAAACTAAAATCATTCATGGTCTGCAGAGGCAGTTGTTAGATTAACACTGAACTAAAGTATTGAAAAGTAAGTTGCCTGTCATTTGCGTTACAAGCTTTGATGTCAAAACATATAGTATCATTCAGGGGTGAGTACAATTGCATCACACCTCTGGGGAAAAAGCAGAGGGCTTGTATCATGTACTTGTAAACTAAGCTCACTTCAAACATTAGTGACTTTCACCAGTTTTTCTTTTACTGTGTTCTCAAAAGCCGAGGAAATCAAGAGATTTGGGTATTTATGTATTCTATTACATGGACTAATTTATTGAACTAGGTGAACTAATATATTTCATTAAACAACATAGAAGCATCAGCTTGGCCTTTGCAGTTACAATAATAAATGCTGTCAACATGAACACATGGGAAAGTCTGGATTCAATTAAAATTCCACTCATGTTCTGAACCATGGAAAGCCAAACCCAGTACTCAGATTTTCTTGTGCTTTTGCAGCTGTTCATTAGTTTTTCTGGTATAGAAAGTAGGCATAGCTTTGTTTCCCTTCCTCCCCCAGTTAGAAAATACCCTATTTCAACTGTAGTTTCTTGCAGTCAATACATAAGTAAATGCATGTGCCAGCAGGGTTTTTGTTTGGGGAGCAGGAAAAGAAAATTTAGAACAAGTGCATCTATTACAAACCCGCTGCCTCTACGTGCAGTGGGGTGTAGGACAGAGATTCCTGAGCTAGCGTTGACTTAAGGTGGTAGGTCTGGTACATCAGGATGCCAGGTACCAGCTTGTGCCCAGGAACTATACAGATGCTTGAGCAGAGCATTGTTGCTGAGCTTAGGGTGGGCAGCCCTCTGTGCCAGGCCTGGTGACTTGGTGGCAGCTCTGCAGGTGAACCAGCTGCTAGACCCTGAGGTTGAAGAGCGACATGGCTGGAGCTCTGCTTTTGGATCCCCTCTCTCAGTACAAATGTCCTCAGCTCTCACATCTTAAGCTGGAGTGGGTGCTGTAGCTCACCAGGTACATTTCCCAAAAGTCTGAAACTATTCCCTGTGAATGAAGTCTGAGAGACCTAAAGTTTAAACTTGGAAATACAGTTTTTAACAGCTGTGGTACCTGGGCCTGAAATGTGGCCATCTTTCACCAATGATTATCTGATACTGTGCTAATTAGGACATCTCTGAGGCCTCACAGGATATCAGATCAGAAGTGCCATATTCAAGACTGTAACAGCGATTTATGATTTAGACAGCTATTTGGGAAGTCTGAATTCCTGATTCATTGCTAATCTGTTTCCTCAGCTGCTTTGGGGCAGTAATTGCAGAGCAATCTTCTGAATAGAGGTAATTTATGGGGCTCCACAGGGATGTTCTGCATTTGCCACCAGTCTGAAGAATAGAATTGAGCTGGGAATGAAATCCCCAAGTTGGTGCTGGAAAATCTTTGACCGCAAATCAGCAGGGGGAAGTATGAAGAACAATTTCTGGTCTTCATAAACATATTACATTTATTATTAGTAATAACTGATATTAATAATGTTTAAAATAGTCTTAATAAATTAGAAAGGAGGTTGTAGTTTTTATAGAATACCTTTCATGCCCATTATGAAAGCATGTCTTCAGCTGAAAATATGGGATTTTCTGCATTCTTCCACACTGTACACACTCAAGATAGATTTGCCTGTGGTCAAGGTTTGCCACATATTATCACAGACGCATAGTTTGGTTGTGAGTTACCTTCCCTCTTCTTTTTGAGATGTTTGTAATAGTCCTGGTAAAGAAAGTGCGTACCTCAAATTTCCTCTTGTTTAGTAAGATTTAGATATGATTACTCTCTGAGGAGATACATGTGAGATCATGATACCTCATAATATTAGCAAAGATGTGGAGTTTTCCTACAAAATAGTTTTAAAACATCTTGACTGTTTTCAAAAGGAACAGAGTAAAAGGTGGAGCTCTCAGTCTGAAGAAAGTATTCTGTTCTTGGTGCTAGGAAATCTCTCCAGAAAGGCAGGCTTTTATCTTTTCATAATGCATATTGGATGTGGGAGAGGGATTCTTCCGCCTTTGGGAAGTGGGATGCATCTGAATTATACAGAATTTGTCTGAGGACTGTAGCTGGAAAAGAATAGTGATACCTCATAATGGTGTTAGCTTGCTGTTTGTTAACTCCTTGATGATCACTTGGTGAATATAACTAAATTAGGAAGGCAGAACAAGATGTGTGTGGACAAATGCTGTGAAGTCTTAGTGAACCTGGCCACTTACTGCTTATACTTAAATACAGTCTTAAATCACAAGAGAAGTGTGAGTTTGATGGGTATTAACATTATCTTATTTATTAATGTTTTTGTACAAAAACATGAATGTTTTGAAATGCGGTTTTAGTCCTTCTCATCCTGAAATCTAGGGATAATGCAGTAAAGTGGTATAAGAAAGCCTTTCTTGCAGTTTTCCTTATTCTTCCTGGTTTCTGCCTTTGATACTAATCTTACATTTCTGCAAAAATTATATTTACATGGGCACATTTTTTCATAAAAGAGTGCCATATATTAGCTGGAAAGAAAGAATTGTATTTTATTACAGTTTGGTACAAACCTTAAGTTATGTATCGTGGAATAACCAGCAATTAGACATGAATTACATCTTTGACCTTACCAAGAACTAGTCATGTCCAAGCTGGGAAGTGAAAATGAGTCAATCTACATCTTAAAAGGTTTTCTGTGTTGGGATGTACTAATTGGGACAACAAGTGACTGTGGTTTTGTGTCATGATCTTTTTCAGTTACGTGAAGAGTTTGACCGGGGCATAGATGTTGTATTAGATGAAGAGCACAGCATTCATGATGTTGCTGCTTTGTTAAAGGAATTCCTGCGTGACATGCCTGACCCACTTCTCACCAGAGAACTTTATACACCTTTCATCAACACTCTCTGTGAGCTCTACAGTGTCTTGATGTAGTGATTTTCAAAAACTTACCTGTTTGAATTCTTTGCTCTCTACTAACCATATTATTTTTTTCTGTGCATTTAATACTCTACCCTTGATTTCCTCCAAATATTTGTATAGTATAAATTCGCTGAGGTCTTTCCTTGGTTTTCGTATTGTGTAAGTATAGCCCATAAAACTAGAACAACAAAGATTTCACTTATTATACCTATTTTTGCCTTTGTATATAGGATGTGATTCATGTTACCTGTTAAATTCTGACCCTGTCATTGGTTCAGCAATAGCAGATGACAGACTCCCATTTGAATCCTGGTGTCTTAGCACTATTAATGCTTTTCATTTTTAGAGCTGTTTACCAACCAAAATTCCTGTCTGGCTTCACAAACCTAGCTTCAAAAGTTCAGATTTCATTATAGTTCATGGTCCTCACAGCCATCATATTAAGTAGTCCCAAATGTGTTGCCTAAGACCTGAGTCACAGATTTGGGGAAAAGTAAAGTTGGACCCTTCAAGCTTAAGCTGCTGCCTTGTATGTGTTTTTCAGATTCTTTCTAGCCCTCATTTCTGAGATCCTGCCTCTGTCCCACATTTGTCACTGGCTACCATTGCATTTTAGATGGTTAAAGTGATGGTGGTTGCAGAATGTCCCTTAAATCTCTAGTTGCTTTTCCATTCTCCCAGTACCTCTGCAAGATGTGAAATTGTAAGAAAACCCATTTAAAACTACTAAAGTGTAAACATGACTGGAATGCTTCCCAACAGTGCCTGGTATATACCAGTAACTATACCTAAGTGCACGGAATAAGTAGAAAATTCAGCAGAGTTTTTGTGTCCAGTGACAGTGATGGAGCGTGCAACATGGATTTTGCTCTTTTATAGGCTGAGAAAACATCCTATGAACCTGTGAGCAAAAAATTGACCAGCCAAGGCAAAAATCCCCTAACAGTATTAGTTACACCTTTGATATTTCCTTAGAGTATTCTCTTTTTCTTTTGACATTATAAGGAAAATGATCCTTAAACAAAGCTATTCTTATGCCTTCCTTTGGGCTAGGAACAGTGTATTTGTTCTGCTTTTAGGTTAGTTGGAGTAATTTTCTTAGAATGTATTTTTTCCCCTCTTAGTATTAGAGCCAGATGAACAGCTAAGCACCTTACAGCTTCTCATTTATCTTCTACCTCCCTGTAACTGCGATACCCTGCACCGCCTGCTGCAGTTCCTCTCCACAGTGGCTGGCCATGCAGAAGACACCACAGACAAAGATGGCCAGGAGGTAAGTCGTAGTCACTTGTGTCCTTTGACTTTGCTGAATTCATGATCAGAAAAGAGATCTTTAAAGCTGTGAAACAAACACAATGGTGGCATACCCTTGAAAGATGGAAGAGACTTCATATTCTTGCCTCCACGTTTGCCATTTAGTTGTTTGCCATGTTCTTAGGGCTGTGAAAGTTTGATTTTTATATGACTTAATTAGTAAAACATCTACCACTTCCTTTGGGAGATTCACAGTGTAATTGACCTTATTGTTAAGAACATCTAATATTAGCCATCTCTCGCCGCCTTGTTTTATCCTATTATATTCTATGGAAAAAAATACTCACATAGGAAAGTCTCAGGCATTCCAGAGAGTGCTTTTTCATTTTCTTTTCATTCTCAGTTGTTGCTTTCTTATATGACCTTTGGATGTAGCAGTTCACTTCTGGGTTACCTTAGCTTCCTTGTGTGCACTGGGTAGTGAAGAATAAAAAATACAGACAGGAACTCCAGCTGTGTCCTTGCAACTGACAGACTTAATCACTAGTTGGAGTCAGGGTCCATCTTTGCCTGTTTTCCTTCTGGCCTCCTTACTGTTGCATTCTGGACCAAATTCAGTGGTGAGGTTGGAGTGCACCCACCCCACAGAGAAATGAACACCCATAGCCATGTGGCTGAACTGTGCTGAGCATACATTCACATGTGTGCATCTGCACCGTTCACACTAGAGAAGATCTGAAAATCCAGGCTTCCCACGTTCAGCCAGGAAGAATGCTTGAAGTGGGCTGCTCTGCAAGAGGTGGCAACTCTCTTAACTTTGAAAGAGGTGGATACAGTCTGTCACTGCTTGACAAAATTGTACCAGTTTATCTGTGGGAAGGACTTCTCTGTCCTCTGAGCTGCAGCAGAGACTACTTCTGAGGTTACTTCTGAGACTTCTGAAACTCCTGGAGAATTTTGTCTTCCAGATGGAAAACGCTGCTGACTTCTGTCAAATTTGGACACCTTTTGCAGTTGACTGGTTTTAAAAACTGGCACTTTGAGACTGGCTTTTGCCAAATTTCTGTCTCAAGTCCTAACTTCCAATGTGCTGTATGTGACTTCAAGGTCTATTTCACTTTTAAATCCACTTTAAATGCTATTATTTTTGTCCTCAGCAAGGAGTTGATAACAAACTACACCACTATAATGGAAAACATTTAAAAAGAGCAGCCTGTTAACAATTTTACTGTGCTTAAAAACATGTATAAGCCAGCTAAGGTTGTGGTCCCCTGGTCCTGCAAAGAGTTCTCTGTTGGTTCTGGAATGTACCCAAGAGGATCTTGTTGCAGGGCTAGAGGATGCTGCTTAAGAGAGTTGGTTTGGTCCAACTGTTGAATTAAAGGCATTTTCATTCTTAACAGTACATCAGCTCTGCTACAGGTATTTTGGCAAGACAATTTTATGTAAGCTATCTTGGCAGTTTTGTGAGCATCGGGAATGTTATGTGCAATTGGATACCTTTATAGATAAAACAGTATTCTGCTCACAATTATTTAAGCTATTCATGAATAATTAGGTAAATAAAGGCATACAGGGCAAGAGAAAGTATTTTATCAGACTATTTGCTATCACTGGAAGGAAAACAGGCCCTCTTCACAATTTCAGAAGCCCTTCTCTCACAAAGATGAAGATGGATGACTAACTTTATTAAAATTACTTATTCGTTTAATTTCAGTGGATATGTTTACAGCATTTTTTAAGGGATGCCCCAAGGCTGCCCTTAAGACTCACTGTGTGTACAAACAGTCTGCGCATGCAGATCCAGGCCCAGCCAGAAGCTGCCCCTGGCACACTCGAGGCACCGCATGCCTGTGCATCCTTGGTGGCTCAGTACTCTGACAGTGTTTAAAAAGCAGGTCACCTGGAAAACAACCAGGTGCATGGTGCACAAATAAGGGAGTGTGCCGTACTCATAGTCATGCTGGGATGAGTCTCTAAACAAAGAGCCACCATATTCATTATGACTGCCCATGCACCTACTTAGTGCTGATGTCTTTCAAAGATTTCACATCAGTCCCACCAATAAAAGGAAAAGCTCTTCTTACTGTCATCTCTATGCTGTCTAGTTCAGCTCTGTAAGAAAAATAAAGCGGGTACAGTCAGTGCACAGTTGTAAGTTTGACTAGAGTATTCAGTAAATGACCAGCTTAAAAACCAAAATTATACTACTACTACGAAAAAATTAATTTGGTATCACCCATTTCTTGAAATGCAATGTTTACTGCCCCTTTTTGGTGCTTCTTCCAGTCCTTTTTTAAAATTAATTAGTTCAAATATAACTGAAATAAATGAAAAATAACTCTCGCAATATGTCCTTATTCTTAAAAAAAAGCCAAAAACTGCAAGTACTGGGTCAGCAGCTGAAATTCACTTACAGTCTTATATAGGCAAACTGCTGGCATCTTCTGCATTCCCAGAATAGCAACCAAGTGGAAACACAGAAAGGAAGTACATGACCTCTGCTTTTTGCTCTGTTAAAAGAATACAAGGGGAAAAAGTAGTCTAATTACAAATATGAAAATGAAAATTTTTATTTAATAACCTATATGACATATTTTTTCATGTAATTTCTCTCTAGTCTAGTATGTATTCCTAGCCTTTTACTTTCTCCAAAATTAGGTTACTATTGCTTCTTTGATCACAGAGTTATAAAAGTAGGAAAAAAGTAAAAAAACAACAAAACAAAACAAAACAAAAAAATCTACCAAACAAGTAAACATTTGACATGTTCTAGGAAACAAGCAAAAAGACAGGAAAATACAAATCAAAATAATGAGCATGCTCCTTAATTGTCTGAACTGTTTAAACATGCTGAAGTGTTTTCCCTCACTGTATCTGTTTCAAATCAGGAGTGCTACTTGGTAAACCTAACAGTTTTCAGTATTTGGTCCTAAGAGACAGTAATATGTTGAGGTGGTGAAATAGGAGGGAGGTTTCCCCAAGTTCAGAAGTATGCCACTGACAAGCTTCCAGGGAGTTAAGAGCAGGCAGCACTTCCACCTTCTGTTTCTCCAATCCATTTGAAAATATATCCAGAAAATCCACAGTGCTTGTTGTAGAGATGTCCAAACAAGGTGTTTCAACTTTTCTAAAGAATTTTCATTTTTTTTATATGACTAGCACTCGGTTTTGCTTTTGATGAATGAAGCATCTGCCAAATCAGAGCAGGGGGGGAGACAATGTGTGTGTGTAGACGTGTGTGCATACATATCTGTATACATTAGACCCTGGGAGACACCACCTCATTTACACTCTGTTTTCTAGATTACCGGGAACAAAATGACATCACTTAACCTGGCTACCATCTTTGGCCCTAACTTGTTGCACAAGCAGAAATCTACAGACAAAGAATTCTCAGTTCAGAGCTCAGCTCGAGCTGAAGAGAGTACTGCTATCATAGCTGTCGTACAAAAGATGATTGAAAACTATGAAGCCCTTTTCATGGTAGGTGCACGTTTCTTCACATCACTCCTATGCATTTTTAAGTGAAATGAAAAAATACCTGGTTGGTATTAGTAGACTAGGATGAAATAAACTGTCAAACCTGCATTACATTAGGGTCAGTTATTATTAGTAAAAAAAGTAGTCATCTGTCGAGGAGAATGCCTTGCAGTAAACAACAGTATTAAAAATATGTACTTATATCTTGCCTGGAATGGTTTCTATGTAGAGAAGAGTACCTTCCTTAGAAGGTTTCTGTCTGTGGAAATGATGAGGTTGGCTATTCAGTTGTATACTAAACAACACACCAGCATTGCTCATTAGTTTTGAAGGCAGGACTGAAAATGACCTTTTAACTCTCAGATTTGGAAGTCAGGGAGCCAATTTTTGTGCAGGGAGTAAGAAATCCTTGGTTAATTTAAGGAACAGCCTACCCTACCAAAGACATTCTTGTTGGTTGGATGGGGAGGAAGGACAAAGCTTTCTCGTTTGTCAGTTGGATGAGAGGAGTAAAGCATAAATCTGTGTAGTTCCTGAGTTCCTTGCTGTTCTCTTGCTGAAGCAAGGAAGTTCTTTGTAAAAAGGATAATGACCTTGGACTTGGACATGTTGTTTACTTAAGATGTAGCTTAGATAAATCGCATTTCTTGTGCCTAGCAGTCAGCTGGACAGTTCATTCTGTGGCTTTACCTTTTCCTCTTTTTGTCTATAAAATTATAGGTCAGCTCAGTGCGGTTTGTGCCTGAGAATGCCCTGCTCTCAGGTAGCGGAGGCCAGTCAGACCTAGTGGTGGGCACTAGCCTGCCTTCATTTTAATAGGCATACACCTCTAAACAAAATCAGTAGTCTTGAAAAGGTGAAAATAGCTTTGGTTGGTGTGTCTTGAAACTAAGCAGCACTGTATGTTACACTGAGGAGATCGATTCCCAAAGCAGAAGGACCACTCTGCTCCAGCAGAGCTTAGTGCTGGATACCTTGATGGGAGAAGATGGACAAGCCTGGACTGTGGGCGTGTGGGACTAATGGCCACGTAGTACTGTAAGGGGAAGGTGTCTACCAGATTTCAACAGGGAGAAGAGCATCAGAAAGCAGTCGCGAGCTCTGCCTATCAGTCTTAGCCTCAAATGAACTTCTTGTGGTTTTCTCGTCTTTTCCCTTACACTGTATTGCCTTTCATTACATCCTTTGCTTTATTTTTATTCTTGTTCCAGTGAGACACTCAGCAATCTTTTTTTTCTTTCTTTCTCTCTCTCCTTTTTTTTTTTTTTTTTAAGGTTTTTCACAGTCTGGGGAAACTTTAGGTGCTATTTTTCCTTCCACAGCAGGAAAACAAAGTGACAGAACTGCACTCTTGTGCGAAGGTCTGCTGGCCCAAAGTGCGGATGGCACTAGCAAGTTTAAAATAATACTTGAATAAGCATACTTGCAATACTTGAAGTTTTCTTATTGTTTTTTTCTCTTTAAGAACATTTTACAGCACAGCCACATCACAGTACTTAGGCACACGTTCTGACTTTCAATGTGGAAAGGGTGGGGCTAGGTTTAGACTAACCTACATATGGTCTCTTTTAATTGTGATGAATTTATTCCTTTATCTCTTCAGTGCTTGCATTTTCATCTGAAGGTTAAATGAAGTGTGCAGGGAAAAAAAGTAGTTTTCTTTAGTTTTGCAGAGTAGCTTTTCAGATTGTGGAGGGAGATTAGAATCAGATTTCAAAATGAGAGGCTAGCTGTGTGTAGTAGAAAGACAAGCCTATCTCAGATGCTTTCCTGAAAGCTGAACTACATTGATGTGAAATTTATAGAAATGTCTAACAGCTGAGCATCTCTGGGTGCTTTCCCTCTTCCCATTGCCATAGTTTAGCAAACAAACGGCAAGTTCTGCCTGTTTTCTGGAGTAATGTCTAGGCACAAACGTGATACTTCATTGTGTTAAATTGCTTATTGTTAGTGTTTTATAAAGCTTCTACCAGGGTTTATTTAATCTTTTTCATGCTTTCAGCAGCAGCACAGAGAGACTCCTTGTATTCTGAAAATAATTAGCCCAGTACATCATTTAGTAATAGGTGCATTGAAAAGAAAAGATCACATTTGTACATGCAGCTGTAATAAAACTCTGATCATTGGAAATCAGGCAGCAGCAATTTGTTTTCCAAACCCATAGCAGTGGGGCCAAACCAGAATGGCTGTTTATACTTGACATTTGTGCTACTTATAAAATGCAAAACATCTGGGCTGGAGCATTCAGCTACAGCTATAACATACAATGTATTGCTGCTAAGGTGTTTTGGGGTTTTGTGGGTTTTTTTTCTCATGTTACTTTTGTATGTGGGATGTTATAAAACTCTGATTGGCTTCAGCACTGAAACTGGAACATTTGTGGAGTGAAACCTAGAAAACCAAGATGTGTTGTGGCACCCAGACCACAGCCTCAGAATGATTCTGACCTGTTGGTGGTTCAGGAAGGTTCTGTGTATCAGAACCACCAAGGATAGTGGGGACTGTCTTTATTAAGCAATTGTCATTGATATCAGTAATACGCAAACGTGGATTTCATATAGAAGATGGATTCTAACCTTGCTTCACTGACATTAAGGATGTTAAGGCCTCTCATGTCCAATTCTTAACCATTTCAGTGAGTCTTAGGGATGCATTAAAATCTTTTGTGGGAATATACAAAGGACTGTTCTTTGCCAGTCTCTGAACTAAGCCCAGCAGCTGAATGAGGGGAATCGCAACTCAACCACACTTTGTTTTGTTGACTTGGCACAGAGGATGGAGAGCAGCAGCTTGCTCGTGCATTTTCATCTCCTAGTGTCCAAATCCAGCCCTGCTGCAAAGAAGCACTACATAGTATCTGAAATGTCTTATTTTCACTGTTAGAGGCTACAGTGGCCTCCCTGCTGCAGAGGCAGTCGTGCACTGCCTCTGTGCCACATCAGTAGCAAGGGACAGCACAAAGGAGACACTTAAAGACCTCTACCCTTTTGTGTCTCGATAGCTGTGACTCTTATGTAGCACCCTGCCCCAAAATCTCAGAATATCTCCTGCTTTACTGGAGTCCTGACAACCTCAGAGCCCTCTGATTTGTCCCAGTATGCGCTGAACAGCTGTTACTCCAGCAGTGCATTGGCTTCCTTCCCTTCTGTCCCTGTATTTCAAGTTCTTATCCATCTACTCAGCCACAACTGCCAGTTAAACAATTAACTCAATAATAGTCATTGCAGCTCTGTAACATCTTACTGAGGTACCAATATCTCTATAAGTGTAAGTTTATAATTACATGCATGTAATTTCTACACTTGCAAGTTCATTAACTAAACTAAAATAAATTGCTGCACAGGAGGAAACCTAAAACCCAGTAGATAACTAGCAAGGAGACCGTCAGTACAAATCCAGTTGAAGGATCATAAATTAATATGCAAGTCCATAAATTAATGTGCAAGTCCTCAATAGAACTGTTCAGTTTGGGTTTTGCAGATGCTTTCAGTTGGAACTGAACTACCTGTTGGAACTTTTTCAGATTCATTTTTATGGAATGAAAGGCTGATTTTTTAACGTAATTATTTTAATAATGGAAAATGTATTTATATTTTTCTGACACAGTCCTCTCAGTAGATTCTTACAAGTTTAGCAACTTCATATAAAGCTGAATAGTAAGTTATATAAAGGAAGACATGGATTCTGCTTTACCCTCAATCTTTATCTGGAGTTTGTTCTATTGTATAGAAGGGCTGTCTAAATGGAGAAGTTACAGCACACCAGGTTTCCAAAACTGTATTCCTATAAAGAGAAGATAATTTATTTAAAGACACTTATATCAATTACTATCAATAAGATATTCTTCCAGCTTAGAGGCTAAGTACAATTTTTAAAAAAGGATTACATGGTCACACAAGTTTCTGATAGAGATTTTGGATCATTTTGAATTAAATGATGCATTTCTTCATTTATTTTCGAATTATTTCCTTTTTTTAAGAAATATGCCTTTTCTGTAACTTGACTCCCTAAATACCTCCCAAACTGAGGTGTTCCCCTGAGGAATCTATTAGTAATTCTGTTCCTGTTTCCCAGGAAATGTCAGGGAGAACAAATGGCCCATGCAGTATGACCTGAAGGTCAAGAGATTCAGACTCTGACAAATTGCATCCAGAAGCATATTGCACAGTTGATGACCCCTTGCTGCGATTGCCTTGCCTCCAGTTCTAGCCATCATGAGTGAACCTGGGCTGTTAATTCACATTTCTCAGATGGTTTCATCTGTTTCAGTGCTTTGAAGGTTGAGTTGAATGTTCCACTGTGATGTGGATAAACTCACTTAAGGATTTATTAGACTCACATAAAACACAATTGAAAGTACCAAGTTTGCTTGGGCAGGTTTTGGAGTGCCATTCCTGCTACCTGCTCAGGAGATGTTGCTGTATCCTCCAGCAGCTGAAGCTATCAAATGTTTTGTATCTCCATTTAAAGGGCACTAGAGAGAGTTAGCAAAAAAGAAAGGCCAAACTCCAAAGAAGATGATGCAAATTCTGGTGGAGCCTGTTGCTACTACCCGAAATCCAGAGAGGCTGGAGATCCAACAGGGACCCACTCATACGTCTGAGTTATGGACAGATGAACTCTGTAATTACTCAAGTTCTGACTGAGCATAAGCAGGAATTTAAATGCTTCTAGATCTCAGGATTTGGCTACATGGAAACCTGAACATTAAATGTTTGTAAGACTTCATTTAAAAAAATGTTGGCCTTTGGCAGCTCTCACTGAAATAAAGCAAATGAAGAACTTCATCGTTAGAACAGTAACTGTGAAATTTCCATAAGAGGACATAAATAAGTCAAATGCCACAGAATATACAAAGAAACATTCTCCTTCCTGTGTAATCACATTTCACATTTTTTTCTAAAAGAAAAGAAGTACAGTTGCTTGGAATGGAAATCTGTAAGTGTCCCTAGATCTGTGAATAGGGATGTAAGGTGAGGATCTTAAACTGAAGCTTTTGAGATTGCAATATGTGAGTAATGCTGCTGCTGTTTTCAGAGATAATACCCAACTAAAATATAAATAATATAATAACTAATCTATAAATAATACCAATGGGCTATTCAACAGTGTTCAGCATTTGACATTGTACAAAGTGGTCTTTAGTCCTATTTAACCTGTTGCTACCTGCAATTTCTCTTTTGAGTGGAAGCTTCTGAATATTTATTTTCTGTACGCTCCGTAAATGTACTTGTACTTGGTCTTTTAGATTAAGCATAGTACCAAAATCAATGTAAATGAAAGGATATTAATCTCTAACTAAGTATTTTTTGTTGTCTTCATAGGTTTCCCCTGACCTACAGAATGAAGTGCTTATTAGCCTGCTAGAGACTGACCCAGATGTAGTGGACTATTTGTTGAGGAGGAAAGCTTCCCAGTCATCGTGAGTAATCTGTTTTTTCATCATCCCTGTTTCTGCTGGGAATTTCTTTCTCCCACTGGAAGCGTTCAAAAGGTTCTAGTTATCCACAGCTCTTCTGCACTGTCTACAGTGGATTAGAAATATCCTCCCTATTACACAGACTCTGCCAAAGAAATTATGACTCTTGTACAGTGTTTTCTAAAGACAAACCTTGTTTCCCGATTCAGAGGAAAGGTTGCATTCTGCTGCGGAGAACAGAATGACATGTACATAAAAATATCAAGTGCACTGTTATCGGACAGGATGTATTCTAGTAATCTGCTGGTTCATGTCTTCTTGGGTTTGTTGTAGTCTTCAGTAACAGGAGACGTGTATTACACTATCCTTGAAACACACCCTAGAGTGCCTTAACACGATCACAATTAGATATTTCACCCATTTGTCATTCTTTTCCTATTGTATGCACATAGGACATTGTAAACAAGTCAACTGCTGCAACAGCAGGTTTATGGAGACTCTTTGGATATTATTTAATTGTATGCTTTGTGAAAGATCTGAAGAGAGAAAATCACACTGGTCACTACTGCAGTTATGATACATAACATATTCCAACTTTGTGTATGGTGTATGTATGCCTACACCCGTGTGCCTTAACACTATGAGTTTGTACATTTGAATTAACAGAATTCCTGGTTTTCTCATGGGAAATACAGTCATTGCCTTTATTCTAGTGAATCCCAATATATCAGACCCCAAAATCACAAAATTTGACAACCTTGCTTTAAGTAATTTCTAAGAGGTTCCCTAGACTCTAAACTCTCTGGGACAGATTGGACTTTGTCTTCCTGTGTGTGTGTAAAGTGCCTAGTGCATTCAGAATATAATTAAAATTGAATTTGTACAGTCAGTTAGCTATGATTTTTTTTCTCTCCTTCTGAACATTGTATAGTTGGAGGTAATGTAATAGTGTGCCTGGCTTTAAATGAAGAGGTATAACACATGGAGGAAAATGCTTTCCTTAATTATAAAAATTAAAAACAAAAATACATGCAGTATATATCAAGTGTTGTAAAGGATTTTATTAGTTTGTTAACTTAACCACATGAACACATAACATGCAGTAGCAAGTTATCACAGATCATCTAATTTGTGGTAACTGTCTCGGTGTGTTTCCTTAGTGTACCACAGACATGAAATAATCTCGGTTAGTTTGTGTCTGACTGACAAGTCAGACATTTGTATATTTAGATCACAATAAATGCAGGATAATTAGAGGTGTGTTAGCTGTCTATTACACTTGTTTCACATTTGCCATAAGCCAAGACCACAATTAGGAGAGACACTGCAAGTCACATGACATATGGTAAAGTCTGTAGAGACTTCTTTCTTTAAACCCTCAGTGTGGAATGATCATACTATTGCTAACTCAAGCTAATAAAAACCTTCATGCTGGATTTCACCATCTATATTATCTAAAGACTTAAAATTATATCTCACATATGGCTGCACATATCAATGGAGCACAAATTCGTTGCAAATCATTGTGGATGTAACAGATTGTTAGATCCTGTTTCCTTTAAGTTAGTTGACCTTTCCTTGAGCTTCCTTACTTTTTAGCCAGCATGCACACCTACAGGAGAAAATGGATCTTTTGTACAAAGCTGGTCACAACTGACAAAAGGGGTTTTGTAAGAAAACATTATGAAACCAAATAGGAACACTAGTACCAATTTACTGTATTTTCAGTAATGGACAGATGAAGTATCACTGAGATAGGCAAAAACTTACTATCTGTCATTTTTCTTCTACTCTGCTATCATGTAAGTTACTTATTCGTAATGTTAATGAGATGTTTTCACTGTGATTGCAACTTCTTTGTTAAGATATTCCAGGGAATTGGAGAGAATATTGCCTAGTGTTACTGCTAGGAGTGTGATGCTCTTAAGAGATTAATCTATTTCAGAACTTAATCTGAATTTTGAGGCTTGTATTTGTTGGTTATTTTTCCTGTTAGAAATGTGAGGCAGCAGACAACAAGAAGATGCTTGTCTTGATTTGATAAAAATGAGCCTCCAAAATACATCCTTACTACTCTTGGAAATCTCCTGGTCATGTACTCAAGATCTAAATTTGGATCCATGGAACAGAAAACTTTACGTATTCTTGAAACTATCTTTGTCAGAAAAGCTAGTTGGCTGCATAGCTTAGAGTATGGAATCAATGTCAAGACTTTAATGTCATATTAATCACTCTGAAGGTCCTGCTTCTGCAATTGCCCTCACATTTCTGCTTTTGATGTCATTACAAATGCTTTCTTCGCTCTGATCTAACAGAGAAAACACAGTCTCTTTTCCTCCCCAGAGGATGACAAATCAGATGATCCTCATCTTTCAGTTCTCTTAAGAGCTGAGCATCATGAATGGTGTGTCAGGGACTTTGTGGAAGTTGTTCATGGTAAAGCACTAATTACCATTGGCAGCAATTTTGAAGTGTGCTTTTGTGGATGACTTCCCAGCTTTTTTGTATGTTGGCTTGATGACAATGGAATTTGAGGTTTCCAGCTGTAAGATGAAACATCCTTAACACAAAAATAAAATACATTTCTTACAATTATTTATTGCTTATCATGGTTAGTAGTCCTTTTAGGGTAAATGAGTTTCAAAGTTGCAAAATTTTCAAATTTCTGTGATGATGGGTTTTAATCCATCCTAACCTGTGGCACAAAGATGAAGCCATACAATAGGCCATACAATATGTATAAATGCAGTTTTCAAAGCTGCAGAGGTTCCTTGAATCACTGAGTCCCCTACCCTGCCTTACAGTAGCAACCACATCATAGTCCCATAATAATCTGTTTTGTTAGTGGCACCTGCGTTGCTCAGATATGTGTGGAAATTACTACTGCACATGCTGCCAAACCATCACGCTATATGATTTGCCTCTTGTAAAACATAATTGTTTTCCCACTCAGAAGCTTTAAGGTATAACAGAAAAGGATTTCTGCCAAAAACAGAAAGGGATTTCCTGTTCTGATGATCTTGATACCAGTAGAAAAGTAGGAAGGAATATCCCCGGTAGAAGTCATTATTGTTAACAGTTTGCCAGTTCACCCATGCAGGTAGACTCTGGTGGATAACATCAGTTCAGAAGGATGACAGTTAAAAAGGAAAGCCCAAGACTCTTTTATAGTGTAGTTGATTTTTGTTTTGGAATCCAAATTAGTATTTTTGAACACATTTGGCAGAAGGAACATAGGTTCCTTGTGCAGTTTCAGTTTGTATGTAACCACTTTCTAAATCTTTTCCTTAACGTAGTTCATAACCACTAGGAAATGCTTCACTTGCCTTCCCATTTCTCACATTTGATAGTACATAATCTTCTATTACTCTTTGTGGACACTGTAATCTGCCCTTATTCACAGACTGCATCTAGGCGAGCGAGTACCTTGCGCAGTATTTACATTTGCCTCCCAATTTAGTTTTTACCCAGCATGTGGGCAGAGAATCTCACAGCTATGTAGAGAAAGATGAAGTTTGAATTTTAATGAACATCCATTTGCTACTGAACTCTAACCATAAGGCAAACAGATGCAAAAGTTTTGTTTTAAGGAGTATGTGAGAATTCATTCTTTATTTGGAAAGATGTGAGCCAAAGTCTTGTGGAAGTTCTGTTTTATTTTGTCCATGAAGAGCATGGTAAAGCTGCACATGTATGAGAACAATTTCCAACTTTAAAGTATTCAATCCATTTTGATAGTTTCTTGTAAGATTGGCAGAGTCCACCGGCATTTTCTTTGATTTTTAAAACTATTTTTTCTAAACAAATTTGGAAGTGACATTATATATATAAAATTGTGTGGGCTTACTAGCAGAAACTGTAAATGAGCTTAAACACATGAACATTTGGATTTTCCAAAGACTTGACAGTTTCCATTCAAGTAAATTTTTATCAGGATCTCTGTCTTGAGAGGAGATAGACTATAACAGATCATTCAAGGTAAGACACGAAATCAGTGTTTCACAAAACTCAAGTTTATGTTCTCTCATTCTTTCATTTCCATTTCCCTTTCCTCTATTCCTTGTGTTACCTTGCCATGGCTAAGTGGTGGTATACCTCTCTCTTTATCCTGTGCAACACAGTTAGGTTTTGATCCTGCAAAGATTTACATGCAATAAGCCTTATTGGTGTCACTGTTAATGCTAAGTGTGTCTGCATGCTAGCAGGTTGAGGTTTAGATGACATTCAATCTAGAAAGCTGGAGAGAAAGACATCTGATCATAGGATGCCTACAAATACCAACATTCCTCCCCTCTTCTCTCAGGTATTTCTGGTTCTTCTAAAATTGCCAAGACATTGCTTAAATCTAATCTTAACTCACACTCACTGCACAAGCTTCTTCAGAACCTAGGAGGGCAGAAAGAAAGGAGTAAGGGACAAAAAAAGAGAAAAAAGATTTGTGATAGGGTTGTACATACTTATAAGAATTCTTCTCTGTGTGGCTGTTTCTGATTAGTGTAATTTATACTGGACTCATCTTCAGATGAGAAGTTGAGATAGGAAGTTACATAACTGAGGCGTGATTTACTTTGTTGTTGTTGTTGTTTGTTTTTTAATGACTCCCCAACATTACCATATCAAGCACATCAGGAAGCCTGGGACAGCGCTACTTTGCCAAATGGCAGCTCTGGGGTTTTGAGTTTGCCTCAGTTAATGTTCAGGATCAGTTCAGCGATGGATTTCTTGCTGGGAGTTACCAAGGAGTAAAATTAGTTAGTTCATTCCCAATGCTTTATGATTGCTTTTATACCTGGAGGGGGGAGGGAGGCATATTGAATAACATAGTAATCATGATGTTGATGTATATATTTTACGATTTGGGACATGCAATATGTAAATCAGCCAGGAATAAAACCCGAACAGCTTGAAAGTGGTGTTAAGTTTTGTCATTATTTCTGTGCTAGTATTTAGTGTGCTGTGCCTAGCCTGTCTTACTACTGTGTGTTTTCTTTATTTTCTTTCTTCGGTTTTATTTCATTTGTCTGGAAAGAGGGTTATTGTTCCGTAACAAGTAATGTGCTTTGGCTGCTCACTGCGTTCAAGCTCTCTTTGGATTTTACTCTGAGAAGGGCTGACCATTTTCAGTCCACATTTACAAGAATGAGCCTTTGTCATATCATAGTCAATTAGAGCAGATATTAACGTGAGGTCACTGTGAGAAGTGTTTGACTCAAGAGAAGCAAAAGATAAGCATCTAAGAAACAAAGATCAAAGTGCAGAGAAATGAAGAATGAGTAATAGAAATATAAATTAGGGAGTACCAACAGGAAAAAAAGTATTGTTTGTTTACAGAATATTTCTACATATTCTTTGGGAGATTCAGTGACTCATGGACTGCCTCCTATCTGTGTAGTAAACTCTTAGCAGTTCAAGAAATCTCCCTCAATGTTCCCAACGTGTTTCAAAAATGAGAGCTGTCTCTCTGAGCCTTGGCTGTACTTTGGTGGGGGGGTTGTTTGCCTTTTTTTTTGTCAAAATTAAATGCAGGCCATACTTTTGGTGACGTAAAGGTGAAAAGGTAAAAGACGTAGAAGTTATCAGCAGAGCCAATTGTTTGTTGCCCCCATCAGAAGTACAGTAGATACATCTCCTTGTCCCCTGTAGAATATTTACCTTTTGATGTCTCTAGAAGAGCATCCTTCTCACAGCATGAGAGGCAAGCTAAGGGTTTTGATTTCTCTGACTGTGTAGTGCTTCAGAGTGGAAGAAGTGATTTTAGCATACTGTTTAGCATCAAACTAATCTTTCCTATCATGCCCTCAGATTTACTCTTGCAACAAGCTAAATTGTCAAGGTAACATAAGGAATTGATTCACTATTTAATTTCCTGTGGTGAACTGTACGGTTGTGTGGTTTTTGTTTTCTTTCTTGACAGCAGCATCTTTTGATTTTTAGTGGCCTCTGCTGGCCACTTCATGGCAGAAGTTTTACTCATAGAAAATTCACCTCTGTACTGCTTCCGAAGTGTTTTCATTTCAGCAACTGTGATCATACTCCTGTATTTGATTTTATTTGTATGATATCAAACTCACCCGTAGCTGTGAACATAAAGCATTTTTCATTAACAGTAGTTTGTTTATTATATATATTTATGTTTATATGTTTATTATATACTCAGGAGTCCTGAGATGCTGAGGTCAGAAGGTTCCTACTCCACAGGAGGAAGACATTCTTCCACGGACTCCAATAAAGCTTCAAGCGGAGATGTCTCCCCTTATGACAACAACTCCCCGGTACTCTCTGAGCGTTCGCTGATGGCAATGCCAGAAGAGGTTGCCCACAGCCCAGATAAGCTGTACAAGGTACCTGAACAGTACACGCTGGTTGGACATTTGCAGCCTAAGACAAAGGAGAATTCTTCTGCATCACAGGCTGGAAAAGGTAGAGTACATCCTGCTCGTTTTCCTCTTCCTCAGTGACTGATGGGGGTTTCTGAAGTAATTGAGATGTGTCATTTTTGTATTATCAGCTACCAGGATTTGAGGAACAACAGTATAAATGACCTTACAAAAAATGACTGACCAACATTCTTTTGTTGTGATGAGCCCAAAGGGTCTGTGCTTAGTCCTCCTCCTTAGCTCAGCCAGCTGTTGGGGATGCTCTTGGTATGGCATTTATCAAAACTTGGAGATATTATTTAGGAAAACAGAAATATGTATTTCAAGTTCTGCTCCATTAATACCTGCAAGGTTATGGTCTGGACTTTGGAAAAATCTGAGACTTTAAGATGTCAAGCTACAAATTTTCTCCGGTTGAAAGGAATGGCCTCAACACCCTCTCACTGGAGAACACAGCTGAGCTGCATAGTGTTACATCTGCTACCCATTACATACCTAGCAATATGAGTGCAGGAATCCATAATTTCCCTAGCTATCTAGGGAGCACACACCTGAATTATTTCTTCTGTAAAGATCTGTGGTTTAAACTGATAACTCACCAGCACTTCAAGATCCTTTTCATTTAAAAATATTTTTAAAAAAATAATTTACACTCAAGAAGTGCATATTTAATGAGCCAAACTTTAAGAGCTTTCAGTGCTCAGGGGTGCAGATAACTGTTTGGTGGTATTTTTAAAGCTGTTTCAGAGATACTAGTTAGGCATTTAATTCCCCTTGGAATTAATGAGATTTGGACTATTATTGCAATTACATGCTTTATAAATGCCAATGGGCATTTATCTTCTGTATTCAGCATCTGAATTTCTGAATAGGTTTCAAAATTTGGTCAGATTTCTATCAAGTTATGAACAGGAAATTACATGAAGTTTTAGCATATTAACCATCTATTGGACTTCACTATGCATCACAATGATACTGGACCATGACAAATTAGGAAATTCCTTTACTGTCAGATGGAGTCAGAAAAAAGGATGAAACAGTTATAATCCAGCACAGTGCCTGATGGGCGCGTTTTGTTAAGTCTCTGTTCTGTGACAGCACTTTTGTGTAAGACCCAAGGGATGCTGCGGGTTGGTAGAGCATGCCTTACAGTGACACCTGGGGCTGGGGCTGCCTAAGGAAGCTTTGCCATTCTTTCCCTGTAAAAAGCACAAGAACTACCTTCTGTTGACCAAATCCTCCTGTTCTTGTGCAAATTCTCCAACTGACTTCAGTAAGGCAGAGGACTTAGGGGAAATTCCACTCTCTCAGCAAACTTGGGCATCCTGCCCATACAGAGCTTACTGAATCCATTACAGGATCTGAGCCTGAACAGCAAGTAACTGAACAAGTACATTTGAGATGTTTGTGTTAGGTGCATGGTAAGTCAGATGCTAGTATATGTTAACAGCTCTGATACCTTATATAAGGTTTTACTGTTTTACTGTTGTACATGTACAAATACATGTATTTGTATGTTTCTAAATAATGGCTGTAAGAAGAACAATTCATCATCTTCTTCCTGGTCTTACTGCTATCTAGATGTTTCCGAAGATCATTTTGATATCTGGGGCACCTGGCATTCAACGCTGAAAAGTGGCTGCAAAGATCCAGCAATGACAGGTCAGTTATTTTTCAAGTTTGAAGCCCAAATCTAGCAAAGACATAAAACAATTTCTTGGGTTTGAGAAATCGCAGTGAAACCAGTAGGAGAATTTGCATTGTCCCAAGCTGAACTTATAAAAGGTGACTGTTCAATAAAATATAGAGAAGCGCAGTGGTTATACAAATGCAGCGACATCTCAAACAGTCACAAGATAATTCTAAAAGTAATTTTAAAATGAATTAAAAAAATAGTTTTATATTCTTCTAAAAATCATTGGAAGTGGACGGCCAGTGGGGATTTGAGAGTGGCTGCCACAGTGGCACAAGCACAGGCTGTGAGGTTGGCAGCCCTGCATGTTGACCCTGCTGCTGGCTGGCGTGGGTCAGACAAGTCCCTGACCCATCCTGCCTGTGTTTTTCTCCCATCTGCACCTGCCTCACAGGGGAACTGTGAGACTAAAACACAGCCCTGCTTTTCAAGCATTTGAAGGATGTTAAGTGCTGCAAGGCTTTATGTCAGAGCAAAGTATGAGTCACCAAGTAATATATTAGACATGGTTCAGAAAGATGCAGGGCTGCTGCCCTGTGTCCCCAGGTTCAGCGGGTGGTGAGGCTGATGCACCTTCAGTTGCATAGCCTGGTGATAAAGAATCCCATCCCTCTTCTACAGTGTGATGCAGGGGAAAAGCAATAACTTATTAAATGTCATATAATAAATGATTATGCAGACTGATGTCTTTCTGACTTGGCCCCCAGGTTCTTATGGGAACATTTACGAAAGCAGCTTGCTGCGACCTGGACAGTGCTTTCTTTCCCAGGGGAACCTCGCCATGTATTCTCCTCGGTGGCAGGGCAGCTCCTCTGAATTGGACACTGGCAGGCAGGTCATGCGAAGGAGCCAGACAACTGCTGCCATTCCTGAGTGTCAGCTCCATCCCACGGTGTCTCGGATGTGCAGTAACCCACAAATGGAAGTTGGCAGTCGGAGTTCAGATCTGTCACACTCGAAGTCGGAGCAGCACTTGACTTTAAGCAGTGTGGAGGACCTCAGTGATCATGACTCAAATGCAGGTTGTTCTCAAAGCACAGCCAAGCCCTCCTACAGAAAAGACCGGCCACCACCCCCCTACCCAGGCCCAGCAAAAACAAGCTCTGCATTGCCACAGCGATCGAGCATTTCTTCACCGTTGCACTCTTTGTGGAGAATTCAACGCCAAGAAAAAAGTTCAGGGACAAGAGCAGCTGGAGGACCACCAGCCGAAGACCCTGACCAGGCAACCTCCAGGCAGGAACAGCCAGCCCTACACACCCAAGTGGGTCACATCTATTCCACGGCACCTCACAGTCAGAACAGTAAAAATGTTTCAGAGGCAGACTGGCACGATTGGCAAAGGGAGAGGTGGCAAATTTGGGAGCTATTGTCAGCTGATAACCCTGATGCCCTCCCAGAAACCCTTGTATGATGGGACTCAGCAGAACCAGCACTCATACCTACACCTCCGTCTCATAGGAAAACAACAGCGACATTGGAAAATGGGAAGGGCTTGTTTGTTTTATACCAGCTGAATTGCATATACTTTTTGTAAACTTGGTTCACTTTAATTTCTTAACAGCACTGTCAGGCAGTCCATTTACAAATACAGTATGTTCCTGTTTTTCAGCAAGCTTTTGAGAAAAAACAAGGTGCAAATTTTAGTCTAACTCTGTATGCATAATCTGTGTATAAGATAAAACTTGCTTTGATGTTGCTGAAAATGTATTTATATATCTGCAGTTTTGATGATTGTATATTCTGTAATGGGTATTGTATGATAATCATATATTATGTTTTCATATACAGATGTCAATCAATCATGACTGCTTTTTTAAAAAAATCACTGCACTTACATTACCGTGATATGCATTGGAATTCTAAGGAAAGTGCACAAGCTGGTTTCTGTGCTTATATAAAAAAACCCACCCTGTTAAAAGGGGGAAGTTGTTCCTCTTCACTGCCTATTGAAAAAAACACTAAAATAGAGTGGAACATGAAAAGCCATATATTTTATAAGGGTAGTAGTGAGCTTAGAGGGGAAAATACCAAGTATTTTTTTTCTTATAAATATATTTGCAAACAAACTTAAAATTTGATACAAGATTGTAAAAATATTTTTTTAGATTCTGGTAGAAAGCAGCTCAGAGAATAAACTAAGAGCAAGGCCGTGCCTAAACCAACTAAGGATGTAGTGCAAAGGTCTGCTCTGCCATTCTAGAGGAAAACCGATGTTATGTATACAGGATATAATATATATATTTATAAATGTATGATTTTATGTATTGTTCCGAAACAATAAACTGGAATCCAAATTTTAGAAACCCAAACCCAATAAATTGAGGTGTGTAACAACTAAGAAAGAATATGGCTTTTCCTTTGACATACAAAGCTTCAGCACTAAGAAAGTTAGAGAAAGAAAAAAAATAATGCAGACAGACCTACGAAAGGGAGTCACACAGAGTTTCAGAAAGAAACATGGCGTTTGGAGACGGTCACAGCTGCATTTCTATAAATATTGTGCCAAAGTCTGGGTCAATAGTACTTCTTCAGTAACTGTGTGTTGCATTGTTAAATGTTGCTGTTTTATACATGTTCTGGTGTTTTTTAAATTGCAAAATTGTTTATGGCCAGCAGGTGGCAATGTACTTCAGTATTCTAGAGAAAATTCTTTTATCACTTGATAAGGGAAAGTGTATCATATCAAAAGAATTTTATAAAACATATTAGTCTTAATTTTAATGAAGTTGAAGGCTTATTCAGTGATGTTGTCTTTAAGTTCTTTCTTGTGCCATAACGACAGAATAAAAAGCTAAGCAAAACAATGAGCATATTTTTTGCTCCTTTTTTTGAAGTAAGGTTTATGTAAAAATTAATGTGTTGTTATTACGTTCTTGAATATCTCTGTGCGTGTCATGGTTTAACCCCAGCAGGCAACCAAGCACCATGCAGCCACTTGCTCACTCTCCCTCACCTAGAGGGATGGGGAGGAGAATCGGAACATCTAAAAGGCTTAGGAGCTTAAGGACCACTTTCAAGTAAGACTTAAATATACAAGATCCAAGGTTTTACTTGAGTTTTAAGCTTAAAATCCATCATATAAACAGTCTGCTTATCATAGCTCCATTTCCCAAGTAAAAAGATAAAAGCACCAACCCAAGTAGAAAGGGGCAGGATTTGGCCTTTGACTATTGTAGCACTGTCAGGCTCTTTTTATAAATACTGCATTCAGACTGAATCTCAGCTCTCTTCTGGTGGTTGCAAGGCTTTTCCAAATATTGTCTTGATATGAGACTTGATAGGAAAAGGTTCTTGCATGTAGCCTGCGTCAGCAGCTGTGTCAATTTATTACCAACAAAAGTCTCACCCCAAATTAAAAAGAGTAGAATATAAAGAAGGACAAAAATGAGCTCTCATGAGCAATCTTCACTATTTGATCTAGTCTCATTATTATCTCAGGCTTGATACAAATTTGCTACGGGGAAGTAAAGCTCCCTAATAGTCCTCAAAACCAGCCATAGCATAAATCCTGCTGCAGAAGATAACTCTATTCACTAGATGTCCATCTCTTCATTATAAATCCCTTTCTAAATACAGAAGCATTTGCACATTCTTAACATTTTTAGTGAAAGATGTCTAATGATTACTCAGCCTCCTAAAGAGCTTGCTTTTTGCCAGTACCTCTCTCTGTACGTATATGTGTATACTACCATCTATATGGAGTTTATGTGAAAACGGAGAACAAAAAACAAGGCCACTGTGGACAACCTTGTCTGCACACATTTCGATATATAATTGCTTGGAAGAAGAGAGATATAGAATAAATTCTGATGAATTAAAGTAACACTTGCCAAGATTACATAATTTCTGTCCCTTGTTTTCATTTGAACAGGACAGAGCAAAATTATAATGAGCAGGTTAATGATATAGTAATTTTTAGTTGTACCTCTTTCCAGGCTGAAATCAGTGACATAATTTCTTTTGATGTCTCTTTTTGTATTTCAGAAGAAATGTAGCCGTGAAAGGTGGTTTCTGGTTTTATGTTAGCTGATAGATCTGTGTGGGTTATTCCATTTTAGATCTCCACGATGTTTTTCATCCTATGACACATGCTCTTGTACAGCCCTTAATATTCCTCTTATGGGGAAAGTCTGTAGTGTGGGGCTATCAGAGACTTTTCTCAGACTTGGGAAGCAGGGTTCCTGTTGTAGCAAAGGGGTCATGGGCCTCTGCTTCAGTAAAGAGTGTGGTAGAGAAGGTCTGTTCCTGAGGTCTCAAGGCTTCAGGGCAAACTCCTGCAGCTCAGTTCCCTCCCATCACTTCTTATTGCACCATGCTGGTTCATACCTAGGACTGGAAAAAAGACCTCTTTTCCCTGTTGGGGGAGAGCTGGGAGGAGTGTGCTGCTGCACTCACAGGTGAACCCAGGAGAGGTGAGATGTGGGAGCCCTGAGGATGGGGTGCCTGTGTGTTGCCCATGGGGCAGGGGCTACTCTTTTCTATTGCAGAGGCAAAAAAATCAGAGGAATCAGCGCAGCCCTAGATACAAGCCAAATGTGGTGGGGAACCTCTGAGCCAACGGGAAAAAGGAAAAGCTCAGACTTTAAAATATTACTTAAAAAATTACTGTTGCTGCCATCTTTTAAAGCAAGATGTGGTTCCACAGTTGACTCACCCATTCCACTGCTGAGGGGTAAGCTGCACCTTCTCCCTCTTCCCCAGCCTCCTATGGTGGGAAGAATCCTGGGACTTGTGGCTCTGGCAGAAACTTGCCCTGTACAAGGAACGCATAAAACTCAGGTAGCTCGGTGGCTTTTACAAGTGATAGGCACAGGGGAGGAGAAGAGACAGGGTCAGAGGTGGGGGAGAGGATGGTGGGACTGGCCACCTCCTCTGGCAGCAGCCTGCAGTTAGCCCTGTTTAAGCTACTGATGCAGCTGCGGGGCTTGCTGCTTCAACAGGTGGGCAAGAGCCCAGCCAAGCACTTGAGAGTGGCTCTGTGTTACAAACCTGAGCCAATCCAACAGCTGGCTTGGGTGCTTGAAATCCCTCAAGTACTCTGCTGTCTACATCAGGAACCTAGGCTGTTACCATGGCATAGATTAACGCCACTCAGAACTTCGCTGCTGTTGAAATTATGTGGTTCAATGGACTGGAATTTGTGGTCGTATGGTCTGGGAAGAGGGGGGCCCTGTGTTGTTATTGGTTTTGCTGTTTCACAGGCATCAGTTGAGGTCAAAAACCTCAATTCCAGCCTTTCTGGAGCACCATCTTGTTCTGTAGTGCTGGTCTGGCAGAGGGTCAGGGACTTTTTCCTCCTCTGGAAAACATGGGATGTCTGAGCCTCACCTTGCTCCCTCTTTCTGACTCTCTCTTTCCCTTCTCTGTGCATTCATATCCAAAAAAAAAAAAAAAAAAGAAAAAAAAAAGAAAAGAGTGGCTCCATTGTGCGATGCTGTAACCCCACAGAACTGCAAAGCAGTGGAAATGGTTCTCAGTTGCATTAAAGGGTATCTTGACATCAGTAAGCCCTTTTACAACATCACTGAGAATAGCGAACTACTGCTGTGCTACAGTCGCTTTAGGGGAAGGCATCTCAGCGTCCAGACAGTGCTGCAGGGACTGCAGAGCTATTCGAGGCATGTAGACACCCAGAATGCTGGGTCATAAAAAGCATGATCTGTGAGAGCAGCATTCATCTAATTTTTCTGAAATTTAAAGTATCTCCAAAGGTGGTATCTACATCTGGAAAAGTCACTCACAAGCTCCCTTTTGATTCAGTGGAGAGAGACAGGTATTTCTGTGCCACCATCAATACAGCCTACTTGAGCCTTTCTTTGAAGGATGGTCCCCTTTGAAGGGCTGGTCGCTAGGAAAGCCTGTTTCTTTCTACTGCCTATATAAAGGAAACCTAAATAAGTTGCCCAAATAAAGACCTGTCTATGGTAGCCCTTCAGGTCTGGCTGAATGAATCCCACCCTACAGGTCTGGTAAAATAGAAGATGGATGGCGATGACGGCAACAGTAAGAAGGAGCATGTAATAATGCCATTGTCTAATGCCAACAAATTATTGCAGCCTAGTGAAAGGAAATCAAATCATTCAGCACACCTTTCCAGCCCCTGGGAAAAGAGAAACGTAGCCAGAGGCCTTGGCCATGTTGTGCTATTCCCTGGGCTCCTGGGAGAACCTGGGGCTGGTGGGGCTGGCAGAGACAGTGCTGCTCCTGGGGGCTTGGGAAGTCAGCCGACAGAAGGAGATGGCATGCTCAGCTCTGTGGGTGTGTAAGAAATCCAGGCTTTTTGGAAAGTGAGGGAGAGAACACTACCTGGTCTGGAATTGCAGGGGTTTTTTGGTTTGGGTTTTTTTTTAATGGGATTTATTTATTCACTGAAAATTCTGTTTCCAGCTGATCTAAAGGTGTTCATGAATGGGACCAAGATTCAATTAATTTGTTCAGCAAATTGAAAAATTAATATAGGATTTATGAAAGCAACCCAATTTGGGCATTTTAGAAATATATGGGGGAGGGCGGTTGTGCTGAATCTGAAGTGGGACCTGCAAATGGAGACAGGCAGATAAAGTCTTCCTTGTGAAAGACTGGGGTTAATTCTCTTTCCTCTGCTGCTAGGTAAGCAAATGTCTTTGCCACTGGAGTTTTAGGATTGCAGAGGGAGGGAGGGAGGGAAGAGGAGAGCTGTCTTTATCCATGTCTCTCTAGAACTGCATTTGAGAGGGGGTGAAAGGGTGTGTTAGAGCAGGAAAGAGCAGTTTTTCCAGCTGGGTGGTTGCTGTGGTCTCTGTGTGAGGACTTGAGCCTCAGACTCTGGACACTCTTCTAATATTTATTTAAACATTTAAATAAAATAGAACTTCTTTAAACAGCGTCTCTGTAAAACAAAGGGGACATGAGGGGTCACAATTTCCTTTTGCTGGGCTCATACTTTTCCATTTCCCTATATCCCCTTCCAACCATAGCTATGAGCTCTAATTTAAAAAAAAAAAAAAAAAAATAAAAAAAATTTACAAGGGTCTGGAAAACAAAAGCATTTGCTTCAAAATCTGGAGTGGCAAAAAAATCAGATCTGTGAAAAAGATCAGAAAATATCTGGCCCTGTCCTACCAAACAATGAGCAGCCCCTTCCTCTTCCCTGCACATGTGTGCTGGGGGAGCTGAATGCTGCCTGCCAGGCAGGAGCGAGTCCGGACAGTGGCCGGGTGTCCCGCCGTGGCCTTCACACGCAGGTGCCAGGAGAGGAGGGTGAGTGCAGATGTGCATAGGGCCATGCAGGTACTGGGCAAGGTGCCAAGACCAGACCCAGCTCCCTCCTGCCTGGCAGGTGAAGCCCTCCGTGTAGTCGGGGCACAGGGACATCCCCACTGCTCTGGCCAGGTAGGACCCTGCAAAGCTGAACCGCCTCTGCCCAGACCAGGTGGCTTGTAAACACAGAATGATCACTCCCAGCCGGTCATCACCAATAGATTGCTCCCTGCTTGGGTTCTTTTCCTCCCTGGTCAGGAAGGAAGAATTCTTACTGCAGCATCTTAAAAACATTCCAAATTTGATCTACTTTGAAAAAGGGCTACTGAAAAAATCAAAGCTTCCTATAGAGTTTAAAAATTCTTCAGTCATTAAAAGATCACCCGAGCACTCATTACTATTTTCAACCTCACACAGGTGAGTAGACAAGTGTCCATCCAAAAAGAAAGGAAGGGAGAGAGGAGAGAGAGGGAAAGAGAGAGAGGAGAGAGAGGGAAAGAGAGAGAGGAGAGAGAGGGAAAGAGAGAGAGGAGAGAGAGGGAAAGAGAGAGAGAGAGAGGGAGG
>JAVJGI010000014.1:95715703-95763086 GCA_035590275.1 Ibycter americanus
GAAAGAGAGAGAGAGAGTGAAAGAGAGAGAGAGAGGGAAAGAGAGAGAGAAAGAGAAAAAGAGAGAGAGAGAGAGAAAAAGAGAGAGAGAGAGAAAAAGAGAGAGAGAGAAAAAGAGAGAGAGAGAGAAAGAGAGAGAGAGAGAAAAAGAGAGAGAGAGAGAAAAAGAGAGAAAGAAAAGGAAAAAGCTTGGACGCAAAAGTACTTTCTCATGCAGAAAATAACAAATGCACATGGTAGCCTGCCAAGCAGGGTTAGTGAAGTAAAAACACACCGTTCACTTGAGGACAAGAACCATACGATCACTTTAGGGAGACTGAGTGTTGAATATGGAAGCAGTATCTGGCTTTTCTCCTAAAAAAAGGTTTAAAAGGGTGAGATGCTGAACAAACTCTTCCTTACACCCACAGGCTATTTCTGTAGCTCCCAACAGCCAGCTAAAGGTTACCAGCTATGCTTTTGCCCTGGGTGGTATCGACATCGTATAGCTGTGGCCTGATTTCTGATAGCAGGGAGAGCTGTAGACCTGAAAGAGCTCAGAGCTGTAAGGATGCTCTTCTGAAATCTTCCTAAAAAGATAAAAAGACCCTGTCTCCAGTATTATCAGTCACTTTGCAGCCTGTGAAAAAAGCAGTGAGGTTGGGGAAAAAAAAAAGAAAAAAAAAAAGGGAGAGCTCTGGAGTAGCAGCATCATCCCATGGCAGCTGTCGGTGGGTGAACATTATTTTAGAGCCTACTGCTGCTACCTCTGTAAGCTGGCAGTGGCAAATGAGCGGTATGACCAGGGGAGCTGGAAGACTCCCCTGTAAAAGCAGCAACACCTCTAATAAAAAATTGAATAAATAAAGATGGAGAGAGAATATTTGCAACGTGCTGTTTTCTCATGACTGCCACTGACAGACCAGTTTCTGAACCTTCAGGCTTTCCCATTCTTAAAGAGTCAAGATTTGCAGCTAGAAACATCCAGGATCAGTGTAGTAAAGTAGAGGGGGGTCTGGGAGCGGGAGCACCAGAGGGAACCCAGGAGGTGTGTTGAGGCCCTGCTAGCTGGTGTGTCCTGTCCTCTGTGCCTCTGCAAGTAACTCTGTCTGACCCCTGGTGCTGGTGAGAAGATGGGTGCAAGAATGTGTGTGAGCTTTGAACTTCGCTGCAATGGCATTGCTACACAAGTGCTGGGACAGAATGATACTGCCTTTTGTTCTGCTTTTTTTCTGGCCTTATGGCTCCTACATTCTTCCTTGTGCACTAGCCAAGACTGAAGAAGTATTCACAGTATTTTCCTGTCATCTGGTGATTTAAACAATACTCTTAGTATATGCCAGGCGTATTTAAGCTCAGAGTGTCTCCCATCCAGTTCTCCCATTCCCTGCTTAGTGGAGGGGACCAAGGGCAGTGCAGCAGCTGCACATCACTCATCAGTGGACCACACATAGCTTTTGGGTCCTGCTTTCCTAAGCCCTTTCCCATTTTCTTTTATCCATCCACCTGGGAAGGGGATGCTCAGGCTGGATCATGCAGTGGGGGAGGCCTGTGCTGGCAGACTATATCTGCCCGGGGAGTTGTAGAGCAGGGGGTGTCTCTGGAGCTGCAAGGCTGTGTAATGGTTTTGCTCAACTGCAGTGGCTGGTCTAAGGGCTAAACCTGTTGGGGTCAGTGTTTGCACCTGCACAGGTCTTGGAGGTCAAGGCAGCAGCAGTCCCGTGCTACCTGGAGCCTGGCTGCTGGACTGATTTCTGAGGGGAGGGTAGGTAGTGCATGTACATGTCTCCTGCAGGCCTGGACAGCTGAGGTTAGCTGAGGAGCTGGTGCCTTTCCCCAGGGACAGGGACCTACATGTGAAGATGGTGCTGCCCAGTACTCAGCATCTACACCAAAGCCTTCATACCCTGGGACCCTTGGATGGTTGCTCAGTGCTGGAGACTGTCACAGTACTACCAAACTTATCACGCTGCAACAAGGCTTTTACCATCCCATACCAGCCCTTTCATGCCTCAACACCACCACCAGTCCCACACAAAGTTCCAAAAGTTCATCTACTGTCTGTGCTGTTTCTTCATCCTCTTCAGGCCAGTCCACTCTGCTTCTTGCCTCTGCTGCATCCAGGTTCCTGGCTCCTCCTCTAGCCAGCCTCTCCTCATCCAGGCCCCCTTCTTCTCTCAGCTTCTCCTAGGGCCTCTCATCATCTCTCCTGCATCCCTGGGCTCTTCTCCATCCAGTCTCCTCTTTCTCTTCATCCAGTACTCCTCTTCCAGGCCTCTCAGTGCTATTTAGCTACTTAGCAGGAACAAGCCACAGCTGTACATTATCCACGTCAGCCAATCCACTGCCCCTGGAGCAAGCCCACAACTGTATATTATCAGTGTTAATGAACCCTCTACAGTTTTTCTGTGTGAGACTATCTTGCCTGAACTGTTTTGGTTTGTGTTGTACTGAAACACCAAAGCCCCAAGGGTTAGGGTATGTGGGTACAGCCCATGGTGGTTTAAGGCATAGGGAGCCTAGGCAACCTTGAGGTGTGCTGTGCCAACAACGCATTTTGTGCTGGCTGTAAATAGAAAGCCTCAGGCTCTGGAGCTGCCTGTTGGGCAGTCTCACCTTCAAACACCAAACAAGGGTCTTCCCTGAGAGCCAGACAAGCTGACACTCAGGAGCCTTGGGAAGGCAGCAGTGTTACCCACCTGGAAAATAAGCCCTTGCTAGCTGGTAGCAGAAGTTTCTGTTTCACTCCTATTGTAGGAATAATAGGAAAGTGCTATGAAGACAAAGGGAAGGGGCTGAAAAGAAAGGAAGGATTCCAGAAAACCACCTATGTTCATAAGGGAAATTACTTACTCCTGCCCACAAGGAGATATCCGATCATCACCACAGGTAAGCCCTGAGCGATGGAGTGACTCCCACATCACACTGGGATGGGGCAGGACAGCGTTCAGCTCCCTGCCACCTGGGCTCTGCCTGAGGTGCCTCTCCTATTTGGAGCTGTTGTTGGGGTCTTGGTGTTAGCTAATCTTTCCCTGCTCTGCCCCTTGGTCCTGCAGACCTTCATATCCACGTGAACCATTGGATCTGCCTTGTGTATGAAACAGGGAGCAGAGGTCTGTATGCCCCTGTGAGGAGAACTGTTCAGAAGATTTTTGGTTTAATATTCGTACTAGCCTTGAGCAATTTTCTACTCCATGTTTTAGGGAGTGGGCAGGGAGAACATGTAGTTGTCCTTTGCTCCAATGACAAGGGATTAGCTTAAGCACATGGGTAAGGAACATCGGGGATGCAGATGGCAATGTAAGAAAAGAGTAACCGGCAGATACTGGGAAGACAGAGAGCCACAATGTCCCTTTTCATAGAAAAGATTAAAAAAAAATATTCTATGACCATTCTTACTTCAAACAAGTGAGTGGTACCCAGTGTCAAGTCTGATCAGTCCCCACCCAGTGGACTGGGACAGAACTGAGTGCAGTATATGGCTTGTTGGAAAAGGAAAGACATTTGGGCATCGAAGACAATAAAGCCATGTTATTAATTTAGCACAGCTTTGCAGTCAGAGGTTTGTTTGCCTTACTCTGCTGTACCGAAGCTCATTTCATAGTTGTAAAATATAGGTAACCTCCCTGGTTGTGGAGATATGTCACAACGTACACAGTAAACCTCTCAAAGCTAATAGGAGCTAGATAAGTTTTGAGTTTTCAGGACATGATTTGTATTTACAGCTTAATAATGGGTTCCATCCCCACTTTTTTTTTTTTTTTTTTTCTTTTAATACCTAGTGTTACTATAAACTTTTCTAGGTACAGCAAAGAGGGCGTTTCTCTGCAGTGTTGCATATTAGAACAGAGTAGCAGAGTCTACTGCATGTCCAGTGTAGGGCTAGGGTTGGACTCGGTGTTCAAAGCCAAAAGCTGACTCATGCTGACCCTCAGGTTTACATTTACCTCTGAACAAATCTTAAGAAGTTTCTTTGGTGGGAGGAAGCAAGCGGAAAAGCGGAAAAAAAGGTGAACCACAATCATGATGCTTTTGCCACTTGGCAAATGTCCACTTCATATCTTTGTACGCAGCTTGGTGGATTTGTTCTATAGTCTCCTCAACAGCCATAGAGATGGCCCTCCCTGACAGCAAGCACCTCTCAACTGTAACTGCTACCATGAGGAGCACACCTAACTTTCACCCTTATGGCTGCTGTCAACATCAGCCATGCACAGCCGTGTGTGGTTGCAGCATGAGCAATGCTGACCCTCCCACAGGGCCCTGGGGCTCCATGCTGTCTCTGCACCCTGGGACTCCATCTCTCCACGGCTCTGGTACTCCTCCACAGCACATCCCTTGCTGCCTGCAAATTTTGCCCAGGACAAGAGTCTGTACAAGGAGGTGGGTGGGCAGCGTATCAGCCGCAGGAGTTTCCCATCCTCAGCCCAGCTCCAGATGAGGTCTCGGGGTGGCCATGCACCCACAGGCTTTGCTGTGTAACCATGTCAGATCCAGTGGTTGGAGAAGTCTTTGTAGAGTAGAGATGAGATTATATCATAAGTGTTCGCATCGTATACCCAGAACTTTTTACACTTGTTTCCAACCACCCAGCAGGACATGTCGTTTATTTGGCAGGAATATGCAAACACAGTATCAGGACAACTGAAGCAGGCCTTTCCACTTAGAAAGTTTCTGCTCACTGCACAACTGTGTTAATGTAAATCCATTATAACTGGATCAACAAGAGTCATGTTGAATGCCTTGCTTCTTCCACCCAGCAAACATGCTGCTGGGCTGAGTTCCTCATGGCTGGAGCCCAAACCCTGCCAACCTCATGCCATGTGAAATAGATGTTCAATGAGGGTGGAGATAGGGGTAAAAAGCTTTTCTTAAATATGTTCATATGGGCCTTGCCTTTCAGCTTTTTAGTTTTATTCAGTAAATTAAGACACAAGTCACATAGCTAGGCAAGCTGAAAACTCAAATATCTATTGCATGTCAGAGCTTGTAGACCTTTTCTTTAAAGTATGACAGTTTTGGGCCATGTTCCCACAAAGGCATTAACCAGGGTAAGAGTCTCATTGCCCGGCTCTCTCTGCAAGTCTGGGTGCTAAGCTGCCTTTCATGTTTTCTGAACATTACTTTTGTAGATATAGCAGGACAGACACAAAACTAGCTTTGTTTGCAGGACCTGTTCTAAGGGCGTTAGGTTCTGCTTCAATTTTTCTATTTGTTGTCACAAGTTTAACACCAGGGCCACTCTGAAGGGAACACTGAATGCCCAGACTGCCAAAGAAAGTCAGCCTGGTAAGAGATTCTTATTAACAAGATGTCATTGCAAGCAAGATCAGACTCATATAATATTGACCATTGCATTTGACTGAATGCAAGAAACTGTTATTTGGAGAACTGAGATTGCAGCTGTTGGAAGAACATACATAAAGCAAGTGTGCATGCTGTGAGAGAAACAGTACCTAGACCTGTGTGTGCTCTTCAGGCAGTATCTGAAGCACCTGATGGCTTTGTAAGCGTGATGTCCCAAGAAGTACCCTCAGGGCTCACATCTAAGGTAAAGGCATACTTGGTTGCTATTTATTAGTGGTTCCTGAGACCTCCACTATCATGGAAGACAAAAGCACGTATGGGAGCACATGTGGTAGAGTAGAAGGTTCAGCTGCAGCCTTGCACAAGTGATTCCACCGCCTTCCGTCTTACCAAAGTAGGATGTTGTCCTGTCTGTTTTGCAATGTAAAATGTTAAGATGAATATTCCAAAGCAGCCCATTACTATGACAGGAAGCTCTAAGATTTTAAAGAGGATGATGTACTATGGCTTTCAGTCAGGCTGTAATTTCTTCCAGATTTTGTATTGGCCAGCAAAACCACATCAAAAGGAATGAAGCCCTGAAGGCTTTCAAGCGGTCTGTTAGTACTGCTTAGAGAGAATCCAGCAGAACATGTGAATGTTAATCACAGCTAGGTTTCAGCAGGGATAAAGGAAGGAAAAGAGATTGCCAGTAAGTGGCTCAAATCCTGGTGTTTTCAAGGGGAGCTCCTAGGCATTGTTAAGTCTTCCGAGCATATGAAGGGATGAACTGATCTAAACAGTTCTTCGGTAACACCTGAGGTTTAATTAGGTAAGGCACAGCCTCTGCTGCTTTAGCTGTGCCTCGGATGCAAGCAGTTGTGCAAGCAGGAGTTTTAGGACAACTTCTACTTGCAAGTCATGAGTTGCCATGCACATGTGGAAGTCTCACCCAGGGTGGTTGTGATCTGTCTACAAACAGCTGCTGTGGGGCTGTGATGGTTACGTGTCAGATGCAGTCAGACCTTGCTGGTTTTGATGTGATGAAAAGGGAAAATCGAATGGACAAGGAATACAATGTGACCTTGAGGGACTGCTGGGATGAAATGAGGCTAGAGAGTTACCTTGAGTGCCTGGGTTTATAAAGTGCAGTGTCTGAAGCACAAGTCATACCTTCAGGTCCCTCGCTTTGTGCAGACCTGTGAGGAGAGAGTGGGGCCTTGGTCATTCATGGGCGGTGCTTGAGATTCAGCAAACTAAGCTTTGCCTCTCACAGGCTGACTGAGAGTTAAGTACTAAAATATTACAAGCTGTATGAGAGGCCACTATGTAACTGGATGAGCAATGCACTGTCTTGTTCTACCCAGGATCAGATGCGCTTGGTGAGGACAGAGGGGAGAGCAGAGAGCACTCTCACAGCACCATTTGGTGGCAAAGGACCTCCAGAGGTCATCTGGTTCAAGCCCGTGCTCAAAGCAGGGCCAGCTTCACAGTTAGATCAGCTTGCTCAGGACTGTGTCCCATCAAAATTTGAGGCAGGGATTTCAAAACTTCTCTGGGCAACCTGTTCCAGTGCTTGACCACTGTCATGATGGAAATGTTTTTTCCTTATATCTTGTCAGAATTTCCCTGGCTGCAGTTGTGACCACTCTCATCCTGTTACTATGCATCTATGAGAAGAATCTGTTGTGTGGACACATCTGTACCCCTGCAGTGCCAGGGAATATAAGGGAATCGCAGCTGAGCAGTCATCCCCAGACTGCACTGTGCTGGGGCTGGGGAAATACCACCTCCTGAAGGGGTACTGCATAGAAGAACTGCTGCAAAAATAAAGGTAGGTGCAAGTCCCAGAAATCCTGTGTTTGTTTCTACTTGTTCAGGTCTTTGTAACTCTATGAGCAAAAATGACTGCTCTTCTTTCTGCTTACAGATTGTCAGTGACAATACTCATACTGCACTGACTGTAGATATATATAATTATATTTTTTCCTCAGCAGTTGTCTGTGTCTTGTGGCCTTCTAGCACTCCAGGCACAGTCTGAGGTTATCACCACAACTGTGGTCATGGGACACTGGGAACACAAAAGAAACTTCCTTGGTCATCCGTTGCTCATCTTGCTTCAGATCTTCTTTTACCAACACTTATTCAACATAGCACTTTACCAGTAGTTCTCCCTAAGAACCTATGTTGCTATTTTTTTTAACGGTGAATTTCTCGGGCTCATAAGGAGGAGTTGCTTCAAGGACACATCTTTAGGGATAGTCACAGTACATCCAGATTATGAAATGGAGAATTGAGAAGAGACTCACAAGCTAAATGGTTTACCTTGTAGATCTACAAGACAGAGAACAGCTCTGAGTGGAAATACTAGGTCAGGTCCAGCTGGTAACAATTCTGGCATGCTGTCAGGCACAATGTAAGAAACTTTGCCTTTTTAATCAGTTGATTAAAATCTACTGTGCTCATACAGTACTGTGATGGGCTAGTTCTACTGCTTCTAGTTCAACAGCCAACTACAGCAGTTAGGAGATTTTTGCATGTAATCCCTTTTTGTGCCATGGGCATACCTACATTTAACCTACCTGGACAAATTACCATTCCGTTTTCTTTCTTCTGGGCCCACCCCTATCAAAGGAATCCTTGTTTGTCCCCTTCCATCCTGTGAACATTTTCTCTCCACAAAGTCTCTGGGACTCCCATTCAGAAACTGAGCATCAGTGCTTAACATCATGCAGCAACTGAAGGCCTTCTCTATTGTGTTTTCTGGCTTCATCTGGCATGGCTGCAGGATAATCCAGTGACCTCTTGCTGCCCTGACTGATGGTGGTACATATGTGCATGGCAGGAAGTCCCAGCACCCTTCACTGATGTAGCCAGACATAGGAATGATACCTAAACACTTCGCTGCTGAAGTCCAGTCCTTCCGGAAGACCACTCATTTCAGTACTGAGTTGCACAAGAAGCTGCTGTGCAAGCACTTAAGTCCTTTGCTCTCATCTTATTGTGCCTCCAAACAATTTTAGTGTGAAATACCTTCTCCTGGAACGGGAGGTGTAGGCAAATGCCTCGCTCCCTCCAACCCCATCTCATTGTACCAAGGCAGTTGTTGCAGCCTTTGTCTAGCATTTCCATCCCTCTGTTCTTCTCATAAAACTGTTTCTGAATAATTTCTTGTTTTCTCTGTTCTCCATGTTCTGTACACCTTTGTTTTCCCGTTCTGCCCTGTTATATACTTCATGCTTTCTATGCCTCTACATTTCTTGGCCATGAACTCTCCAAAAGCTTCTACGTTGCTCAGAGTAGAGTTGTCCTTTGGGGCCATCCTGTGCTCAGCAGAGTGAAATAAGGATGGTGAAGATGTAAGGTAAGGCTTTTATCTGAGACAGGAGTTACAGTACATAGCATCACTCCTATGAGGGACAGGAATGGAATATGAATGTTCTTCCTGCTCAGGGTCCAGGCAGGGACTGCCGTGCCAGAGGGGAGAAGGGGTAGTTTCCCTCCCAATTCTTCTGCATCTAGAACTGCTTCTCCCCAAGCCCATTTTAAGAAATCCTGCCCAGAGGGTCTGTATTATCTTCCTTACTCTCCAAAGCCTTGCACTAGATTGATTTGGCAAGATCAGTAACACTCTCAGTCCCAGGATATTAGTTGCAGATTTATTTTCTGGAACTGTACCAAAAGTTCTTGTTAAAGGTATTAACTATGAATTGTTTTTCTTTATTAGGACCAAGAAATATTGTATTTACTAAATGGAAAACTATTCTGACTCAAGAGATAAATGCTCTTATGGAGTGCTGCTTTTGTATAGGCAAGCCTGGAGGGATGGGCTGGAAGATTCTTTTTAATCCCTTTGGAAGCAGGGTTGGGGAGAGGGATTATTTTCTTCAAGGAAAAATGCAGATTTGGCATCCTAAAGCTATTTGTCTGAACTTGCTGGGTAGCGTGCATTCTGTTGTTTTACGCTAGATGAATAGAAGGCACTCGGGCATCTCCTTAACTTACTCAATAGCCAGTCCAGCAGGAATGTGGAAGACCCTGTTTTGAAAACTTTCTCTTTCTGAGCAGGGTTTTCACCTCCTTCCCGCACTCCTCCCCTCCCCCTCCCAGCTTCTGTAGGGGCAGGGTATGAACTACAAGGCTAAAGGGTATTTGCAGGCAGATCTTCCTCAGGGTGACTTTGTAGTGCTATGCCATCCGTTATTAACATGCAGATATTTATTGGAAAAAAAGTATATGACAGGACATGTACTGAGGGGTGAGACATGCTGGGAGTGGTAGATGCAATCCAGCTCCTCCTCAAGGCAACAGCCCAGTGTTTTCCACAAAGCTCTGTGGTGTGAACAATGGAGCGAGAGAACTGTGTCTGGCTGACCCTTATCACTTGAAGAGCAAGGCATGTAGGAGACAGATGATAAAAATTAAATAACTTTACATAGAGAATGGGACTGAACCTCAGTTTTCCACACCTCGGGTAAATGTCCTCACCATTCAGTTGAAGGAGGGTGTGTTCGGGGGAGCACCAGTACTGACTGAAATGTTTGGTTTAGGTCCTGCCAAGTGTTTGCTTGATTTGGAATGAAATGTGGGATTGTTTCCAAGAAAACAAAATGAAAATTTTCAGTGATCTGTTTTATTTATTTAGGCCAGCTCTTTAACTGAAAATACCCATTCCAGGGTACACAATGCTGCCAAAGAGTGAAGTGCTCATTCATATGGACAAAAGCAACAGCACAGGTCTTCAGGTTGTTGTGCCAGGGTTTCCCAAATATCTTCAGAAGGACAGAGATGCTCGTCATGTCTTGCACAAGAAATAAGTTTTTGCAAGGAAAGAAAAAATAGCTTCTCTCTCCTTTTCCTCATCTCGGATACTTTGCACCATGCTGAAGCAGGGCTTTCTCCTACAGGTGTAGCCATTTATTCTGGTGAATTTTAAATTGGTTCCTTGCTAAATAATGTGAAAGAATTAAAGAAAACAGAAAAGCATGATCCTAGGTGAAGGAAGAGCTTGTATTCCTCTTGCTCACTCTCGTGGTCACTTGCTGCAGATGATTCAAAATATACATCATTTACTTTGTATGCTTGGCTTACTGCACTCATTTTGATGTCTGAAGGTTTATACATAATATGTAAGAAATCTCAGAGGACAATGGAATGTTTTGCTTCTTTGGAGTGGAAACAACTGAACTCCCTCTAGGATTTTTGAAACAAGGCCACGTGAAACACTAGGCTTTTATTTGCAGAGTTGGCCATGTAAATTTGTGCTGAAAACTGAGACTTTCTTCCAGGTGTGTCTTTAACCTGTCTTTCTATTGTAACATTAAAATCTGGCCCTCACAAACTTCTTCCAGTAATAGCAGCAGAGCAATTGTTAAGAAATTTATACTCACTGAAAACATACAAGACACTGAATATGTTCAGTCCTTGCAGTGAACTTGTCTGCCTTCGGAGACAGGATGCCCTGTGAGCGCTATTGTGAATGCAGTTGAAAGTACCTGCATATGTAGGGAGGCCGTATCAAAGTTGTTAGTGGTCCTTAATAATAGATACTTTATATAATGCAACTTTAGCAGAAAAAACCCTGGTGCATCAAGAAGGGGAAAACCTGGCGTTCACAAGAGAGAGGTTTCCAAATTTGATTAATGCAATTGTAGCCAAGAGTGTATGTGCATGTAGGTAGGTAAAGACTAGGGTAGGAGGGAGGGAATTGTCAGTGTCAGTTCTTCAACCTGAGGAGATTTTATCCTATTCTGTAGCTGTCTCAGCCAATTTAAATATTACTTTCCTGATTTTAAAGCCCTTGGAGGTAGGTGTGTGTGCATTTCTGGAAGCCCTACTAAACATCCTCTGCATCGTCAAGGATGAAAGCCCAGTTTAAATGACTACCCTCAGTCCCTATCTGCACCAAATGGATGTTTAAAATCTCAGAATATATCTTTTCAGATTGGGAATTTTGCCTTGGTATCTAGTCTGAGCATCTGCTCTTTCCTTACCTCCATGTAGCACAGTGCATGCACTGTTCAACCCTCTTCTCACCAGAAGAGCAAAGCTTCAAGAGTGCTTGTGTGAAACCTGTCTGCACACATACACACTCTCTCACCCACTGGAAAAAACCTGTTGCTTTGCACCTGGAATAATCAGTTTCAGCTCTTTAGCTAAGTGAAAGGAGTAGACGTTTTTCTGAGCCCGTTGCCCTGCCTGCCCAGGGACCTCATATCTGCTCAGGGCAGTGGAGAATGGCATCTGTCTGCCAGCAGGTTTAGTCCTCCTCCTCTGAGCACATTCCACTATGGGTTTCTGGCTTGGGAAAACCTTTTTTCTCCTTTTCCCTTAGCTCATGCTCCTGGTACAGCTAGTTAGACTGAACACTCTCTGGCTTTGGCTTATGAGACACACGAGCCTTAACCAGCTAATTATTTTACACTGCCTTTCCCATAACATATCTTGTTTTATCATTCACTTATGCTTTCCAGTGAATATATAGGTACAATACAAAATACATAGAATGAATGTAAGGAGATGTATTGTTTTTTCTTATAATACTGTCAGAATACTGTTGAGATCATGTTTAGGTTCTTTCTCCCACAAGGACTTAAAATCCTTCTAAAGTTCTGCACGTCTTTTCCTGTCTTGGGTCACTGAGTATAGTCTGCAAGAGTTTCCTTTACCAGAAGATAAATACGGGAATAATCCAATTTCCATCTCTTCAGTAATTAACTGGATTTCTAAACTTGAGTGACTGAAAATCTCCTAGCAGATGAGGATTTGTTCAGTGAACTAGGAAAACACTTTGAACTTCAGGAATACATACATTTATTGAAGGATTTATTCATTTACCCTCATTCTCCTCTGTCATCAGGGTTTCAGCAGAATGGGCAGAATTTCGCACCGAAAAAGCTTAGCACAGTTCCCCAGAACTAACCTCTCCAATACCCGCAATAACTGTGGGTTACTACTACCTTTACTGCATGTGCACAAACCATGCCTCCTCCTCTTCCCCCATCCTGCTGCATGCTCCCTCTCCAGCCTGAACCCTGGAGGGTCCCTCCCTGCAGCCCCAGGCCTCTTGCCACTCTCTGCCCTAGGGCTGGCTGTCTCCTCCACAAGCAAACTAGACACCCCCAAGCCTTGCTTGCACCCCACAGCAGTTGGCAGCTGATTTGTGACCCTGTGGCACTGGCACACCAGTTGGTGAGCCTCTCATTTAAAGGAAATATGTGCAGTGCTGGCTTTAGCCTGTTAGGAGATGGTGTTTTCTAAGTGTTGTCTGAAGAGGATGTAGAGGAGGGCTGATGTCCAAGGGTGACCTAGGGAAATGCAGAGCTGTTCCCATGTCCTGCTCAGCGCCTTGGGGCTGGGACTCTGATTGCTCTTTGGTAGCGCTGCCTTGCTAACCTCTTACCTTAGTGCCCTCATCCGAGAGTTTTCATACTCGTGTACGAAACACTAAGTCCTTGGACACAGCTGAGCTCATCTTGCAGCATGCTCAGAGAAAAGATGTGTGCCCTGATGACCACTGCGTAGAGCTTCCTCCTCTGAGGACTGACACTATGGAGGGTTATAAAGGTAGGAGAAGGAAAGGCAGAAACAAAAAAGCAAGGGCCACCCACCCGTGTGCTTTGCTGAAATGGAAGGTGTCTGCAATGGAAGATGAACTCCACTATATGCCTCTGAACCTTGCGGTTCTTTATCAAGGTGAGGGAATAGGACAAAGTCCTGTGTTGGCCTACATGGTGCGTGCAGCCTTTGAAGCTAATGCCCTCACACCTGGTGCAACTGCTAAAGAGACTGACCTGCAGTATTACGGTTTACTAAACCTTACAGTTTTGGGGTCAAAATACTTGGACAGAACCTGTAAAACAAAGAAAACAAAAATAAGCATGGCTTGCTTGCTGCCTGAGGACTTTCTGCAGTAGCTCTCAGGAGCCTGTCACGGGCTGGGGGAGCAGTTACCATCAGTGTCTATCAGGATTTTCAAAGTGCCTCTGGTTCTTGGGGAAATCAGCAGCGAAATTTCAGATTTCAGAGAAGTGGGATCCTACTTACTCCTGCTTTTCTTCTTTCTTTGACTGCTAACGCTTCATGTTCCTGAGGGTTTGGAGTCAAATATTTTCTAAGCAGTCAGAGTACTTTCCTTCATGCTGTATGCTTGGCTTGGAAAAGATTTCTACCTTTTTCTTCTGTCTTCTTGTTTTTAAGGACATACTCAGCATTATGTCATTTGGGCTGCACGTCAATAACAACAAATGCATAGGGAGTAAACGACATTATTCTATGTCACAGCAAGAATAGGAGTGTTGCTGTAAAGCATAGTGCCGAGGAAAACTTTCGGCTCTGTGCTGAGATAATTGAATGAACCCCAAACATAATCCTATTAAGAAATTGATTATGAAAACCTGAACTGGAATTGCGAACAGGGCTCTCTGTATGACATATCTCGTCCCATCCAAATTAAGGACTGGACGAATCCTACAACCAATTTAGAGAAAAGCAATTGCAAAGCCCTGCAGAAGATAACTGCATGTTCTATTTGCAGTTTAAATTAAAGATGGAGACCTAGTCATGCAGACAGGCATAAGCAAATTCTTGGAGTTGATATGAATTATTCTGTTGAATTACTTTATCCAGAGGATTATATAGATTATTTATTCTATGGATTTTTACACTGGTTTGGCTCTACTACAATAACAAAGACTTGACTCTTTAATTTTAATTTAAGTATCTATATTTCATTTGTTAAGCAAACATAGCATGGCTTCTGCTTTGTAACCCTGTGTGGTTTTATGTTTCTATATACACAGAGAGCTGAAGAAGCCAAACTTACCTTTGGCATCCATGTGTGAGGGAACTTCAGTATTTTATTCATTAAATGTGGGCCTAACATCCATTTAATTTCTCTGTCTTTTTCCCATAGACCATTTGTAAGTGGTGATAATGCTAGCTCCTTCCCTCCAGAAACACATGCTTGAATACTCAATCCAACTGAACTTTTGGACTGGGTGAAATGAGGATGTAAGTGATCCGTGTGAGCCTTATTTCCACGCTGAGGAGGAGAGAAGTGGTAGGAAAAGGACCCAGATGAGGCTTAAAGAGCCTCATCTTTTTCCTTTAATTTTTTTCCCTGAGGTGTGCAAATTTTGTGTGTAGTGCCATTTGTCCCTTGCTCTGTCTTGGAGTTTCTAAATCTTTTATTTCTACTTCCTCAGGTAGGGTCCAGGCAGAGTATAGATGTCTGTTTGGTTGTTCTGGCACACCTGAACAGTGGACCACGTCTTGGCACAATTAGGTGTGTTCAGCAACGAAAGCAGAAAGTGAAACTCTGGGTTCATGCAAACACTTCTGTATGGCCTAAGTCACACAGAGCTCTATTTGCAGTTTTGGTTCAGGTTTCCATAAAAATTTTCTTAATAAGATTGTCTCTGCTGTTCATTCAATTATCCAGCCTAGGAGAAGTCATGGAGGACTCTGAGCATGGAGGACAAGGTCCACTTTGGAGCCTTCACAGATATAAGCTTCTGCTTCTTCCTTCCTGCAGGGAAGCTGAACTTGCATTGAAACAGTTGGGAATTATGCACAGAGGCAGAAGACAGAATGGCTTTTCTCTAAAATCTTTTTATTGTTTCCAATTTGCCTGCTCAAAGTGATGAAGAGAGGGAAGGCCTGTGGTAGTGTTTTTCAGGGGACTTGTGTAAGAGCCAGAGGTGTGTTGCCCTGATGTTACAAGTCCTAAAAATCTACAGGGGAAATACTAATGTGGGCTTTAATTGACTGGTCCCTCTGTTTTCAGGGGCATTAATGCCCCTCACAGCAGAGCAGCCACGTTATACTGATCAGAGCCACTAACAGGCAAGCATTTCCTTTCTCCAAGCAAGGCAAAAAATGCAAGAGACATCTTTTTCAGCATCCTGGTAGTTGTATTGCCAACTTCCTAAGTGAACCAAAACAAACTTCTGGGGCCAGTTCTTTCAGAGAATCACTAATTTTCTACAGCAACCTCAACCTCAGAATTCAAGCAATGCTTAGAATGATGCAACAGAAACAACACATCAGTCATTTCTCAGTTTCTGTAGCATCCTTGTTGCGTATACTTGTACTACACAGAGACCAATTAAATCTTTGTTGTTCTAAGTACCATGGAGATAGATGGTCAGATAGACAGACAGACAGATTCATAGGTAGATAGATACATAGATAGATATAAAGGTCTCTGCTCAGATTATATCAAAGGATGGGCTGCATTAAAACTGATTTATTTTTATTTATAGAATGCAAGAGGGAGGGAAGAAGACAGCAAACATGCTCATACAGAAACCTTAAATACTCCAGCTGAAACATGGCGTGCTACAGATCATTTGCAACAGTAAGAATGTTCAAGTTTCTACTTTTACTCTCATATTTTTAAGTTCTAATTTGGGCAAAAACTTTAATAAAAGGTTTTAGAAGGAGTTTTAAAATGGCATTTCAGAATGGCTCATAATACAAAATCATTTACATGTATCTTTGTTGCTAGAGTGCTTTTACTATTGGATTTCTGTTATGCTTTTATTACTAGGCAGTAATGTATTCTTGAGATTTCTGTAAAATTGGGACAGTCTTGTCAGGCAAACTCTTTTGTTCTTTGAAGAGAAAAATTTGGCATTAGCTAAACTCTTTAGAACATGGGTGTTTATTTCCAGTAGGGTATGCACACTGATGATGACAGTGTAAGTGGTATAAAAGATACATGCAATCTTTGCATGGGGTGAAACCTCTGAAATGCCAAAGTTCGTACCTCAGCCACGGGTGAACGGCTTAGGTAAAACGAAAACAGCATTGGGGTTTATAACAGGGTAAAAGATCAACCAAAAAATGTTAATGATTAAAACTAAAAAAACCTCACATTTGCACTTCAATTCTTCTCTGATATAAAGAATGCTAAAAATCTCCAGAGTCTGCTTTTGTTAAGGTTTTAGGTCCCATAAGCAGACTGGTCTTTATTCAGATGGGGATATGGATTTCTCAAACCGATCAAACTTTTCAGGGATTAACCAGACCTAAAAAACTTCTGACCCGCCTGAGGTTCGCTCACGAGTGAGCAGCCTCCCTTTGACATTGGCTGGGCATAATGCCAGCTGGAAAACAGACACTTGGTTAGTTGTCTAAAGATGGAGAGGTCCTGGGGAGAAGGACGACCCACCTGTGCAAACCAGAAGAGCCAGAAGGAAGCTGACAGGGCTTCTGCAGACCTGTGTCCTAAGGTGCTTTACATTTAATTGCTGTCCTCATACCTACCTGTCTAAGAGAGTACTGGAAATTGTCACTCACTAGTTTTAGCAAAAAACCTTGACTTTTAACAGTCTGAGTTTTATTAGCATTATTAGAGTACCTTAAAACAAGCATTCATTGGCTGGCTAAGGCTAAAATTTGCTCTATAGTTTCAATAGGAAAATATTAATTGCATCAAAGTGCAAAGTCATTTTAAGCAAAAGCGGTGGCTGTTTTAACACAGACCATATGTGAACATCGTCCCCACTCAGCTTCTTGAGCCCCTTGCAAGTTCAAGTAACTGCAAAATTAGTGTGTAGAGCCACTGTCACCTATGTGAAGTCTGTGCTTGTAGCTGCTCTGTTGCAGCATACCAGCCTTTGGAAGAAGGAGTGCTGAAAACAATAGCCAAAGCTCATGCCAAAAATACTTTTGATAGAAAGCTATTTTTTTGAAGTGTTAAGCTGGCTTTGAAGCCTGTGGATTGATTTTTGTTTAAGAGTGTTCTGCTAGAAATAGCACTAGAGGAAAAAATACCTTTACTAAGCTACTCTCACCTTAGAGCTGCAAGTAAGTCCAGTTCTCTGACATACTATACGCTACTTTTAATCACACTTTTTTGGTAAACCAGCCTGGAAGAGGAGGGGGAAAGGAGAAGGGATCATTGTTTGCTTCTAAGCCCTAGTGTCTGCTAGGAATTATTAATGTTTGTTTCACAACGGGGTGTGAATTACTTGGTTGCAGTCAACCATTGTTTGGAAATATATTTTGGAATGTTTCCTTTATGAAAGGTTTTTATTTGCTTAGGATTCATGATTCTGTATTTCTTTCAGCTGTTCACATGTTCTGTCGCTACAGTGTTGCTCGCTTTCATAGTAATGGGTTCAACTAATAACCAGACATTTGGTTCAAACTACATCTTGAAGCATCGTGAAAATGTAACTCCTAAAAGCTGTATTAAACCAGGATCTCATACATTATGCATTCTGCTAACAGTGGTCCTGGGATTTAAATTTTAATAGAAATCTTCCATTATTTCCTGGAAATAATTAAATAAAAGGTGGTCCTAAATTTTTGCAAGTGTGGTGAACGTATTTTTGAATGCGATGATTGGTATTGAATTGTTCTGAATCTTTTTAACATGTTGGAAGACAGCAGTTGTTTTTTCCATTTTGTCTGACCATACATGAATAGCTACATAAAATGGATCTGACTTCATTAGTGCTGGATGATCTGGGAGACTAAGACTTACTTTTGGCAGTGAAGGAGAAAGTGAGGTTTTCTTTTAATAGTGTTGATTAGAACTGGATCACTTCCAGATGGATCAGTTTAATCCAAATATTACCAAAACCACCCCCAATTTGTCAGAGGAAGGAATGTGCCTGTGGGAAGGACATAGAGGTGGTTGGGCTGGTACATTACATACAAGCATTACAGTTGGAGTGCCTTTCTCAGACAGTGCCAAGATCTGACAGACCAAGCTGAACACTAAAATTCAGACTCAGGCTTCTGGCTCAATGTTACAGTGCTGAATACCCAGAACTTACTGCTAATGGGACTGTATCTGTGGCTTGGTAAGCACTTTTGAAGACAAATTTTGACTTCGGGACTTAATGAATGCTGGCATTCTGTAAAACTGGGGTCATGGATGAAAATTAGACTTTGCTAACCTTGTAATTATTTTTGAACAAGATGTTGATGTTTCGTCTCCCTACCAACCCGATGCTGCTGGTTTGCAGGAATTAGCTTACCATATTTCCTTCTGGATCTACTTTACTTATGTGCAAGTGAGCAGGTCACCTCAGCAGAAAAATCTGGGAAATGGTGATGTGTGGCCTTTTTGTCACAGTTGACATCTTTCATTGTGTTCATTACGTGGAGATGTACAGATATGGATTGGAAAAGACCTCCTGAATCACCTAGTCCAGCCCACTGCTAACTTAGACAGCCATATCATCTACAACTGATAAATTTGTCTTTACAGTTGAGTTCTAGTCCCCCTGCTCTTTCTGAAAGGCTGCTCCATAGCTTTGCTTTGTAGATGATTAGAGGCCTATCTCCAATTACATGTGAACATCCTCAGTCAGAACTGCCCTTGCAACTGGTTTGCAGCATCTGTAGCTTCTTACACTCGTGCAGAAGAGGCTGTTTTCCTGATTTGAAAGCTCTTTATACCCTTTAGCTTTAGTCTGAATGCCTGCTCTAGACAAGTGCAGCTGCGAAATGGCATCCAGATTTGCCTCCTCCTTTCACCATTTTTCAGTTTTCAGCCTGCTGGTTTCTATGTTCTTACTATAGAAAATAAAAGGAGTTAGGGCTGAAGCATGTCAGGAAGCTATTCCTGTAGAAGATTTGGGTTTTTTCCTTAGTATTTCTCATTTGCAAATTATTTATCTTAAGGATTTTTTTCATTTTACTTTTCCTCAGGTTTATCTGTTGTGTTTGGTTTGGATTTTGGAAGCTAAGTATAGACCTTTGTGTCTGCAGTGTTGGTAAAGGTTATAGTAGACCACTAGAGTACTACAGCAGGACACCATAGTACTCCATCCCTTGCTTGTATCCTGCTTTGCAAACTGGAAGTCTCACTCTCCTTCGTCTCACCTCTCCACACTCAGGCAGAATGGATGAATCAGGGGTTAAGTGGGATTGTTGCATTCCTCTGACTAGTCTGTTACTTTAACTATGCTGAGTGGTTCCTTTAGCAAATACCATCTTGTTTTTGCTGCAAGTCATTAAGTTAATCATAGCACATGAAATTCAGTGTAGAAGACAAACCTAGGCAATCCTGAAATCCCATACACTCCCCAGGTGCTTGCTCATCTGTCAGGGCTCCTGTGTGTTCTGCAGTACTGTGGCTCGCTTTCCCTTTGGCTGCTTCCTCATGTTGGTTGGCCTGAAACGCTTGTTTCTCCTCCAGAGGAATCCACCTTTATATTATTTTGCATATCCTGTACAAGATTTTATTTTCTCACTTTGCTTCATCTTCTGACTTCTGATGCATGTGGGATGTCCAGAGGTCAAACAAAAGAGTGTCATGTGTCCCCTTTCCTGCCCCCTGTGATGATAATCTCTAATAAAGAGAATTTTAATTGGTGCTACCGTGACAGTGCAGGACCAATGGCTTCTTATTAAAGATGAGACTGGACTCAGAGTTTATAGTTGCACTTCCAGTTTCTGTTTAAGGGAAACTCTTCAAAAATAACTTTTATTTTGTAGGAAAAAGCCATTCTCTGTAATGCTTTGTTTTCTGATCCTGGCACATTTTGCACTACATATAATTTGGGACTGTTTACATACACATAAGGTTGCCAGGTCTCTGTTGAAAATGATATTCTAGAGGCATGGAGAGAATTGGCAGGCATCAGATACTACAAATCTTACATGTACAGCATTTCTCAGTTTTCTTCAATGGAGAATGAGCCAAACATTGCTTTGCTTCCTGGTGATACTGCAGTTTTATACCAATAACCACTGTGAAATAAATACAGTTACATTTATGCCTGTGGGTTCTAGTGACTGTATATTTGATAGGTTGTTTTCTGAAAGACCTTATCCTGTTACATTTGAAGTCAGTTGGGATATCACGTCTTTTGTGCCCAAATATACAGCATGCTTAGCTAGTCAGTCAATGAGTTACTCTTTGCTCAACTAAGGTGCAGATTTGATTAAAATTTTTTTTCCCCTGTTGGACATTATCTATTCCAGTTTTCTCTGACACTGTAACATAAATTGATTGTTTTCTTTTGAGTTCTCCTGAAAGTGGTTTAAAATTATATTGGAAGCTGATACTGTCAAGGGTAAGAAAAGCAGAGCTAATCAATGCTGCACATACTCAGTTGCTCTGCTGCTTCCTTGCCAGGCTTTGGGAATCTTCAAGGTGTATCAGACTGGAGCTTAACTTCTCTTATTCCATCCCACCCCCACCCTCACCCCCACCCCCTCCCTTTATCATAGTTTAGCAAAGTAATTCTTATCAGCCACCTAAAGCAGTGGGCAAAGGAACCATCAGGTGACAATGGTCACATGAGGTACTGAAGACAGTGTTCCTAAGGCTGAATTAATTGGGATCGCTTCCTGCCGGTGTCCCTGGGGGCAAATGGGGATGAGTGTGCTCTGAAATCATTCCCTTCCCAGACCCCTCCCCACAGGCAACGGTTGTGAAGAAAGAGAGCCAATTTGATGGGCACCGGAGCTATTTCCCATTAGGGGGCAAACTTAAACAGCAAGATTTTGGAATGAAGTGTGTGTTATTTGGACTGCTCAAAGTTGTTAAACATGGGAGAGAAGCAGCCAGTTGTGACTCCCCCATTTTTTATATGATGGGATCTGTTTTCAGAGAGGAGAATGGATATGAGTGCCCTATGCTGTAATCACTGGCTGTAAGCACTGGCAGGACCCCCAGAACTTCAGTCTCTCTGGGATGCTCAGAGGTACAGGTGAGAAAGGAAGGCCCATCTCAACGAACAGCAGCACTGTGTCTTAGTTTTCATAGTCACTCTTTCATAAAGACAAAATTCAGGTGTATTCAGTTTGTAAACGAGGATACCTTCTTTCAGATGTCTACATATAGGTGTCCCCATCTGGGCAAAGTGTGCTCAACAGATATTAGAGAGCTGTTCAGGAGATCAGTTACAGCTCTACACTTTCAGATGAGGTGATCTGAGCATGGTGGGACCCGAAGCATGTAGCTGACATGGAGACACTTACATAAAGCCATATGTACGTGACTTTAGCTGGATCCTACTCTGTCTATTGTCTACTTCGCTAGGTTTTTTTGTTTAAGGCAGCAATACCTACATTCTCCCATCATAAGTCAAAGAGGACCCCAACAATGCAACAGGGGCTGTCACCAAATCCTTGTAACAGCTTGTTCGAAGGTGGTAGTACTGCCCACATTCCTCTTGCCATCCTGGCAAAGGCAGATGGACTTCTTACATTCCTCGAAGAACTTGGGCTAGTGGTGCAAACTGGCAGTGGAGGCAGGAGAAGAGCAAAGGTACCAGCTGCTGCCAAAGCCAAAGCTTAGCACAAGGAAAGCAGAAGGGTAGCTGATGCCATCCCTCCAAAGAGCCTGACATCCACTCACCTTTAAGAAGATAAGATGCTTCCTGTGTTTCTAATTATTCAAAAGTAACTGCCTTTAATATTATTCTTTTTCCAGCAAGATTTTACTTTGAAAAATGTCCTGTCATCTGTACAGCTGATGTTAATGAGCATGCAAGTTTTGGCTCAGGGCTGTTGTCGGCTAAATGAGATGAACTGAGTCAATATCCGTACCAGTGAAATGAATCCGGTAACATTTAGATCAGATGTTTTCCCCTCACTCCCTTTTGCATTCAGGCCGTGTTTCACCAGTGTACTGTACTTGGCACCTGAATAAACACTTGCAAATATTTATAATTCCCCACCTTCTCATAGGGGGCTTTCTGAGATCTTTCCCACAACTCTCCCATATAAAACAGTTGAATTCCTCTTCTTTCTTAAAATAAACATGGAGGTAATGTGCCCCCTGTCACAGCAGACATCTGTTATATGTATAGTAGTTATTCTGTAGCTCACAGATTAATCATTGTGCTCCATCTCATTTTGCATTGCAATCTGCAAATTACAATGATTCCTTGAAGAGACAGAAAACAGGTTTGTTCTTTGTATTATTAATAAACTCTAAATCACTCCCATATTCATAACTGGTTTTATGTGTTTAGTTCCATTCTCCAGATGACAAATATTGGCTGCTAAGGACACTTTACTAAGATGAGCTTTGCTAATTGCCATGAATGAAGCTTGAATTGAGCATTAATTAACTATTTCTGTAAAGGGCTCATAACAGCAAAACCTTCTGCACTTGTGTAAATTTATATTTAACATCCCATGACAAATGCACGCCTTTCAACAATTGGTTTGCAGCTCTTGACAAATGTTTCTATTTCACTCTTTGAGTTCAGTCACTGCATCAAAAATAGCCATGGCTTAGATTTGCATTAAGACAAATTGCTCTTGAAGTGCATTTCCAGTCTTCTGGGGATCAGCATGCTCTCTCTAAAATGAGGATCTTCCTCCTATTTTTCCTGAATGTACATGTTTTTATATAACAAGAGAATTAAAAATATCCATGAGGGCACTGCAATAATTTATATGTAGGGGGGTAATCAGTACCAGAATTTGTTCCAAACCAGTGTGTCTCTCTCTGTGCTTTTTTTGGATGAGGCTGAAATTTTCCATCACTGGTAAATAATCAGTTACAGCTGGGATCCATTCTTGCATTACCACCCTCCGAAGCCCTTTGATATGAAAGAGAGCTTGGTGGAATGCAGGGTCAGCCCTTTTGTGACCATCTTCATCAGCAATTTCATTCTTTAGGATGGAAATTTGGTGTTCCCAATATAATCCTAAACAGATTTATTTTAGGTCTGCAGTATCTCGTAATGGTACATCCTGGCGAAGCCAATAGCATTACCTTGATGATAAACCACCAGAATGAAGAATTCATCTGGTCCCTTTGTCTTCCTCCTTCTTCTAAAAGTACTGATTGCAAACCTTGCAAATGATGGTCGTCTTAGGAGACTCAGGTCTTATGAGACAGCAGTGATCCACACTGTTTATAACCATTCACTCTTGGTGTTCTGAAAAATGAGCTAGCTCCTGCAATTGCTTGGATCATGCTACAAAAACTGCTTCTCTATGGCTGAGCATATTGCACAGTCTCATACTATACGTTAGGATTTTAGTTTCCATATATGTGGGTGGTTTCTTCTGCAAATATTTGAAAGCTAAACTGAAAGATGTGGTGGGCACTGCACCCAATTCCTGGTCTCCAGCAAAATTATATTTTAGGCTAATTTGATGTTGAATAAATGTTAGGAGGGCAATGCACCCATCTAGCAGGAGTGCATAAGGACTGAAAGTAAAATTACAGCTATGCATGAAATAAAATATTATGGGTGAGTTCTTTGTTTGCTTTGCATAGCATAGCTTTTTTATGGTCTTGATTTCAGAACAAAGAAGCTTAGCTTGGAAAGAAGAGTTCAAATGTGATTTCCAGGAGATACCTCCAGAGTATGCCTTTAAATATATACATGTATATATGTATATTTATTTATGTTTTTCTATAGGCTTTTGTCTGACAATTAATTTCCCTTTGCATTTAATTTGCATTACGGCAGTGCTCATGCAATTGTCCTTGGAGAAGAGTTGTGCAAATATATGTCAATTTAATCTATTTGTGCTAATAGAAATAATTCTCTGTGGTTTTCTTGGCCCTGTTGGGTTTATGCCATGTACACCCACTTTACTTTCCTCTTGTCCATGGTTTATCTTCATTAGTCTCAGGTTTTATAATTCTTTGTCCTTCTTATGGCTTGAATTTTGTGCAAAGCCTGGGACTGCATACATTGGGAACTAGCCTGAAATTCAGGAGAAGCAGGGTTGCTTTTCTCCTCTTTTGAGCCTTTGTGACTCCAGGCAAGTCCTTCAGTGCCCCTGACTCCTCCTGCATTTTTGTCTTGTTAGAATCGGAGAGTGAGCTCTTCAGGGACTCTGGCTTTGTGCCCACACAGTGACTTGAGAAATCTATCTGTGAGTGTCTAGGTGCCCAAAAGGTGTATGCCTTAGGAGAAAAGTTTTCAGCAGAAATATGAGGATATATTTTTAGTGCTTTTTCATGACCTGCTAAGTCCATCTACACGCTTGTTGTATGGCCACAAATGTTTTTGCAGCTACACAGAGGGAAAGATGCATCCTCCTTCCTGGAATTGGGTCCCACATAGGCTTCACTTCTTCAGGGGCATTTGTATGCTCCCTTCCCTTCAGGGCTGCCTCATTTATTGTCTGTGCTGTGTGTCTGTTTACAAATCTGAATCTTGCTGTGTAGATACAGAGATTCTGACTCCTCCTTACAGATGGAGGAAACCACAGCCAGCATATGCTGCCTTGGGATCTGCAGAGTGCCAGGTTTGGGTCAGTCAGCACTGTCTGCAGTAGCTGGATCAGTTGGATCTTTAAACTACAAGCTCTTGCTGCCCACTTCTTGAAACAACTCTGCAATTGGTAGTTAATCCTGTAGATTACAACCCTATATTGTTAGACTGTTTAACCCAACACCTTTAACCTTACATGTTAGACTGGCTGAAACTAATGACAAGGGTCCCTCATCTGAGCTCAGCTCTGGTGTGATGAAAAGGTGGGTGAGGTTAGCTATTCCGATTCATGCTCTGAAATTACACATCTGCTCATGAAGTTTTTGGGTGCTGTTGCTTGGGTGTCTGGCAGCTGAAAATGCTGCCTCGAATGTGCAGTGGTTTGTAAAACAGAGGCTGGCAGATGCATTCAGTTAAAATCAAATTCCAGGCTTGCGGCTTATCCTTGAAAGGCTTTCTTCCATCTAGCAGCACCACCGAGCTCTCATCCAGACTGAAGCAGAGCCAGCTGTCTGGGAACCCCAGTAAAAGCAAATGACTGGAGGAGAACTTGCCTTTCTAGCATTTCCAGGCACAGCAACGAGACGAGTTCATGGAAGAAAACTCCACCCAGGCCTATTAAACATCAAGATGCTGATGCAGCCATTGGCTCAGGAAGTCCTAGATTGTGCAGTGCCAGGAACTGGTAGAATATACAAGGGAAGTATCTCTGCTTGCTTTGTCTCTTACACTGTTCCAAAATATTCACTACTTTGAAATCAGCTTCTGAATTAAATGGATCTTCGGTGTGGTCCTGTAGAGCTGGACTTTTCTTCTTAGAGTGTTTCCCATATATTTTAAAGCATTGTGTGGTCTCCACAGAAAGTTGGCAAGGGACCCAGATCACAAGCTTGACAAAATGTATGCATTGTATGACATTTAATATGCATGTTTTAGTAATCTCTAGTGGACCAAAGGAGTAATCTGGACTGGGTGGAGGCAGTCAGCCAGCAGGGCTGACTGAGAAGAGTAGGAGAGAGACTTTAAACACATGAGTTGACCAGTCCCATCAGTGTTCATATTTAGGTCATGTGTTCCTGGATGGTTATGTGCAAACTGGGGTTGGCGAAATCCTGCTGAGTAGTCAGAAAAACTGAGCTAGATAGATTGTCAAGGGGCACTTGAATCAGCAGGAAAATCTGACTCCAGAATATAGGAGGCAGCTGGGGAGGTAGGGGTGCCTCTCTGAATTCAAGGTCCCAGGACCTACAGCAAGGAGAGGCAGGATAGGAGTTCTTGCAGAGTGGAGCTCAAACAGCCAAGCAGGAGCGTCCTTAAATATGGCTGAGTATTCTCTTTGAGTTATGTTTTACTGATTTATCTTTCCTTTCTGTGCTTTTATCTAGAAACCCTTATTTAAATCTTGCAAAGTAGAAAGTCCTGCTAAAAATGCCTGTGCATCTGTCATTAAACCTGTGTGGAAGTGAGTGAAGGTCATGCTGGTAAGCTTAGGGTACAGTGTTGCCATGGAGGTGGTAGGTCAGGGTAAAGAAGTATACAGGTAATGTAAAGGGTTTGCAAAAGGAATTCAGAGATCGTAGTTTGCTTCTACTAAATCAGCAAAGTATGGGCTTAGTTCTGACAGATGCCCCTCCTTCCTTCAAGAAAAGAAGTAGCAGGGGCACTCCGAGACCATTGCAAAGTAAGAGTCTCATGCTGAGAAGAAGAGGTGCCATTAGCATCTTGCATTTAACAGCACTTCTTATGTATTCTGTATCATGCTATGTCTTGAGATACAGCACAAGTAGCAAATATGGGGCAAATCACTTTTTTTTCTTGGCCAAACCCTATATGTAATAGGGGGCAGAATAATAAACTTAACCAAAGGCAAGCTAGAAAGAGAAATATACTGAAATAAGGTGAGCTGGACAGAGAAGAATGGCAACAACAATAGAATTATTTTAGCTAATTATAGAGGAAAAAGCAAAACTAATATAAGGTTTCATCCTGTTCTTTGGCTATGTTCTTCAGTCCTGCCTTGCTTCTGTCGTCTGAGGAGCTGTAGGCCACACTGATCAACCAGCTGGAATTCATGGTTGTCAGAATGGATCAAATTGATGGTTTATTAATAAAAATAACAATTTGGTGTTATGGTCCTGTTCATTATTGCTCGTTTGCTGTTCTTTTCTAAATTAAAAAAAAAAAACCCAACCTTATAGATATTAAGCTTGGCAACAGTTCAGTCTTTCGAGTGTGTAGTGTACACTCCATACTACAATGTGTGCTTAGTTAAAGCACTTAGTAATAGATTGTGGTAATATAGGGAACATTTTCAATAATAGCCCCTCACACACTGTGTAGACCAGTTGAGTGCACGGACATGCATTGTTGAATAAGTTACCATTAAATGTGAGTAAGCAGTCAGTGGAAGACTCTGCCTCTGAGATACAAGCATTTTCCTTAAGTAGCTGATATTACTGAATGCTTGACAGGTCCACTGTGTGATAGTCTTCATGAATTTCCTGCCTTTGAAATTCCAAATGGGCCACTTCCATCTCTATAGATACATTAATTTTATATCTGCTTTTTCCCCTTAGAGCTGAATTTTTTAATTAACACTAAATAAATAATCTTTACAAAGTGTTATAAACAATAGCCATGAAATCCAGTGGGTAACTGGTTTGAACATCAGCTGTCCATTTCCTTTTTACATCACTGGGGGCAACCCTGTCTGTGCTTTGTCGCATATGACCCCTTCTGCCCGCCCTCTCTTCTCACATACACCTCTCCCCTCTCAACCAAACCATTGTTATTCCAGTCGAATAGCAGTCTATTAGGTCCCAGTTTTTCAAACCGTACAGTATTTTCCCATCAACATCAAAGCAAATTACTCTGATTTAACTTCTCTTTAGAAAAGGAAGCGTTCCTTTATTTTCCCACCGGAACCCATTCATCCGTGCTAAGCGCTGCTGCAGATATCATTCCCTCCTTACTACCTCCTTTTTTTTTCCCTGAGAGTTGTGAATTTCAGTCAGGCAGTTTTATTTGTCATTTTAAAGAAATACATCAGTGCAGCTCTCACTCTTGTGTTTTTCTAATGTAATTGGAATAAATTAATCTGGCCACACACAAAATGGTTTTACAAATTAGCTGTCAATAATTGGAAGGGCCATGACAGAGCAAACAAATAAATTTGTCATATTTTGTGGCATTAAGGTCTCACTTTCATATAGCTTCTGGAATACTCATCTCAGAGCTTTAAATTAATCTCTGTTTTTGTACGCTTCATTTGAACTTCTTCAGGGCAAATTTCTCCCTTCATACATTGCTAGATACCAATTCACAGATGGATTTCAAATGCCAGTAACTAATATGGGAAGCGAATATTTGGCATTTTTTCATAGAAAGAAAGAAGTAGCAAAAATATTAAATGAAAACCCATCTCCCTCCAGACTTGAGGTCAGAAGTGAACTTTCTACAAATTTGTAGAATTTCTTTCTGAGAACTCTGGATTTCCCTTAAAATAGGAGAGGAAGAGGGTGAAAAATATGAAAAGGAATTGTCAAACTCTTTGAAAATCACTGATAATTTAAAAAATTATTTCCTTCATATAATTATGAATTTTCATCTGGTTTTTTTTCCCCCTCTTACTCAAAATTGGCTTATATTTATGCTTTCAAGACCTCCTTAACTGTGTTTGCTGTCTGGATTTGGAGAGAAGAGATTTAATGAGGCAAAATGGCTGATGATTTGATGTTAACCATTGTCATCAATATTTGTTGATCCCAATTTCACAGGCATTTATGTCCAATAGTGAAAGCTACCCAGCTTGACTGAAAACCTCATGCAAACTATCCTCCTACATGCTCTGATGCTAACCTGGTAGATTACTGATGCAAAATGTGAGTTCAAAGGCCAGGTTTAGATGTAAAGTGCTAACTTCCAAAGGTTAGGTCACTGAGGTTTTCTAAGGAGCTAAGAGCAAGGCTCAGTGTGCGAATTTGGACTTGCTGTCACTATAGGTGAGGACTTACTCGACCTACAGCTTTGGCTTGGGTGTATACCAGCAAAGGCAGAAATGAGACATCATGAGATGTAACTTTAATCCAGCTCTCAAAAAACTTATGAAAAACATGAATTCATGTGTGCTTCTGGAGAGATTCTAACAGATTTCTGTGTAGCGTCTTTAGTGTTTTGAATCAATTTTATTGTCCAGATCCTTTCAATAAAACCTAAGTCCAAGAATATTCGGTGTGGTTTTGCTTATACTCTGTTCTAATAAGTAACAATGAAAGCTGGGAGGGGACAGGGGTCAGACGAGTTGATTTGCTTTTGTCTTCATACCTAATGTTGCAGACTGAAGATACAAGCTATGAAGAGAGTGTTGAAGCTCCCAGCATTTTTTTGCAGTGTGTATGACTGATTAATTATTTTTAAAGGTAAATATAGTTTTGGCAGCTTCTTCTATTTAATTCATTAGCCAAATTTTCCAATATAAGTAGGATTTCTACTGTGGTTAATTAATTAGAAAGACTAATGGTAAAGTGTTTCTCAGCTTCATTATTTTGAAATGAAACCTCAAAGTAACAGGTTTTGGGCAATTGGTGAAATAAAAAAAAAAAATTTTTAGCCACGAGTAATATAATGCATGGCCAAAACTGAAATCACCATTCAGCTAGGTGTATTTTCTTAAGTAACTCCTCAGGACATAGAGTTTTCCTGCATTCCCATGCCTGCACGGCAGCCAGCCATAAGGATTTTGCTGGCTATCCCCAGGCTCACAGGGAGCGGCATGTAGCAGCTGAAGCTGTGTGTGAGAAAGGACACATAGGAAGAAGTTACAAAGCTCTTTGCAGATAATGAGCATTTTTTCTACTTTACAATTAAATGTTCTGGTTTGGTTAGTATTAATCTTTACAATGAATAATCTTTACTGAAGTGCAATGTGAAAAGCAAATAACACTGCAGTTCTAAGGTGTTTTTTTTTTTTTTTTTTACTGGTACTGCTAGAAGAGTTAAAGCGCTTGCAGAGGGCACCAGGAACTGTTGGGATTTCTTCATATAACTATTACAGGATTTGGGATAGGTCTTTTAATCTCTGCTCTACAAAGAAAGACTAGAAAATCTAGTCTAGTGGGAACTAGAAAGGTGTAGAGCAAACCTTCCTTGTCACTACCCTTCCTTCTGCCACTGCCACTCCCTCTCAGTTGCATCAGATCATGGCTTGCATACCAGCTTGCAGTCCAAGCTCAGAGAAGATGCCTGGGCTTAGATGATCCTGATCATGCCTTTTCTCCTGTGATCTTCTTGCCTAAGCAGGAAAATAGTATTCCTCCTGCTGATACAGAGTATCCACCCTTTCTTTTTGCTGGCTTTATAACTACTGTGCATCCATACTTCCATACTGTAATTTTGTAAAAGGAAAGTAATAACAATTACGAATAGCTGTTTCCTCAAAAAGACTCCCTGATGCTTAGATACATGCTGAAAAGGACTTGAGGAAAAGTGAGTCACACAGGGCTCTGCTTGTGTTTTGCAGTGCTGGGCAGGGTTTGTCAGCTCATCCTGGTATCCAGTGCCAGGTGCCAGGGATCTGGGACTGTGGGTATTTATTAGGGTACACCGATACTGGAAACTGTTCCACTAGGCACAGTACCATGGCTGTGTGAGGTGGGCTGTCTCTCTTCTCACAGGAGGAACAGACAAGTTATCCAGAGGGCAAGGACTTGAAGAGAGTAGTTTATATGACCAGATGGAGCCACTGTGATAATCTGGTATGAGCTTCCAAATAATTTAATAAGAATTGGCAAGAGCAGAATGTCAGTTCCTTGATGGTTTTTTGATGAGGGAAGAGAGTGGTGAGCTGTTAATTAAGAGGGAATTAGCTCTCTCTAGCTCTGGATATACATGCTCAACGATGTGCTTTTCTTTGTTCTGGACACAGAGCACTGTGCTAGAATCCTACTGACCTTTAATTTAATAACTATTTGAGACCCTGAAAGCCACTGGAAGAAAGCAGATGTCAGGTCATCCGTGGTAGCAGTGCAGGCAGTCTGTCTAGATTTGCTTGCTGGAAAGCTTGGTCTTGCTGCCTGACCCCTGGCCAGTGATGGAGTAACAGCTCAACACCACGGAGTGCTGAGGGGCCCGTGTTAGTGAGGCTGCTGTCTTCTATTTTGGATCCTGCTGAAGCTGATAAGGTTTAAATAGGAAATCACAGTACAAGCGTCTGGGGCATGCCATGGTTGGCTTTTTTAAAATAGATGTCCACAGCTGAAACACAGCGGTAACCTCTCTCAAATCTCTCTTGGGGGCCCAATCATACCCATGACATGTATTCTTCCTTCAGTCAGGGACTGAATATATACAGGGGGTGCCAGAGTGATGAGAGCTCAAACTGCAGAAAGCGAGGGCAGGGGAAGGTCATTGAGGGTTTGACGGGTAAGAGCAGATTCCTGAGCAACTCATTCAGACCTTGCAGTGAGACCAGGGCTGTGCCACTGTACTGCAGGGACTGACAAAGAGTGCTGCTCAAAGCAGCCACTTCTCTTCAGGTATTACGAAAAATTACAAGAAAAAATAGCAAACATCTGGAAGAGGAGCAGTCTGAGAATTAGCTTCCTTTTAATAAAATTATCTCCTCATCTGTGTACACATTTCTGTGGGACTGCCATTTGTTTGCAGAGCAGTCAGCTAAATGAACAGTTGAATACTCACTTGTTCGCTCAGCACTCACATGCTGAAAAGCACAGTGAGAGTGCTAAATGGTCTTCTTTTCAACTACTGAACCAGTTTAAACTAGTAAAATTCTTCAGTATTTTTTCATTTGGTAAAAAGGTGGTCATATAAAATTATCTAAATTATAATTATTAGTAAATTGCAGAGAAATGTCTTTAGGATTTAAAACTCCAAAGTGTAGGGAATAGAACTGTAGTTTATAGGCTGGCATACCAGTCCAGCCATAGGCAACTCCAGCAGTTGCTTTGCTACTCATTAAAATAAGCGCACAGCTATCAGACTAATTATAGCATGCAGCTATGTAGAAAACTGAAGCCAGACAGTGAGACAGGATACCATCGGACAGAGGTAAATCCACAGCCCACTGCAGCCTGGAAGAACTTCTGTATTTTAACCTGGTGTGTCCCCAGACATGTTTGCAATGCTGTTTATTTTGTACAGCTTCCTTTTGCTCTCTCTCTTCTGCCTCAAGTCCCATAAAGATATAGCCGTGTCTCAGAAGGGGAGTTACCAAAGGTGCTTGGGATGCAGCAGCTGTTGCTTTTGTTTTTTGCTCTAGGAGAATGCAAAGCCATCCTGGTGACTCCCACTTTTTATTATTAGAGCACAGGTTTCAGCAGCTGCCTGACCACGTGAGGGCAAAAAAAGAAAGTATTACAGTTTTCTCGCTCATACTCTCTCACAAATGGAAAGACTGGATCCTGTTTCATGTATTTGCTGCTGGGTTGAAACTGTGATTAGGGCCATGGTAGTGTGTAAAACTGTTTTGGGTGAACAGATAACACAGGTGATCCTGACACCTTCCTGGAAATGTCAGGTTTTGTGAAAGGTGACCAACGTCTGACTTTTCCTGCAGGTGTGTGAGTTAATTTGTCTGCCTACCTGTGTTCATGTTCCTGTAAATAGGAGTCAGGTGCTACCGCTCATTTTAACTATGCATGTACACAGCCAACAGTTTTGTCTCAATAACCCTTTTCAATTAATAAGGCTTAACTAAACTTTTGGGAAAAATGCTGTATTTTACAAGCACAGCAACCAGTGCGTGGCAGGCAGGCTTGATGGGCTCTGCTCTGGAGAAAGGGGAGCCCTAAGCTGCAGCACTGGTGTCAGCAAGTCACTCCATTCTTCTTCAGAGCAGGTCGTACATATTCTGTGTTTGGAGAGGTCTCTTTTGAGAAAAGAAGGAAGCTGGCCTTTGGCTCCCCTCTGTAGTGATGGGCTGTGAGTGTTTTCTAGCACGTGCTCACACCTTGGCTCTTAGCCGAGTACCACACAAGCACCCTCACTTCAAGATGCAAGCTAGGCTTGCTGAATTTTGGAGTCTTAACCTGAACTTCACTGCCTTCTACTACCTCCTAATCATATCTTGATTTGTATGTTTTCTTAGAGAAGACATTTCAAAAGATAAAACAAATCTGGCAGCAAAAGAAAAAATAAAGGGGGTGGCAGCGAGAAAAAACCTAAGATCATGTATCTGGAAAAAACTTTCTAATACGTCTTGACACATCTGTTGCTTTGGAAGAAAAAAATCTCCTGGCTGCATTGGGGCCCTGCAGCTATGTGTGTTGGGGGCCTGGCTGTATAATTTGTGGTGTGCAATAATTCTATAATTATATTGCTAATTGTGTGCTACCACTTTTTTATAATAACAGAGTGGAGTGATTTATAACTTAACAGTTTTACAGGAGCTTAGACAGGCTGTTAACTGAAAATGAGCACTTGCAATATAGCTCGTAATAACTGCTATTGTTAAGGGCATGTTATCAAGCTGCACGAATGCCTTGCTGGAAGGTGTAGCCTTGAAAAAGTATTTCAGACTCAAAATCTCAACAGTACAGTGCCTTTGTGGTCTTGCCTGTAGGTATATGAAAAATAACAGGAGGGAGGATGGGACAAAGCTTAAGAGTAAGAGGAAACAAAGTCTAAGTAATACACACAAAGAACTCCAAAAGACTGCAAATGGTAGGGAGAATCTGAATTTCAAAATGGAAGAGGTATTTGTAGTGAAAACTAGAGGAACTGGATTTTGCAGGAGGCTGAAGTACTTCTTGGTTCAGTAATGAGGAAGAACTGGCAATCTGGGAATTAGACAGGACCTTCTCTAGCAATACTTAGAAGATCTAGAAATTACAAACTGGGTTGCAGAGACAAGATATTTACCTTCTTTTCATTGATGCTTTGGATTGATGCCTTTTCCGAGCTGAATTTGTGGTTGGGGAGCCACAGTTGTTTTCTCTGTCCGTGGATATAATTTATCTGGGTGCTGCCAAATCTGGTTTTGTTTCCTGAGGTTGCTTTACCTTGGCTGGAACAGAAAGGAGTAGTTGCACTGAATTGTTCAAGCAACATATGGTATTGGTGGTTTTGTTCTTCCAAATGTTATAAGATGGAAACATACAGCATTTTACAGAAATGAAGCGGTAAAAGAAGAAAAATTGGGAAAGAAGTGTCTTTCAGGCTTAATTACATAGAAATTCTATGTGTAAAAAGAAGCCATAGATTGGCCTTTTTTTTTTTTGCTTCCCAAAAAAATAGAATATTCAACTATCTGAGCCAAGGTGTTAAGTGCATGGCTATAACTACCTGTCGAGACTTTTGACCGCATACTGCTTGCCCTGGGAGTAGTATAGCTGTTGAACGACAAGCTGCAGTATGAAAAGAGCAATTCTTCTTTCAACTCTAGGTATTAAAAGATGAAACACATCCTATATTCTTCCCTCATCCCTGCAAGTGTTGTTTTATGGCAATGGTTCATTCAGGATTTCAGCTTTTGGAGCTGACATTTTACTACCTTTGGCTTAGATTTTTACTGCTTGCAAAGCTGAGTGTATAGGCTTATCATTTCAGATATAACATGACCTAGGTTATGAGATCATCATGAAAGATTCTTCATTATAAATCATACAAGATTCATAGAACTATTTTATTTCAAGGGGTTTTTTTCCCCTCATTTCTCCCTGGAGAAATTTTCAGGCCAGTTGGTTCTGATATGATATAAAATATATACAAAACTCATTTTGTACTCAAAGTTGCTTGACACGAAGATCAGTAGATTAAATGGCATATGCTTTTGGGGGGAAAATATTTAAATTTGGAAACCATATTAAAGTGAATATATCTCAAAAATTAACTCACAGTATGTGTATGATTACATGTGTAATTTAAGTGTTCTGCAAAATATGATACCAGACACATTATCTAACTCAATCAGTATGAGTTGTTTTGGCATGTTCAGAATTTGCCTAATAGACTGAAGTCAATAGATAAGAATAACTTGTTCAACATGTCCAGACAAAGTAGTTAGAAAAGAAAGAAGGAGAAGAAAAATTAGAGCAGTGGAAATATTTGAAGTAAAGGGACGGGAACCTGGAATTTGAGAAGTGAAATAGAATACGTGAATAGAAGTGATAGTTCGGTATTCATTCTTTTTATTGTTCCAGTTAAAACAGTTCAGATCTGTTTCTGCTTCTCTCAAAATTTGTGGTAAGGTCTCTGTTTTCTTCAGTATGCTAGAAGTGTATAAGTTTTAGTATACATGTCCAATATATAGCTAGCATATATAACTAGCACCGGGTGAAGAGAGGCAGCAGATGAAGAAGAGCGCAGGGATGTAGGAGAGATGAAGAGAGCCCCCAGGAGAAGCTAAGAGAAGAAGGGGGCCTGAATGAGCAGAGGCTGGCTGGAGGAGAAGCCAGGAACCCAGATGCAGCAGAGGCAGGAGGCAGGGTGGACTGGCCTGAAGAGGATGAAGAAACAGCACAGACAGTAGATGAACTTTTGGAACCTCATGTGGGAAAGCCTTGTTGCAGCCGGTTAGTTTTGTAGTGCTATGACAGCTCTCTACTTTGAAGTAACAAGTTATATGAGATGCCTCTAGAGGTAATTTTTGGTAGATATGTTTTCAAGGAATTTAAGAAAAAATTAGAAATTTGTCTGGACTAAATAGGTGCAGAAAATTGATGAACATTCAACTTTTTTTTTGGTGAGATATAAAATATGTTATATGGTATAGTTCTGTAAAATGCACATCTCATACTATTAGAACTATTTATTCCTGTTAGGTCTTTTTGTTTTGTAAGTATATATGGGCTTCTGCTCATCAATAAGTGTTTTGTAAAGACAGGCATATAAAATTGTAAATATTCTCAGTTGGTTTAAAAGAAATATATTAATGAAAAATATTAATATATTCCAATCTTAGAAAACATAAATTTGATATAAGCATTCAAAAGGCACTTCGTGGAGAAAATAATTCCTGAGATATTAAAAAAGGATTAAAGAAATACAATTCCATTTCTTTCTTGAGGTGAATTCTACAAAGAGACAAAAATACATTTATCAACATTGAATAACCACAGAAACCTATCTGCAACACTACTATGCATGCACTCTTTTCACAGACTCACACACAACCTGGGCATGTATGGTCCTGCACAAACACCATCTTAAATGCAGCAAGACATAGGGGTCTTCTGCAAAGACACAAGCCTTCCTTAGCCTAGTCAATAGGCTAGGCTTCCTTAGCCTAGGAGTGCTCCTGCACGTTGTGATTCAGGGACATAAAGTTAAACACCTGTTGTGAACAAATGCCACTCTTCTGTACCTGCACTTATAGTCAACAAGGGGATGCAGGACCTGAAGCTACCGTTAAGGAATAATTCCCATAATTTAGGCTGAATCGTCTTTCATCCACCATGCCGGAGTCTTAAACTCAGGCAGTGTGGGTGAAGGCTGACCAGGCTTAATTTCACCATATCAGTGACTAACCTTTTCCAATTGCTGAGTCTTTTATACATATGTAAGGTATCTTTTAGATCATTCCTCCAACCCCCTCAGAAAGGTACTCAGTTGAGCAGCGCTATGCACGTGTGGTGTAGGAGTCTGGCTTCCTATCTGCACTATGTAGAATCTGCTGAATCTATGCATTTGTGACAACTCAGGGATCCTTTGGAAAAAAAGATACCAAAAGTTCTTCTGCATCAGTATACTGAATATACAATTTCAGTAGCCTTCAAAAATACTTTATGCAGGTATCAACCTCGATAACATGCCAGAGCAGAGAGCTGGAGTTTCTGAACTAATTTTTAGAGTTGTTTTCAAAGTATAACCCTTCTGCACTGCACAGACCCTTTAGAATCTTTAGTTAGCTGAACTGTAGTTGTCTGTCAGACATGAGGGATATGGGGCTGTTTGTTACAACTAGGATTAGCTCCTGTCTTTGTCATTAGTCAAACTTCTAATGCTAGTTAAAAAATATATTTTTGCGACTCAATAATTTTAAGCTGGAAAATATGGCCACAAAGCTGGACACTGAATAAATCTAGACCTTTGAATATGCTCTCTGCACCTTAACAAAATACATCACAGTGAGTTAATAATTACTATTTTTATGCTGTGTTATTTTATGAAAAGTATCTCTCACCAGCCGGAAAGTACAAGGACTTCTAGGAATCACTAGGGTATAATGAAACTTGCCAAAAATGTAAATTAATACAGATTTTCTTATGAACCATGAAAATATTATGTTTAAACTAAAACTGTAACCTTTAGCCTTTGTATGAGAACAGCAAAAATACATGAACAGGGATTTTTAAAAAAAGTGCGTGTATATAGACATCTGAGGTCCCAAGCCCTATTTTTCTAGTAAATAAATAGGGCCTGAGACATCAAATGTCTAGAAAATACCAGCCAACTAAACTAACATCAGAAGATCAATCAATGATCTGTGACTAAGTGAAAATCTTCTAGTCTGATTAAATCTGCAAAAAGAATCTAACAGTGGGGTCCCTTCTTTTTGCTTCTCAAGTGCCTTAGTGTGCACTTAATTGCAACAAGGTACCTTTTCACCCCCATAAGGGATTTTTTTTCTGAGATTTTTCCATTTTGTTCTTACTTCCTCCATTCAGTAAGTCGTCAGACTTCAGCCAACATACCAGCGACACTCTGATAACAAATGTAGTCTACCCAGCAAGCAGCACCCAGCAACACAATATCAGGACAAAAGAAGTATTCCTCCTGAAGAGACAAAAATAGTAAGTTCTCAGGATGCTACTTGCTAGGGTGTCAGAGCGCTGAAATATACCAGGAGAGCATTTCAAACTCCTAGACTGAAGATCAACTATGGGGGTGCACAATTAAACCAGGAAGCCTATGTTTTTTTTTATTATTTTTTATAAATTCAGTTGTGGATCTATTGAAACCATTTACTGAATCCACATTAATAATTAGTTTTGGCAACAACATAAGAACCAAAATTATTTTTCTCATTTTGAAGTTTAACCAAAAAGAGAACCATTTCTGAGGATCAGACACAAAATCCAGAACACTGTTGAGCATCTTAAAAATGGAATGATGTGACTTCTCTATTGCAAAACTTGTTTCCCTTTCAGAATAGAGCAATTTTTTTTTAATCCTTTTTTTTTTCCCCCTAAAGGGAATACAAGGGTTAAATAACTGGAAAAAAGAAAAGGGTGAAATGAATGTTCTGCCTGACCCCAAGCATTTTTTTTATGGCTTTGCTTCAATAACCCAGCTAAAATATCCCTTGTTAACACGATTCTAAGTACAAAGTACCTTAAGAACAATTCCCAGGAGATGTTGTAACACCTTTGTCAAATTGAGTTTAATGTCAAAGCGGTTGAGAACATGTTCATTCTATGAAAAAAGAGGTATTTCAACATTTCCATCCTAATTTTGGAAGAAAACAAATGTTGAAATATTAGAATTTCCCTCAGGATGAAAATTCTAATATTTTGCTCAGCTCTAGTTTCCAATAACTCTTACACTTTAATTTTGTAATATTTAACTTAATGTTTCCCATGTGAGTATTATAGCTCTAGTAGGTAAAACTTTAGTCACCTCACGGATCAGGCATGCAAAGGAAAACAGTTCGTATATGTAGAGGGATAGATTTCTCCCTTCACAAGTGCCTTCCTCTTGTTTCCCCTGCTGATGAGATGTCAGTTTATTACAGACTTGATGAATGGAGTTTCCTTTCTCAGGAAACAGTAGTCAGGTCTATGGAAGCATTTATGTAACAACATACGTTCCCTCCGTGGAAGTTTCCTTATTATCCCTTCCCTTGGCTATGTTGGACTGCAGTCAGGACAGCCGGAAGGGAAACGGTGAAGTGCGGCTGCTGGGGCATTTGTGGGAAACAAAACTTAGCAGTCCTGGTCTTAAGAGTTGTGAAGCCACAATCAGCCCCTGCTTGTACCTCGGTGGTGTGCAGATCCCTTCTGTGCAGTTAATCCCTATGTGCTCAGAAGGCCTGGTGTAGCCTGCTTCTCATGCCTGGGTAAGGCACCATGCATTGAGCCTGATTTCATTGCATGCATCATGTAAAATGTGTCTTTAGGGCATGAGGTTGCTTCCTACCAGGTTGAGTCCGAAACAGCCCACGTCTGCAGTTGCTTCTGGTACTGGGCACCTCAAAAACCAACCAACGAAAATTAATTGCAATGTGAACTAGATCCAGTTCCCATTCAAAGTCAGTGCAAGAGAATATGAGTTTCTCCATAGCATACATTTCCCTAGATCTCAAAATATTTCACAGATTAACTTGATCTAACTATCTCAGTTTTACAGATTGAAAAAAGGTGCTGACACAGTTATGGTTACCATATCACCCACCATGTTCTGTAGCAGAATTAGGCCTGGAGCTTGTGACACCAAGCTCCAGGTCTTACACTTCAATGTTTGACCATGGTCATCAATAGGTATTTCACTGGATGTGTGTTAGCAGGTCTTGGTCTTAATTCTGTTTTCCTTTCTGAAACACAATCAGTGCCTGTCTCCTGTCACTGCTGCTGGAACTGCTCTTCACTGCTGCTTGCATGTCTTTCCTGGTAGGTTCTTCTACCATCATTTATGCAACAGGGTGTCTCTTCAACTTGGTAGATAAGAAGGGGAGGGGAGGAAGCAAGGGACAAATTCAGCTACTGAAATAATCTTTTACTGCATGATGGGCTAGATTGGCTCAAGATTAGACAGTAATAAATCCTCTCTCTTTCTGCCCTTGCAACAGCTAAACCAGAGGAGAATACCTGCCTTAATCCCTTCAGTGTCTTAACTCAAAATAGTATACATATACAATGTTTTCTGCTGGTTGTTGTGGGTTTGTTTTCTTTCAGCTTGGACCTCTTGTTTCTGTACTTGAACTTGGTGTTTCTTCCATGCTGCATTGAGACTCTCTGATAGAAACTATGGTGGTGGGTCAAAATAGTGCTATAGACCAGACGCAGTCAACCTTATTAAAGGGTTGTGCTGGCATATCGATATGCTGGTTTCCTGTCCTCACTTTCCCAGTAGAGCCTAAGGAAACGCTGTATGTTACAATCTGGTGTATTTTCATTTTCGTGGGTTTCAAAATTATCACATCCTTTGTTCTGTCCCTCAGCTGGTCACTTACCTCTTCACGAGCTGCTGCTCCCATGGGTGGAGTAGGGCTCTCCAGCTCTGACTCCTGGTAGCCTTGCTGTGATGTACTACTCTGACTGCCACTGGTGGTGGTAAAGGAGCAGACTACCACAGACGTTAGTTTGTAAGAGTACAAAATGAGGAGAAATATACTTTATTACTCTTTCTTCTTCCACCTGTCTGCCTAACAATCGATTTCTCTCCTCATACCCACCTATCTCAATTTCTTGTCATAATTTTATGACTAAACTAGCATGAACTATAATGTAGCTTTTTGTTACCAGGATCTGTTTTTGAAGGTATACTAATAAAAATATCTTTCTGTCTTTTCTTCATTGGTTAGAAGGTCTGAATTTTATGTAAATACACGGTTTTGTTATTATCTTTTTTGATAAAATACGTCACCTTTACTGAAATCTGTGGTAGATGAGCATCTGATATGTTCGTATGTTAGTGATAGCACTGGAAAGTAAGGGAAAAAAAAGAAAAGGAAATGTCATGCACTGATGTTCTTGTTCTGTTCTTGTTTGTTCTCATTTGGTTATGAGTGTTCTTTCTTTTCAATGTGTGCACTACTCCTAGCTTACTGTCTCAGTGACTCATCATCAGCATCCTTTTCAGGATCATTTCCTGAAAAGTGGCCCCATGTATTTATGATACATTAAGCCTTAATGATCATCTCACTCCTCCTTATTCCAGCCAGCACCTATGTGTTGTCAGCTAATCTGTGTATGCAAACACTCTGGAATAAACAGTCAAAAGGAACAATTAATGATGAGTACTGTAGTTCATGGGCTCTGCTGCCTGCTATTCATCCCATTTAATTGGCTTTCTCTGCACTTTGAGACTGTTGTGTGTTTTGAATTACTGAACTATCAGATTAAAATATGTAAACAGCTTGTGGAAGCCGGATTCGGATCCAAAACTCCTCTCCGTCAAAGGTCACTCCTCCTGCTGTCGGGCTGCAGAATCATGGTAGGCTCTTTTTCTGGTTCTCCCCTTGTCTGATACATGCCTTTTATCCTGGTCCATGAAGGATGGAAAGTGGTTGGTCTGTCTGTCTCCCCAGCTGAGGAATGTCTGGTTATGACTGTCTCTGGCAAAATATGAGTTGTGGCTTAAAAAAGCTGAAATGGAGAAATGCTCTAACCATTTCTTCCAAAGAGGTAGACACCACTACTGCTGACTTTATTACGATAATGAAAGTATTTTTAAGGAGTAAGTCAAAACTCCCATGCCCAAAGGCATGTTCGGGGGGAGCTCAGTTCTTGCTGGAATTTCAGACTGATTGTATATATGCATGAGACTTCAGAAAGGTCAGCCTCCACAGCATGTGGAAATTTTACTTCCGAGCCTAATTTCTTCCTACTTCCTTTAGGCCCTGAGTACCTAATTCAGCTTTTTCAGGTGTAGCCCAGGAACCAAAACTACTGATATAGTATGGTCTGAGGTGGCCCTTGTACAGATATGGACCTCAGCTTCCACACAGACCATTACTGAACTCCTAGGAACATCCTTTACTGTCAGTCTCAATGAGGGGCACCTTATGAAGCAGTTGGATTTAGTACAACTTAAAGTGGAGGCAATATTTTTTTTAAAAAAAACCCTCAAATGTTCGAGCTTCGGTACAGTTATTATTAACTCATTACCTGGAGAAAACTACTGAAGGTAGGTGTGGAAATATGTACTACAGTTTTTACAAACAAATATATTGTGCACCCTAATATATATTATGTGATAAGATATAATGATGGTACTAAAATAAAAAGCTGTAACAGTGAACATAGAAATACCTTAAAACATGTATAACCAAAATGGAAAATGATGTCATTGTTGGTTAAATGTTCCCTAATTTTCAAATTAATCTTCCAGTGCATTATGCTTCTTGGCAAATGTAGCCAAAGAGACAGATCCAGGAAGTTCAGGTTTCTAATAATATAATGCATAATGAGGTTTTCCATCCTTTCAGCATTCAATTCAGTAAACTACTTTTCAGGGAAACACTCCTAGGGTACGTATAGCCAGGAAGGACTCTAAACTGATGGTGGTGGTGAGGCAGAGCCAAGGTTGTTTCCATGCCTAAAATGCACACTTCTAAGTGTTTCAGGTTTATTTTATCTTATCTCGGAACTTTCCATATGTGCTATTAATAGCTCTTCAATTCTCACTATTTCCGCTTTTGCTTACAAAGCTCTTTGTATGCAAGTTCATTACCTGTGCGTCATTCATCATTAGCTTTCGGTGTTTTGTTTCTAATATGCTTTATCACAATTCATCTATCAAATATGATTCTTGAAATACTACACCAGTCCTAAGAAGAATTTAATGTATTGAAAGTGTGTCTTTTGTTTCTGCTTTCTAAAAAACAAATGCAGCTGAGTTGACTTCTAATACAATTCTGTGTGAAAATCAAAGCCTTCCACGTATTACCTATGTTGTTTTTATAAGAAGAAATAAGGGGAAATATAGGACCAAAAAAAAAAGGAAAATATTTTTCTTCTTAATGACTTGATACTATGTAGTTTTATGAGCACTTTTGATAAAATCTGAAAAATGTATTTTGAATTAGTGAAGATGTTAAAGTTGCACAGCTCCCTAAAAGATTTTTAAATTTTTTACCCTCCAAGTTTTCTTGTAAAAGCTGAATTCTCCATTTCCCTATTCCATTGTATGTGACATGTAGCATCATCACAGTCAGTTCATGAGGCTGTCAGTAGAAGTCTCTTAAGATCTTTTATGATGTCAAAATGATGGCAGAGGGAATATCTATCCAAGTTCAGCTGCTATAGGTAAAACAAATGAAGCTTGCTTCAAATGATATTTCGTTTGAAGCATATCAACCATAGCAAGGAAATTCTGGGTTAAAGCCTCTAGAACCCAACCTAGTTCTGCCTAGCCCATTATGAAGAATACATACATGCCGTTACTGAATATGACAATGTGAGCTGGAAGTCCTGAACCTTTTGTGCTAGAGATTTGTTAAAGACTATGACGAGACAATTTTTCTGTTGTTTTCTCATCTGTCAAATAAGGAAAGGAAGCTGCATAAATGTAAGCAGACAGTATGTGTTTCTTAAGTGCTAGGTAGTAAGTACTGTATGATTAAAAATTCATACCACAGCTGTGGTAACACAGAACAGTGATCTGCACTGAACAAAATATTTGTTCCTTTTTGAGCCAAGGAAGGTTGGATAAATATATATGCCTTGACAAATTAACTAACCCGTTCTCAGAAATTACAGTGATAGAGATCTCTGACCTTCCTTAGGCAATCTTTCACAAGTACTTCACAGTACCTACCAACCCGAACCTCATTTGCTTCAGTGTAAAACCTTTTACTTCTGGTTCCATGTGTAATGAACATGCTAAACAGATTTGTTTGAAGATTTCATCAGCCCTTTAAAAAGAAGATACTTTTATTTTGTAGATTGATCAGAAATTTCAAACATTGCTTATATTGACTACAGCTGTCAAACATCCAGCTGTTTTTTTCAATTTGAATAAACTTAGGTAAAACAGTCTTTGTTAAATGTTTTTGTTTTGTTTCCTCTATATGATTTAGTAATACAGGTTTCAGAATTATTTTTTTTTTCTTATCCAGCTTAGTATTGCTAGAATGAAGATAAATGTTTGTGGAAAAAGGTTAGTGATCTATTTTGCTTGGGAGGTGATGGGTGATAATTGACCAATCCAATATAAAGGTGTTCATAATCATGGACCAAATTCCAAAATCCCTCTCTTCTTTACACTTGAATGCTTTGTTTCAGACATTCAGTACTACATACATTGTGAAATACTGTGGTTTTGAGGAGAGGTTTTTCTGAGAGGGCCTCACTCACTGATAGCATTCAGGCTCAGGAATTTAGTATTGACCCAGTCAATATGAGTGTGCTGAATTGCTTTACAGTCATGAGCAGAAGTTCCATCTGTTCTTCCTTTGCAGTAGAAATGATAATATTCAGAATAAAAATATTGCTGTAGTCAGAAATGGACTGCTTTTTTAAAAAAAAAAAGAAAAAGAAAAAAAGAAAAAGGTGTCCCATTTAATTCCTCATTCAAAGGACTGGAACCTGTGGTTTTTGCTCTGACTCTTTAATTCCCAGCACAGCTCAACAAAGACTTTCTTTGAATTTTACTGAAAGTAGGAGCTGTCTTGTTTGCAGTTTAACTCTTGAGGAGGCGCACAGCAGGGGTAAGCAAACAGGGCTCTAGGGGCTGACCTAGACCGAGGTTCCTCCAGACGTGCCACCGCTTTTTCCTCAGAGATAAAAACCAAGAGATTACAGATGAACAGTAAACTTCCTTAAGGTGAGGCCCATGGTCTAATGACTCTTTCTGTTTTACAGGGCCCAGGGTGTGTTTGGGAAGGGAAGCTATTAAGACAGCTGAGGTTTGGTGATATATTGTATTTGGTGCTTGTATGGGACAAAGGGATCCTTTGATTCCTGCTCACTTCTATCCCCTCAGTTGCGTTGGAGGGGCTGTGCTATGAACTCATTAAAGGACCAGATGTACTTAAACCCCTCTGCAAACAGTTTTGTTGTTGTTGCTGCTGCTGTGTCTTAAAAGCTGGGTCCACTCTGGGGCCCCCGAGCAGCAGTTTGGCCCAGATGGGGGAGCTCAGGGGAGAGGTGGCTGGGTGGTCAGGGGCTTGGGTAGCTGCTAGGAAAAGGAGTAGGTGGAAGTGAAACTGTAGGGCTCCCTAAATGATGTGATTGCCTAAGGCAGTGGGCTACAGAGATGAAGGGGAATGAGGAAACGGTGGCTGCTGACCGCCTGTGGTGTTCTTGCTGACTGGCTATTCAAGGAGTATCTGCTCACTGAATGCCTGGTGATGCTGATGCTGCTGCAGAGGGAAGACCCAGGGTGACTGGGCACTGCTGGAGCCCATCTTTGGTGGGGCAGCAGAATTCACAGGTCCAGCTTATGGGATCCTCCAGGCTCTGGCTCCCTTCTCGCCATGGTACAAGCAGAACTTTTCTGACAGCCTTTTCTCTGGTTGGGCCAGCACTGCTGGAAATACAGGGATGTAGGAAGGGATGGCATGAAGGGCAGCCAAGGGAAGGAAGGGGGCTGTTACTGGAGGAAGGAAATGCTTTCTTTGGTGAGAATGGGCAGGACCAGTGAGGAGAAAGAGAGGGAGGGAATCAGGAGGTCTAATGTGTGTGGGAGTGTAAGGACAGTCTAATTTTGGCACAAAGGTCTTTCTGAGCATAGCAGGAGGTGAGGACTGTCCCTGTGCTGTAGTAAAGAGGAATATTTTGTTGGATGGTTGGGCTGGCATACAGCGGGGAGAGATGGAGGTCTCTGTCCCCACTATTCACCACTACTGGTAAACTTCCTTTCCCCTTCCCGAACACCCACTGAGACTGCCCTGGCTCCCATCCCATACAGCCCTACTGTTATTTCCCAAAGCCATCCAGTCATGCAGATGCTTGTGAGGAGCTTCCAGTAGCTCCAGACCAGTTGTTCCTCTGTCTGCCAGGTTCACACACATGTAGCTTTGCTGGACAAGTGGAAAACGAAGGAAAATGCTCCTACTCCATATGAAGGAACTGTGTATTTTGGCTTGGTCCCCATATTGTGGGACTCCTCTTGCAGCAGCTTGCTGGCTTCAGACAGGCCTTGGGAAGCACACCTGGGCAGGAGTGGGGCCAGGCTGGATGCAGCCACTGAGAGCCTGGGTGGTGGGGGTGTTGGCGTGCTCCCTACTGTGGGTGGGGGTGCAGCAGCCCCTTCCCAGCTCCCCTGTGATCCCCTTGATCACATCTCCTAGGGCAAGAGCTCACTAATGCATCCTAGCTAACTGCCGGGCTCTGCTGAAGGATGAGGAAACATGCAGCTGTCAGTCTTGCGCCCTCTTCGATGCCTCCACTGAGTAAAAAGTTTCTGCGATGGATGCGGGCTATTTCTTATCAGTATTGAATTGTTCAGTGCTGATGTTGTAGAGAGAAGAATCTAGAGGGAAAGATACCAATGTATTTTGCCTTGATCTTGTGACTTGTATCTCAGCCTGCATTATACTCTTGCAGCTTTTTTCACGCCTGAGTGAATTGGGAGGGTTTATTGTTTCAAGAAAATCCTGGGACTAGGCACTTGAGGCAGGTGTGTTTAGTGTGTGCTAAGGCAGTGAGGTGCAGCACTGTTTGCACTAGCATGAAACTTCACACCTTGGGCACAACAAGTGGCAGAGCTACGCTAACAGTTCTCTGGGGTGTAGCTAGCAAATAAAACCAAGTCTGGTAGTGCATGCTAATACATCCAGACACTGGCTGTCCAGTCCAGAGGCTGCTCAAGTGCATCTGGATAACTCTGCATCATGCCATGAAAGTGTGCCTGTTCTTTTGCAAGGAAGAAAGATGACTTGAAGAAAAAAAGAGTGGTAGAACTAAGTGGTAGAACAAAATCTTAAAGAAAATATTGGATGGGAATAGAGAAATGGTAATAATTGGTAAGTAAACAAGAAAAAAGATACAGAAAAGTTGTGGAAGTATTGAGAACACAGATTAACATGGAGAGCTAAATGCACAAAAGAAGGGAAGAGATGTTCTTTAGATGTCCTGCAGCTTAGACTACATGAAGCAGAATAGGACATATAAGTGATTTCTATGGTAGCATGCACGTTACACAGTAGGTTGGATTACTGGAATGGTGTTTGTAGCCCAACCGTTCATGTCTCCTGGGCTTTCTTTGGCTTTTCAGCCCATATCTGAGGTTACTTCTGCATATGGTGTCCATGAATGGGTGGCAGCCTTCATCCTCATGCTCCACACAGACTGAAGTGGGTTAAAAACTATTCCCTCCTTCTAATTTTGACTTTATTCACAGAATGAACATAAAATGAAACAAGAAATCCAGACCAGATTTCTCTGCAATTTGCAAAACTCTCTTCCAAATATAGCTAAACATGCAGGTTAGACTCCTTTTCCTATCCTTTTCCAAGCAATTTGTAACATAGCAAAAAAAGCACAACATTTTAATCTGGTTTATCACATGCTTTCTTGTTAGGTTTTTGGACAAATGTTTTCAACTAGTGCAATATCATTTAGACAGATACTGCCTACAATAATAAAAAAATCCTTACCAAAAGTAAAGGTTAAAGCAAGTACACGGTATGCCTGCCCATCTCTAAGAAGAATTAACAATCAGACCAGATGGCTAAAAAAATAAATGACGATTCAGGAAAGCTGAGAAAGAAATCAAATACATTAATAACCATGCTTCAATCTTCTCCAAGAGCAAAATGATACACTATGAATATACAATTGTCTAATCTTCTGTCGTAATAATAATGTTCAGTTCAAGCATTCTTTCTCTTAGGCATATGGTATATCAGGCTTTTCTTTCCAGCAGCAGAGTCCCTAGTGGAGGGACTGCTTTGCTGTCACAGTACTAATACAGACACCCAAGACTGAGGAGCTGAGAAAAGCTTGTTTGAAATAGTTGGAGACAGATGCTCATAAGCGTTGTCAATCACATCTCTGTCTTTAGTTCTTTGTATAATGGATATTCTTTCTTTTACAAATACTTAATTATTTGGGTTACAAATGTGTCTTTGACTGTAGAGAGTTCTGGTAATTATTACTTGAGGTAAAGATACAAATAAGGTATATTCAGTTTCTCTAAGCAGGATTCTATGTACCTTCCAAAGTAACCCTTCATTTCATGGCTCTTCATCTATGGTTTACATAAGGATACCTGTGAACAGCCAGCTAAACCAACCTTCTTATTATAAATGAGCACAGGACCTCCCGGGGGGGGGGGGGGGGGGGGGGGGGGGGGGGGGGGGGGGGGGGGGGGGGGGGGGGGGGGGGGGGGGGGGGG
>JAVJGI010000014.1:95763186-95799088 GCA_035590275.1 Ibycter americanus
GTTAGTCTTATATTTTTTACTGAAGTTTTACCCTTTTACCTTGCCTGATGATAATTTTCCTCCTATTTTAATCCGGAAGATGAGAAACTGCTGTTGTTTTGGTACAAGCAGGATTTTCTTGATTTTTTTTTCTGATTTTTTGCAGCCTGGGAGTTTGTGCAGAGCCTGGGGAAAAGAGCTGAGTAGGTAAGGAAAACATAGCTAAACATTTTGTGTTCCTCATGAGCAAATTAATCACAGTTACAATTAAATATGCAATGACATTTGCAAAGATGTACAGTACAGATGAATTGAACCTACTCATTCTCAGCAGATTTGTTCTACCTGAAATGTAAGTACTAAAAAAAGAATAAGACTTCTTTTTCCTTCTGGTGTTCCTCAAGACTCCTTGCTTTGAAAGTCTTCCCCCTACATACTATGGGCCTGACCCTGATATGCTTATGTGAAATTGATTGTTACACTCTCTTAGTAAAGAAGGAACTTCAAATGCAAATATAAATAACTGATGCCAATATTAAGCAATGTTGTGATGCCAAAGCAGTGTAAAGAGGCCTCTGTGTAAATGAAAATCAGACTGTATGTTTATGTGAATTACACATCTGCAAAATATCTATAATACAGAACGTAGCAGTTGTTTAATTTTTACCTAATTAGAGAGGCTTGAAAACATCTGGTAGTTGACACCAATCCATTTTTTCCATTGTATCCTTTCTTGGTAAGTTGGGAACGGAATACAATATATCCCATGAGATGCTCTTTAGTTTATGACAGGTGTGCATTTCCTAGCTGGTCATTGCATGACACTATTTGTTTCCCACAGATACAGCTGGAAATACATTTATTTGGCAGTGAGGAATTGCAAGGGAAAGAAAAACTGGTTTAGGAGGAAACTTACATCAGAAATGTAGATATATAATGTTTGCACAGAAATCTCAATGTGGCATTTCATAACTTTCACAGGCATTTGCTTCATCAACGAAAATATCATAAATTTAATAAAGAAGGTTGGTGCGTAATTTCCAACATCAGTATAAAAAGTAAAATGAAATGCATGTTGTCAAACTATAATCACCCTCATAGCATACGTAACTATTTTTATTTAAGCTGTGAGTGAGTTACTCGTGTTGTGCTTTCTGCTGCTTGGAGTAAGGGGAATAGTGAAGTTGACCGACTGCTGGCCAAGGGGTGGTTTGGGCTATGTGTGGGGTCCATGGGCATGGAGCAGGGAATTGAACTTTCTCCTCCTTCCTCTTCCTAGGAGATGTGGGAGCCACTGGGACTGCATAAAAGAGGCTGGGGGAAAAGCTTAACATAACTCAGCACGGAGACTCTCATCTTTTGATTAAAGAAAGAACAGCTCTAGCAGTGTTGCTCACGGAGCGTGCTTTGCTTTAACAATAGCATCAGTCTGGCACTTAGTCTAGACTAGTAAACTCAACAGGGCCAGACCGTTACCTGGCCCTGAGGCCAATATATGTGGAGCAGCTCACAGCTATGCTGTTAAACTTTTACCCTCCAAAACAGTCATGTAGACCACCTATTAGCAATGGATCCAAGTTAACTTCCAAATCGTGCCTGGAAATGGTTTAGGAGTGTTCCCCCTAGCATAAGTCAAATCCATACCAGAAGCGAATGACACACAGCCAAATTGTAGTGCCTGGGAGCATCCCCTTGTGTCATTTACTGGTATAGGCACAGTCCAAATGTTACTGTTTCATTCATTCTTCTTGACTTGGAGTTTCCCTAGAAAAACATATGAGGCCAAATACAAACCTGTGAAAATGTCTAGTTTACCCAAACTTCATGGCATTAAAAAGGTGATTTCTCTAGTCCAGGACTTATTTTCTGGTAGCATTTTGGTTGTTTTTTAAACAGGAAGCTATCTTTTATAAAAGCTTCCACAGATCTTTTAGAATGGAAATGTCATGTAGCCCCTTGCAATGTAAAAAGATATAGGATGCGCATGTGTTTTAATTGCTTGTGAGCATCTCATGGATCATGCGCACTCAGATCGCAGGTGGTGTGATCCTACTGCTGTGTAGCCCAGACCCTCTCCTTGCCCTCAGTCAGAGGAAACTACTATGTTTAGGATTTTTCCCCTCAGATGCATGAAGGAAGATTATTGATCTTCTGTATTGGATTTAGCAAATTAGTCAAAATTTAGTCAACACTGTGTAACTGTGAAGGGATTTCCATCCCCCACCCCGATATGGAATATCGAAGAGCTTTCACTCCTGGTAGAAACACGCACAATTCAAATGCTGCTGGATCTAGAGAAGTGAGGCTGGTGTGGGGGTTTTAGAATTATTTTTTCTCTGAACCGTTCATATTTTCTCTCATTTCAGTTGTATTTTTTTCTAAATTTAAGCTTTTGTCTTTCCTCTGAAGTTGTTTCTTGCCCTGACCAAACCCCTCCTCTGCCTCCAAAAACTCACTGCTTAATCTGATGACATTGTCAAAATGGATTTATGGATTTGTTTACTAACCAGGATTCAGAATGGGATGAAACAAGTTTGCCTCTGGGAATGGATATGACTGATGCTGTTTTCCGAGAGCTGATTTTTGTCACAATTTTTTAAAAGGGATTGCTAATACAAAATGATTTGTAATGAATGGAAATTGAGGGTAAAAAGCTTTGTTCTTATATAAGTTCTGAAAATGGCAGCCTGGCATTTCTAAAGCTGAGAAGTGAAATGTAACTGCTCTGTGGAAAGCATTTCCTCTTTTCTTTTTGGCATGTTTTCACTTATATCCAGGGTGGTCCTGAGGATTTGTGGGCTCAGGGAGAACAGGAAAGATTTCTCATCAAATATTCCTCTCCCTCCCATTTTCCTCTTTTTTCTTTGTTTTTTCTTTTATATTTTTTTTGCGTTTTTCCACTCTCTCCTATTGTGAGCAGATCTGAAGAGTGGCATCTCAAACATTTGGTTAAGAGTATGTCCTGTACTCGTAAAAGGCACCATATGCAACCCTCAGCCCCATCAGAAAATGCACTGTCAGCACGAACTGTCTTGGGTTGGTGCGTGGGAGCAGCCGGTGGGGGCTCTCTGGGGGCTGCCAGCCTTGCCAGGGGGCTCTGCTGCTGCTGTTCCCCATGTGCCCCCTCTGCTTGCCCCAGGGTGAAGGGGCATTTTGCATTCTATTGCCCCCTTCTTCAGGGGGCAGGGAGCCCACACCAGGGATGAGTGTCTCTTTCCCTCCACCCTGTTTCTTGCAACTGCACTGATAGCTGGTTGTTGTGGTTATTTTGGTTGGTTGGTTTGTTGCTTCTCAGAATTGCACTTACACCCTCATCTTTAGTGTAGCTGCATTTTCAAGTCTCTGACTGAATCTTCTCCCAACTGCTTTTATCAATCACTGTAATCTAATATTCCCTGGTTTTTACACTGAAAACTTGAGGCCTTGTTTCTTCCAAAATACACATATTAATGCTATTAAAACCCCCCAGACCTCAAACCCTACTCAGTGACTTCAGAAAATGAAGGTTTTTATCCATTGTGGGAGGAAAAATATCTTGCCACTTCCATTTAATAGTATCACAGCCAAAGCCAATGATGTGAGAGAGCACATTGGCATTGAAATAGCCCTTGCTGAGGAGAAGCACATTCCACAGGAAATTGATTTTCATGTCACCAACTTACGCATATTTTGAAAATTAGGTTCTGAGCCACAGGGTTCACAGCTGATTTATTTGTCTTTATTTTTTGCTAAACTTCTTCAAGTGGATTTTTATTGAACTAACAAGTTGCCTCTGACACAGGCTGAGGAATGGGTCGTGCAATGAATGTACAGTGCAGTGTGCTGTGTAAGTGGAGGTCCAGACAGCTTTGTGAGATGCATAAGAACTGTTGATGGCAGCGTATGACTAAAGTCCAGCAAAAAACTCTGGGATTCATAAAGCCTAAAGCTGAAAGGCGATAATGTGGTCTGCTCTCTGTATTTCACAAGCTGCTACACTTCATCCTGTTATCCATGTTGAACTCAGTGCTTCCTGTTTAAGTTAAACATGCCTTCCAAAAATGCAGCCGGTTTTGATCTGAAATTAAGCAAGGTTTGCTTTGATAGCTTTTTTTCGATGATTGACGAAGTCCAAACAAGTGATTATTTTTAATTTAACTTTATCTGGCATCAGCTTCTGACCACTGAGGATTATGCTGTTCGATTAATGAGCCTGCTATTTTTCCCCATGTTGTATCCATGCTGCAGCCCTGTCACCTGTCAGTCTTCTCCTTGGTAAGCTCAGTCTTTATGTCTGCCTCTTGGAGATATTTTCTCTACCTCAAACCTTTTCTTTTTTATGTTTCACAATTCTTTCAATAGCCTTTTAGAGATGCAAAATGTGGCTTTGAGCCAGCATCCTAATATGTTATTGTGTGTCTCCTGGTAGTTATGTCAATTAAGAAAATCAGATCTTTGGCATAACATATAAAAGTTGAATGCATTCAATGAATGATCTCCATGTACATTAATTTAAGATTATGAATCCAGTCCATTTCAAGTGAAACTTCCAGCTGGTGACAGCTTGCCTCCTGTCACATCAGTACGTATATGGCTGGTACTGGTTTTGCAGGATTCTGTAACCATTTTAGCCTATGCCAGAAAGAATTTTTTCATGAAACTGCTACATGCTTTAAATTAAAAATTTCTGTTCACCACATACTGTGAAATGTTCTCTTCATGTTCTCATCAGCAGTCATAAGGTGTTTGTAATTCTTCTGGTTCTTTTTTTGAAAAAAGAAGATTCTTCCAGTCTAAATTGGGTTTTGTTTATGTTTTCTTTGATAACATGCTTTAGTGAAGGAGTGAGAGAAGAGAAAAGCCTAGGAGAGGGTACAGATAACTCCTTAACTGGTAGGGTTGTTTCCTCTCCGGCTGTAAATTGGTGATAATAAAGGTGTCATTCCCATGCTGAAGACCTTCTCTTAGCTCAGATGGCTTCAGTGACTCAGCCTTGTGGCATCTCCTTCACCTTTTGGCAGCTCGAGGGAGATAACACTCCTCACCAAAGAACTCCTTTGTCTTGCTTTGCTTTCCTCAGCTGGCATGGCTTCCCTTATCGGAACTGTTTCACTTAAGAAAGTGTGCATCCATAAACTTGGCAATGGTTTTGATAATTGCTGTTTGTATTGCACATGGACAGTGCTTTTCCCTCTCATTACCGGTCTCTTAATTGTGTCTGGAATTCTGCAAATGTGAGGAATTCAGGCTAGACATGACCTAGATTTTTCAGGCCAGTTGCACTTTGACCCTTTTTAGGAGATGATTGAAGGGCACTGCTGGAGTTATTAGTTTTCTTTATCCCTTTCCACCCTCCTCCTTGAACTAAGCCCCTCTAAACTATTCAGTGCAAGATGTCTGCTTGCACAGCAGAGTTAGTGCTAGGAGGAGCATGCCAGTGACTCTGAGAGTAATGCATTCCTCCCAGCTATTAAAGAAAATAGACTTTGTATCAAAGAAATATTGTAAAGATAGGGATAACTTGCTAAGTGTTGTATTTTATCCATGAGGATGGGTAGGAGAGAGATTTTGTTAGCGGTTCATGTGTGTCTCCCCACTTCCACTTAGAGGTTGCTCTTTGTCTTTGTCAGGATGCTGTATTCTGTACATACCAATTGCTGTTTCTTTGTCACTTACAAGTAAAATTCCATCTTCTGGCAAATTGTGTATTGCAGCTTTTGCGGGAATGTTTGTAAAACTAGTTCGCTTGGGTTTTAGCTCTCTTCTGTGATTGAGGTCATCTAGGTCAACTAGGCAGATGTTCATGACACACATCCCATGATGTGCTCAGTGACACTACCTGGGGAGCTACAGGGGTGGTGTGTGACCTGTTTAGAAAAATATGTAGCTGGAAACTAGCAAAAGGTGCTCAGGATATTTGTGTCCTAACATCTTGTGTCCATTACTTACTAAGATACGTGACAACTCAGACTGTAAATTTAACAATGCTGAAAAAATGAAGTTTCTATTTCTACCCCATTTAGTAAGAGGCTCTCAGAAATGTGCTTGACGTGGCTGAGCAGATCTCAGAGTATGATGTTATTTCTGTATTTTCATTAATACTCAGTTTTAATTTCACTGAACTGAGTTGCCGACGGCTGATGTGTGAAGTGACTCTAATTCTGCAGAGGCTGGAGAACCTCAGGAGATGCTTCGTGCTCCCAATTGTCATGTACTCCTGAATGAGCTTGGTAATGTGAGTTCCCTACCTTTTACCTCGTGGCACTCAATGCAAGAGCTAAACGAAACCTATTTGTTCATAAAAGTCATATGTTAGTCTCACTCTGTAGTTTTCTTCCATGAAATGCATATTGGAACTAAAATGCTTAAATTAGTATAACCTTGTGCTAGCCTCATTTGGTGTAGCAGTGATCTGAGTGGATAACCTGTAAGTAAGTGCTGAGTAACCCTTGCCTCAAACTGCGATAATATAGCCGGTAATAAACAGCATCATAAAACTGACATCACTTAGCCGATGTTTTTCTTTAGACTTAAATGATGGTTTGTATATGCTTCAAAGAGAGAATTCCTTCTATTAGAAAGGCTGGGAGAAGCCACATAGAAAGTAAACTCATCTACAAGTGCATGTTTTGAACATGTTTTTAGTTAAATAATTTAAGAAGAGAGAGAGAAAAATAGGGTAGAAAAAAATAAATGTGTACAACTCCTGTCTTGTGCATTTTGCAAGCGACAGCCAGAGGCATGGGACCTTAAAGTAAGGTTCACTTACAGCACCATGGATTTATCTTGCCTCATATTAATACTGTTAATATTTATGAAGAATGGGTTGCTTATCCAGAACATTTGCTTCCTTTCTAAATAAATCATAGTGTTAAAGAGCCAGTCTTTTAACATGAAAAGTGGCAGGTTGTTGTTCTGGATACAATACAAACGCATTTTTTTCCCCATAGCTGACAAGGAGATACGTATTTTCAGTTTGACTCTAATCTGTTTCCATGATAGTAGCATTTGCAATCTCAGTCTGGAACCTCCCATTAGAATGAAATTTGTCATACTAAACATTATTTAACTATTTAATATGGTATTACTTACATTCTCGTAGCAGGCAGTCACAAATGACTGTGCATATGTACATAAAGAAGAGTGAAATCATCTGCCCAAAGTCATAAGGTAACGAGCTATTGGCAGAACTCAGACATTTAGATTTTTATTATATTTAGATTTATTATTATATTAATATACTATTATATTATATTATTATTTAGGTTTATTTTTATTTATTTTAGATTTATTATAATTTGTCTGTGATTATCGATTCTGTGAGCTGGTCCCTTGCACCTAGACCCAGATGCTGATGGACAGATGTCACAAATATACATCTCTGCAGAAGAGTATCTGCTGAACTTCCTCTCTGATAGCCAGACTAAAATAGCAGAAAGAAGCTTTTTTAGTTACGTACAAACAGGTGCATAAAGGATTAAAAATGCAAGCCATGGAATAGATCTTTGGAGTTTCATGCAGTTCACTGAAATCTCAGGAAACACAGCTTTAACAAGGGGCTTACTGCTATATAGCCTCAGGAGTGAAAAACCAAGCACTCCATAGCTAGCTGTAATAGTGTTCCCTTTTAAGATATTGACTAGTTTATTTATAGTTACTCTGCTTTTTGTAACAGGGATAATGTCAATGACAAATGAATGTTGTAAGAAAACCCCACTGGTTTTAGAACTTTCTAAAGATAAGCTTTTATATTCAGTGTTTAGTGTTATAAATGGTAAGTTGATTTCATATGGGGAGAATTTACTTTGCACAAACATTTTAAATGTTTTTAATAATTTAAGAATAAATGTTTTGGGGTTTGCATCCAGCTTAGAATGAAAATACGGAGAGGCAAAATGTGATGGAAAGGAGTAATGAGCGCACTGGAGAAAGATAAAGGAATGACAGCAGCAACATGACAAAGGATGAGGGACACCCTGTTGGGGAGAAAGGGACAAGCCTAAATCAGCTGGGCAAATTTATTTCTCTATCTATTTACGTATTTATTTACTTACCTGGGAGCTGTATACTTTTCATAGACACAATATATAAGTCAGGAAAGAAATATGTCAGTGGTTATAGGAAATTAATTTGTAGGCAATATGTGGCCAATACATCACTGTTTCCCCATTCTTGACCTAGATTAAAACCTACCTACTAACAGTACCCACATTTCTTATGGGAGACAAAGCGAGGTTGTCTTGTACACTCTGCACCGCCTGGTGCTTGGTGCTCCCCTGTGCTTGGCCTTGCCTTCTTGCTGTGGTAGATGTCACAGGTTTCTCCCTTTCTGGAACAGCAATGTTTGCATTGGATGGAACTCAGGACAGGGAACTGTGTGTGTAGGCATTAATTATAGGAATCAGGTTCATAAACTCTTCCTGTTAGAAAATTAAACACAACTTTCAATTTTTGTGAAGCTATTTCCTCCACACCTATTTTCTTATTGCAAGAGATTTGTACTAATTTTCTGTGGATTAATGGCAGTCAGTCCGCATTCAACAGCAGTATGATAAATCAGAGTCTTTCAGGCCTTTTAAAAATGTCTTTGTTTGTTTCCACAGCTACAGTGGTTTCTCTTAAAATTCATGGAAGTGGAGCAGAAACAGCAATATCATCCTGGCATTTCACCGCAATGTTTGCTGATGCTTGTTGAATTAGGAAAGCCTGAACACAGAGGCTGCTTTAGGACAACGGGCAGGATGGAGTTACACTGAATCCCTTCTCGAATGGTGCCCACAGGGGATGGCATGGGAAAGGCATCAGTGGGAGCTGGGGCTTTCGCTCCAGCCGAGGACCCCAAGGACTGCAGCCACGGCTGTGTCGGGGAGGCTTGGCCTGCTGCAGAATAAAGAAGAGCTAATGCTGTGTTTGGCTACAGGATGAGTTGTCAGCACATCACTGGCTGGTTCAAGCCTGTGAACAAATGTGTTATATGCAACTTTGTTGGGTTAGTAAAGCAAAAGGAAAGCAAACACTGGGGATTTGGGATGAGGCTGGGTAAAATCCTTAAAGGAGAGCTGCTGACAACCTATTGTTTATTTTGGACGTCCTTACTAATAGAAAAGGCAAGGAGCTTCAATTTCTTAATTCTTCTAGTGTGTAGTGGAAACGTGGTTGTTAGGAGGGTTCATTTCAGCCAGCCATATTAACTGAGGTGCTGCAGTCTCTTCTATAAAGCGCCTTGCTGCAGAAAAGCTGATATGTGAACTGAGGAAACTGTCATTATGCTACTAAAGCTAAGTGTGTCAGCTCTTGCTTTTATATTGTAATTGGTATGTCACTGTAAATAAGGAAAGTAAAAATTTAGATTAAAAAAATCCACAAAACTGACTTTTTCTTCCTTTCCTATACTGTCTGAATCAGGTCTTTGCACACAGATGTGCAATTCATCTTCCTTTTAATCAAGTGCAAATTATAAAATGAAAGTCAAGATATTAAGCTCTTTTCTCAAACTGCTGAGGTGATTAGGTTTCAGTTTGATGTTTTAATTTCCTATATCAAGAGTTCTACTGTTTTGCCTTAGGAGGAATGCCTTAAGAGCATTAGCTCTGCAATTCCCTAGACCCTCACACTACCTTTCCCAAATCTGAATAACCCCAGACACTACGCTGACTTCCAGCTTGTGCTTTTGACAGCTATTTTTAGGCTGTCGTATTTCAGCCTTTGAATACTAGCCCGATTAAGATCTAGACTGAAAAAGCTGAAGCTGCTAATCAGTATTTTGCCTCATGTAAGTGCAGATGATCCATCCATAGTTTGTGGCTTTATGCATAGTGCTACCCCCACGGATGGATTCTGAGCTTGGCATGCGGTACTCATCATCAGACTTTTCCAGAACCCATTTCTTCTTGTCAGGGTGGCAGCATGTCTACCAGCACTGTCACCTCTGGCATCTGGTGTCTTGTGACACCTATGCAAGATGTGGTGACTTCTGGCTTCCATGACAGGCATTCTCACCCTCTCAAGTGAGCCATTGTCATCACCTTGCTCCAGTTTGGTAAAGTTTAAGGCTCAGATCCTTTATTTAGGGTGAGTTATGGTTGTGAACTTTTCCACCACTCCCAATGGGATCTGGTATTTCTGTTTGGTTTGTTTCCTGCATTATGTTGCAGAGACTTAAGCCTACTTAGATGCCTTATTATCAAAGAGAAATCTTATCAGGAAGGAAACAGTTGTTCCCTTTTCACCACTCACTCAAACCCAAACCGCTGGTTCACTGCCCCTTCTGTGGGGCCATCTGGCAAAAAGGATGCTGGGGTTTGCATGTCCCCTGGAGCAATGCTGACCTGCTCCCTTCCAGCACACTGGGAAGGTGGAGGGTGTCTGTCTCGTAGTCTCTAAGTAACTGCTGACTGTCTTCTGGTGTAGACTGTGGAAATGGGGACACTTCTGAGCCTGGTCCCACTGACACTTGGAAAGAAACTGGAGGCTGCTGATACCCTGACCAGGCAGAGACGCTTAAACCAAGAAGGGAAACCAGTAGAAGGGAATCTTATTTTTAAAATTATTGCTGAGGTACTTGACGTATAGTGATTTTTCAGAAAGTTCAGGCAAAGGAAACAATATCATGAGCCATGGAATAGCACAAAAAATTAAGAACGAGTGATATACCTTTAAGTAAGGATCAAAGACCCTGAGAACAGTTTGTAAATGATTTAAAATGAGAAGTCAGGCTACTGCATCTGCTAGAGCTAAACTGAATTCTGGGTAACAAACCAAGTGGGGCTGGAATCAAGATTACTAACAGAAGGCTGTATCTAGGTTAGCCAGAGTAATAGGAGCTCATCTGCTGATACTGCAATGTGATGCCTGTACTGGACACCTTTTGGAAGTTTCACTTTGATCTAGCTGTATCTTGGGCCTTTGGACTGAATGTACATTACCATCAGCACATTGAGGGCATTGCTAATTTCGTTTCATCTGCGAGGAGTTCTGCCTGTATGCTTCAGTCACCCAAACAAAATGTGGTAAGTGGAGACACTGGGAGACTTGCTGCAGAAATGTGCTCCATCGGGATGTTCATTCAGAGCAAAAGGCATGCTGGGGCTATAGCGAGAAGTAAAGATTAGTACCTGTCAAGCAAAATAAGTCTCTGTATTACAGTTCCAGAACTCCAGTCCCAGGCTCCACACAAAACCAGTGCAGGTAGTTGCATGTGCTGAGACAATGCAAGCCAAGATGATGCCCAGCATTTGGGAAAACAAGCTAAGACTCCAACAGATTCTACCATTTTGCAAGTTTGCAGGCAAAGATCCTTCTCTTGGAAAGCAATGTTATCTCCCTATTAGTAATCTGAGCTCTGGAGAGCATTATGCAAGATGCTTTACACTGTCAGTTCAAGTGCAGAAGCCAACACTATGGTAGAAACAGTGATATTAATGCTGAACAGCTCCAGTCCAGTCCATCTTGCTTCCCTCCCCTGTCCCCACTTAAAGCAAAGACAGAGAAAAGTAAGTGTGTAAAACCAAGGGCTTTCACCTTTTCACAAAGAAAAGAGAACTAAGGAGGACATGTTCTGTTTAGCATGGAGTCCCAAAACACTGACGGAAGTATTTGAGGAAGATTGTTGTGGAAAGTCGAACTTTCTTTTTACAGTGCAATAAATAATGAAAAAGGCCAGCTACTAAATAATTGAACCATTTTTCAAAATTAGATTTCTCCTAATCCTCAAAAAAAGGTTAAAAATAATGGTTATCATTTCTTATTAGTATAGGAAAAGACAGTAATGTGCAAGTTTCTGTAGCCGTATCTAACTAGTTGGCAGAAAGTGAAGTTGAAATTAGTTAAATACTTGTGGAAATTACCCTGAAGTTAGACACTTACACTACCAAATGGTACCTAGGAAGAATGGGCTGCTGTTGGTTAACTTTTCTTTTTTAAACAAAAAGCCAAAAATCAAGAGTAGCTGCACTGCCTAAAAACTGGTGATAGAAGCAGTGGGGTCAGTTATTCAGAACTAAATGAACTATTGAGATCTCCCCATGCCCATGCACACAGAGAGGCTAAGTATGCCTAGCGTTTGATGTGATGCTGTATCCTCCCAGCTGCTGATCCTGCGCAAAAATGTTGTTGATACCTGTGATGATAGAAAATAATGCAAAAGGCAGGGGTGCTGCAAGAGGTGGTGTTGTTGAGCCCAGATTACGGCGCTAGGACTAACACTTTTTCCACAACCCTGTGTTTAGCTGTTTTGCCTAGCAAGGTCTGAAAGAGAAAACTGCTCCCTCAAAGTGGTTTCAGAGAGCCAGAGCACATTGTGTATGAGAAGTAATAGGCTCTTACAGTTCAATGTCTGTAGGGAAACCTGCAAGTGCCCACAACTCACAGCAGAGTAGTAGGTCTCCTCAGGACTGCAGGATGCCACGGGAGGAGGCCACCCTCTGTTCCAGCAGCAAAATGGATGAATTCTCTATGGTCAACCGAGTATACTTTTTCCAGCTTTAGAACAAGCTCGGTTGATGCTGGAGTAGGGGATCACGCACCATAACCCATTGCACTGTGCAGACACATCCGTTAGGTACTGACCCTTTCAGGATAACTCCCAAAACGTCGTGCTTAGTCACTCCACTGAACCTGCACTTGGACTGAAATAGCAGAGCTAAGGTTAAAGGCAGAGTTCCATGGGCCCAAGCTAAAATTCACTGAAAGTCCCAGGTCAGAAACGAGCTAAAGCATCAGGATTGAACTGATTTAGCTGTCACTCTGGCAGACTGCTACAGGAGAGCTGCTTAATGGAAAAAAGAGCGTAAGGCCATGTGTGTCAGCTACAAAGGGTCACTGAGTTATACGGTATATTGGGTACCTGTCTCATCACGTCTTGTGCACTTTGTGGATGTTAGCAAAGACCTTTATAGCGGGGTGTAGATGTATGCAGACCTGAAGTATGTTGCTGTGTTTATAAGTGAAAGGAGGTAATCATGCACAATGCAAGGCAAATGCTAACTGTGTACTGCTGTGTGTGCGCAGCACATAGCTAGGATTCCTTAGGGGTTTTAGGAGTCAGGCAATCCCCTGTGTTTTTGACAACAGTATGCTAACAAAAGGAAAAAAAAGAGAAATAAGAGGTTTAAAACTGCCACTTACAGATTTGAAAGTGTCACCTGATGAAGCATTACAGATTTTTCTGGAAGCCTTTCATGGCTTTATTCAAATTTCATACTGGCCATACCAAATCAAGCAAAAAGGAAATAAAATTTCAAAGGGAGCCATCCTTCAGTAGTATATGCTGAATGTTCTTCTGAATGGAAAGACCCTTCTTCTCCCCTGTTTTAATTTATCAGGGGGAGAACTGATATTCCTGCCTTTATTCCTGCAAATAAGTGTGGCAGCTAGTAGTTAGAAATCTTCTAATAGAAGTGCAGCAAAAAAAATTGCTAAATCAATGTATCCAGAATGTTTGTTCTGGCAATAATATTTCTTTGACTAAAGCTCGGTAAATCTGCCCTAGATTTCTAAGGAAACTATTCCTAGATTTCTGTTAGTTTTATCCTGATACAGGGAATACACACATCACTATTTTGAGCTGATGACTGAGGGTTTTGACCAATTGTTCAGCAGAAATAACTTTTCCAGTGATGTTGTTAGTAATGTCTTTGACAAAGAAATTTTCTCTGAGCAGCTATAAAATTCATCCATGAAAATTATTTTGGCCCAAATTAGGTACTGAATAATGCATATTTAAAAATGCATATAGATAAGGGAAGAATTAAAAACTCTTTCAGAGGCCTGTCAAAAAGAAAAGAACATTTTTCTCCTTAATGTGTTGGAGTGAAGTTAATAGTAGCCCTATAATTTGACATGTAAGAGGGTTACAGTGACACAAGACAACTAGAAACGAGTAAAAATGAAACAAAACTGCCAACAGAAGCTCTAATTTCTAAATTTGCAGGTATTGCCTCATTTGACATGCACATAAAGTAGTCAGTTTTAAATGGTGGTGTTATTATTTGTTGTGCAGAGCTATGCTACTTTCTGCTCATACCTCTTTGGTAGTTTCTCTTTTTTCTTCTATGCTGTTTCTGAGATTGAAAAAGAAGTGTAGCAACACCCTAAATATTTCAGCATAATGAAATAATATTATGATCTGAAAGCTGAAACTCCTGTGGTTTTGAACTCGGAAATCCTTGGGACTCAGAATTGTGGTTTGTGAAGTTGTCTTATATGTTATACTGGGTTATTGTGAGAGCTTCTATTTTCCTTTAATATTATGTTTCACTGATCAAGAGATTCCTTCACTTGATACATTAAAGAAGGAGTAAAATTAAATTAGCTTAACTCACTAAATTTAGGATGTGCCTATCATGATGTTACTGTTCCAGGTTTTCTAGCTTTTTCTTGCCTATAAAGTTGATATTGAAGAATTTTTCAAATGTTGATGGGATTTTTGCTTGTGTGAGTCTTCTTACTGTGGAGCCCCATCCTGAGAGGCTGACTTTTGTAACAAGCTGATATTGGGGAAACTCACTTTTGACAGGCACTTCAGACATTACAAGCTGAGTTTTCTTCAGTCAGTCTCCTACCAACCTTTCAAAGCTGCGTCTAGACTGTTCTGCTGGTGCATACTGTGCATGCCCTGGGGTTCTGGTCCGTGCATCACTACAGACCTTGCCTGACCTATGTATCTGGATTTCTTTTCTGTGGAAAGTGGGGAATGGTGTTGTATGTTCAAGTTTTGTCCTGACAGGGAATTGGCTGGGGCATGAAGCCAAATGCAAAGCAGGCAAATGTTCTCAAGTTCCCTGATCAGATACAGCCTGAGACCTTACCTATAAGAGTAAGCATTTATCCCATATACGTACATCTCTTTGACATTATGTCATTAATAAGCAGCAGTGGATTTTACTGTCTGACATTTCCGTTTGTTTTTGCATTGTTAGAAAACCTGAGATAGTGGTTCCTTTAAATTACCCAAAATTCTCTAATGTTTTTCATATTTAAGCAACTAGATAGGTGATTATAGCTTTTGAGATACGAAGTGACTTGTCTGAAAATAAATTAAAGCTGCTTTCCTGGCTGCTAAATCAGGTGGAGTGTCTAACAAATGCATGCTCTCTTTAACAACATTGGTCATTTTTTTTTAAAAAATTACAATGTAAATAGGCTAAATGGAGACAGTAGATTACATTTTCTTGTAAACTCACCCAAGAGGCCAGGATCCCCTGCCTGTGTAAAAGATAGTATCCTTAATGTTATTGCAGGCATTATAAAACAGCATAGTTTTTTATAGTGCTGATAGCTCTACTGCCTTTCCTCTCTTGCTGGGGATCGAAGGGTCACCTGAGCTTTGCGAGCCTCTTAGATCAGAGTGGAAAAGCCATACTAGCTTTTGTGGCCCAGTACACATTATGGTTTACAAGACAGTATGGTTTACAGAGAAATGTCGTGCCAAGAATCACATGCAGCCAGCTTGACCTCTGAACTCAAATGAGTAAGCTCCCTTTAAAGCTGAACTCTTTGCAACAGGCTCTAGCATGAATATAGAATGAACATTTAATTGCTTTTTCTCTGCTGCGAGATGCATAAACTCTGTGACAGTTCCTATAGGAGTGTACATTATGTAACAAAACAGAATTTTCATACTTCCATGGGAAAGACCATGAATTTTTACTGTTGACTGCAGCTTTTTACTGTTGGGTTTCTCAGTGGGAGAAATACTGGCTGGTTTGAAGCTAGTGGAAATTCTCTGTTTAACCTCAGTGAATTTTATACATGGTAGAATTTATTCCTTATGAAACAATTTTGTCAAATTTGTCAGTCGGAATTAAACCATGAGAATTGTAAGTAGTCTTAATCTAGTTTACATGGTAGAGAACATGAAAAAGCAGCAATGAGGACATTATTCTGCTAAGTTCCAAGTAGCCAAAGAGGACAGCAGACTGTTCATCTGATTCTGCACACCCAAGGACATAAGGTATGATAGCAGTGTCATCCCACTGTAACCTCCATACATTTTCTTGACTAATTTACAGCTATAAATTTATACTCTGAAGTCTTCACCTTACACTATTGCTATGATATGGATGTAATACTTGAGATCTGTACTTTTCTGTCAGCCAACATATACTGACCTGCATGGCAAGTCCCTGTTCCTAGTGGATTACCGTAGCAAAGCAGTTCAATTGCTTCAATTAAATCAATAATTCAGGTGCCTCTTGTTCTCATTTGCCAAGCAGAGCTGGAGCTGAGTCTTGGTGGACAATGGAAACAGATATTCTGTGAACAATCCACATCTGGTGTCTGCCTAACCTAGGTTATACCCAAATGCGTGCTTTTCTCTTGTTATTTCCCCCTGAGCAACTCAATTAAGTCTTTCATACCTAATCCTGCTTAAAATACAGAAACTAAGGTGTGTGGCACCTGACAGCCCACAGGTGTTTTGGAAGAATCTCTTGCTACTGCCACGTGGGTGGGCCACCGCACAAAAAATGCACTTGTAGCCATTTTTTGAACATTTGGCTGGCAGGGTGGGGAATACCTATTTCGCGTATTGGCTAGACTATACACCTGGAAAATGAGAGACTTGTGCTCTAGAGTTCTGCCTTTTCTGGGAGAGTATCCCATCTACAGATCCTCTCTCTGGGATAACCTGGCTGTGGAGCTACAGGGAAAGTCGTGTGGGCCGGCAGGGAAAGCCAGCACTGCCTCTGCAGCTGAATGGCCAGGGTGACTTTTTTGGAAGTAGGACAGTCAGTCCTCATCTCGCACTGCTTCCTTGGAGGCAGAAGAGGGAGAAAGAGGCTGTCATGTCAGGATAGTTCTGCAGCCTTTGATATCTGGCCTTTTTTATTTGAAAAGATCTTGGCTGCTGTGCATGGCATTGTGTAGGCTGTAAGGATAAACTTTATGCCCTGGATGAGACTGGTACTACAGAGATACTCTTACGATCATCAGTTCTGCTTTGGTTATGTATGGGGGGCTCATTACTCAAAACGGCTCATTTTTGGCTCAGCCTATGAGGCATACGGTATCCTTGTGTGCCAGGGAGCCTGTAAAGCCAGGCACCGCCTAGCTGCATCTTCATACTTTTCAATTCCTGACTGGAGATGAAGTCCCTGAAAAGTTAGGAGCCCACAGCACTTAACTGTTGCAGTTCACACTAGGTGTGAAAGCCAGTTTACTGGCTTATGTTTTCTCTTGAAACCACTCTGTAGCATCCTGATAGATGCTGGTTGTGGCTGAGCCAGTGTGTTTGCGCTCCCTCAATTTGAAACTCTATTTCCAGCAGGCCCAGGTAAACTAATACTATATTTTTCAGTCATGGAAGTACACAACTGAGTGGGCAAATATCATGTCTCCAAACCTGCGTTAACAAAGTTTCAGCAGAACTGCCTCAAATATACTGCTGACAATATCTTAAATGTAAATATTTCATTTTTTTTTTAAAAGTGCATCTTAGTTCCTTTTATTTCTGTTTTAAGTGATGGTTAGGTACGCAGAATTATTTTGTTTGACTAATTTTCCTGTTACAATGGTATAATCTAATCCAGGTAAAGATACACAACTGTTCAAATCTTTTAACATTTGCTTTCAATGTTAACTCTCCAGCTATGGTTAGAAAAATAATTCTTTCAGAAATCTGATCTGCGTTGCTTTCTTTTGTAGGTCTTTTGGCTTCTTTCAGCTCTCTTCCAAACCTGCAGTAATGGCATTCCTCTGTTATTCATATTTGCTTTCACAAATCCTAGCTAAAGAATGCAAGAAAGAAAGAAAGAAAGAAAGCTCTCTTCTAAATCAACAGTGACTTTAAGGGAATGGAGCAAAAATACCGTTCTGCTACACACTTTTGTGAAGTGCTTTCATTTAGCTCCTGTTAATTAACATAATCCACCTTCTGAAACTGTACTCATGTTGAAAATGTAGTTCTTTTTCTCTAAATATTACTAGGAATATTCTCCAGGAATAAGAAAAAAAATAAAAATTAAGCTTTCAAAGTGACAAGGTTTACTTTGTTTAACTCAGGAAGATGGTAGTTCGAGTATTTTTCATGATATCATTTTGTAAAGAAAATATTTTTCAGTCAAAACCACTTTTATACTATCTTAAGGCAAATAACCTGTAACACTATTAACGTACTCTTGCACATTATTTCAAAACAAGTTTAAACAAGATAGAACAGTGCATGAAATGTATCACAGCTGTTACATATACGCTTGAGTTTTGATTTACTTCTATTACAGTAAAACCAAGTTTTTATAAGATGTTTCATGCTTTCCATTTTAATGTATGACATACATTGAGATTCACATATCCCTTAAATAATGGTTTTGCCACTGTGAATCCTTATCACAGATGTTGAACAGTGACTTCAGAGCAGATAATTTCAGCAAAGACAATATAAAATCCATGACAGCTTCATATTCAGATTGAAACCTCCTTTGGAGTCTGCTAAAGTAAAACTGTCAAGTTTTTCATCTTGTAACACAGTACTTTGGTGTTCTAAAGTCTGGTTACATCTACAAGTGATAAATGTCAACCCAAATGGGCTCTGGGAAAAGAATGCCTTAAAATGATGTCACTGTATGTAACCGCTGCTTAAGAGAAAAGAATAAAGTACAAGCCACAAGCTGCAAGGCTTGGTAATTTACTCTAATATAAACTTAGGAAAAGGTGACATAAATTTGTTTCAAGAGAATATGGGTGACAAAATGTCTAATGTTTAACTTGTATTGCATAGTCTCTCTTAGAGATACTGGTTTATTGTCCTTGCCCTCAAATTTTTTTTGTTGTTGTTGGGGGTTTTTTTGTTTGTTTGTTTTGTTTTGTTTTGTTTTGTTTTGTTTTGTTTTGTTTCCACAGGGTAATAAATCAAAAAATGCCCTTAGATGTCTCTTTGGAAAACTCTGATTTAAATTCTTTCTTCCGTTTCCTTACTTCTTATTTGATTTTAATATTTTAATTAGAAAAACAATAAACTCCTTTAGTAAAGCTCTGGAACAGGTCCAAATCAAAAGCTTAAGAACAGCATGGTTGTCTTCTACAGCTTTCAGAAATTTTAATTAGGCAAGGCAAAAATACTTTCTGGTCAGGTTAATGTTTTTATGATTATTGATGGGTTTACTTTGTCTCCTACTTACTATGGTCTTGTAAAAATAGAAAAAACCAATGTGGATTTATTCTTTTTATTTTCTTGGAAAATGCTAAAATTTGAAAGTCAGCCAAATATTGAGAAAGCAAGTCTTCCATTCAATCTCAGAAGGTTTCCTTTGCCCTCTGTGAAATTATTTTTTCTGACATATTGTAAGGATTAAAATTATATATGTATGTATAAAAAGCTAGTTGAAAATAGTAATGTGCATAATAAAGGTCTGATTTTGTTACATTTACTTGTATATTGAGTAGTACGCTTTCTCCCATGCTTTGTTCTGCTGATACCAGATGGAACTTTTTGAAGGGTGGAATATTATTCAGCATAATCAGACATTTGAGAATCAATGAAAAATAATTTAAAATCCTTGAACTGGAAATAGTCTCTCAACTTTCTAGAAAAAGATTTTGCCACAGGTTTATACTCACCAAGTATATAAGCTTGGAGATATATTTTACTGAAATTATCTTGTTATAAGTACACTTTCTCCATGCCTTCCATTTCTTCTTTCTTATTCTAAAGCACAGAAGGTTCTGTCAACTCAGGCATTACATTTTAACATCTCCATTTAGAAAGAAATGGATTTTTTTTCCTAGTGTCTCCTTATAGGGGTATATTACTAAGGAGAAACATATGGCTATGAAAATGGTAAAAAAGAGATGTAGGCTGTAGTTCTACAATGACTGTGTGCATGAAGACAATGGGACTACTGATGAATAGAAAGCTAAACATGCATTTAATATTTTGCAGTAATAACTTTAAAGGAAAATATCTGCATGGAAGGCATGTCGTTGTAGCAGCTAATATAATAAGAAATTATTTTTCATTGCTTCTGAATCCCTCTGTTGTATAATAATCTGTGCTTTGGCAGGAAGGAGAATGTGCACATCAGTATGTACTTGAGAAGAAGAGAAAGATCACATAAAAATTTTGCAATGTCTAAAACACGTAGGTTGCTTGCTCTCTTTGCTTATTTCATAAATTGAAGTAGCTTATTTTCTGTTCTGGGATATGTGCCAATCTAACACTTCAAGTGACTAGGTATTTCTTACGTGTCCCAAGGCTAAGCGCTGGAGATGCAGGTTATGAAAGAAGCAATGGAATAATATCTTGATGCCTTTGAAACTGAAAGAGCAGGATTTTGCACAAGATTTTAAAAGGCTTACGGTACTTACTGCTATTATGATGAATATCTCAGTTGTATCTAAAATAATATCCCAGATCAAAGTACCATTGTTAGAGGCCATTCAAATTTATAAGGTGAGGGAGTCTGAGAAGAGTTGAGACAAGATGAAAACAGAAGTGAGGTCATGTGGATAACGTTATTCTGGCAAGTAGCTAAGAAATAGAGAAGAAGTAGTTCATGTATAAACTTTTAAAACTAGAAATGCACTTTATAAGTTACTTTGTGAGAATGTGCCCTTGTAATCAAAAGTTATGTTTTAGAGAGTTACTTTAAAAGTTCTAATATTTCCAAGTAATTATGTTAAAAATGTGTGCTTGGTTTTTCCACCAGTAGCTGTGTTTTGATAGATCAACCTTTGACAAATATTATGAAAACTTTGGAAATACAGCTGGAAAAAAAATCCTTTTTGGAAAAAGAAAACAACTTTATAGTTCATGATAATAACTTTTCACCAGTCACTAGATATTTGGCTTAGTTCAGGCTTTGAAACTAAACGGCTCAAATGCCTGAAAGCCGGATATAGATCTAACAGATATAACCGTGAGATTTTTTTCCTTGAAACATACAGGAAGATGTGTAAAAATATGTAAAGAAGTGCACTGGGTTAGAAGTGGATAACAAATCCGCTAGTCCTGCACTCCTTTATGTTATCAACAGTATGAAGTAAGCTAATGGAATTAAATTAATTTATTAAAGACTCCTACTGCAGTAGAAGAATTTGGTCTGGTTTTCGGTTTTGTCATTTTTCCTGTTGCAAATCCTTAAATGTTTGGTCTGGGGCTTAATTTCCATGCTGTCCACATGTAACAAAAAAGGCCTTCCAGAATAACCATCCCTCTCTGGTATTTCATGTGACAGGAGGGAAAGAAAAGACCCTCTATACAATGCTGAGCTTAAAAATAAGCTTTTCATGTTTGCAAATAAGTGAAAGCACAATGGGATCCTGTGTTTCATTCTCGGGCGTGTATTCATCATGGATGCTTAATTATGAAGCATAGAACTAAAGTTGAACTGTGTACCCTTGGTTACAAGACCCAGGGGATGACTGGATTCACTGCTTGGCAACTTGTTCCTCAGGGGCCAATTAAAAGCACGCCAGGTAAAGTTAAATTAAAAAATATATGTCCTGTGTACTACAGATTTTACTTATTGTTGGAAACTGGCATCAAGAGAACCTCGGTAAACTGCCCTTTTTATTACCTCCTTTATATGAAACATTGAGCAATACTTGTAAATTCCAGTTTGTGTCACCATTTATTGTCAGAAATACAACGGGAGGAAATTTTAAAATATGTAGTTCTTCTACTATCCTTGTGAAAGAAGATATATGATCTTAGCTGAGAAACTGTCTCTGCACTCTTACAGCCCCTACAAGCAAATATTCCACGTCTTTCTCTGCTGATGTTCATGTAGAGCACCGTAGGAAGGAATTTCAGATTTTGTTTATGTCAGTAATTTAATCTCAAAGTCATAAGAGCGTGTTTATTTTAGCTCTGTTGGTGATGAATTCTTTCTGCTTTCAGATAAATCACAGTTAAGAGAGTTGTTGAATAATTCATCAATATCATTTGGAACACTTTACTATATCAGATCTCAGAAAACATACCTAGAAAATGAACAGGAAAAGCATAAAACACCCATAAAGCATTGCAAATGTTTGTGCATGAAAAATATGGGCTTTTTCTCTTTTTCATTTTTATCTAGTATTACGCTGGTGTGGTTGGTTGAGTTTAATAGGAGTAGCTCCCAGTTTGCAATGGTACAAATAGTAAAAGAAACAGGAATATGATCTGATATGCATGGATGAAATGGAAAACACAGGAGCAGATATATCCATTGCAGTAATGTATTGGCTCATGTTTAAACATAAATGACTGTATCAACAAGCAAACAGCCATTAATAAGCAGCTGCTAACCCTGTTGGAGATGTTATCATATGCATGAGTACTTTTTGCTAATGAGAAAATGCTTCATTTATCAAAGTAATGTTGGTCTCATAGAGACGTAATTCCAAATTTCTTGTGTTGTACTGGGAATACCAAAGGAAATACAGAATGAATTAATTGGTATTAGTATATTTGAACAGATTTAGAAAAAAAAATATGAAGAAGTCTGCACTCTAATAAGACTGGAAAAGTCTGTAGCTGAGAAACTTTGTTTGTGGATGGTTTGCTAACAAATTTGTGGGAAAAAAATATTGGGAGGGGGAAAGAAAGGGGTGAGAACAATCATTATCTGAAAAACCCTATCATTTAGACTTTTGGTCGATAAAAATAGTCTGAACTACTCATTTAAGTGCATTCTGTAGGTAACTGGGAAAAATAAGCATTTCCAAAGGGCCATACGTTCTATCTCGAACATCGATGTTTAATGTAAGTGATACGAATTACTGTCTGTAAGCTCTCCTGTCTCTCTGGTGAATGGGAGAGTTGCTTCTGTGGGGGTCCCACATCCCTGCAGCGCACACCTATATTTGTTATTTGTTAACACTAAGTGACTTACTGTGCTATTGCACAAAGCACACAAAAGACAAATAACAAAGAATGTGAAAGTGATGCCTAAATTAGTAATCAGATATAAAAATGAAATTCATATTATTTGACCTTCCAACAGTCCAAGTGCAAAGATTAAGTGGTGTTAGTTGTTGCACATAAAACGCACATTACAGGCGTTTTTATTTTTCCAACAGAACAAAGCAGCTCTATATGAATATCGTTTCCCTTTAAGGTCTCATAAATCTGATGCTCTGAGACATCTGGACATACACAAAAATTCCTGAGCTTATAAACTAGGAAGATCAGGCTGAAAACATCCCAGCATACTATGACAAATCTGAAAACAAAAAAGTAACCAGTTAATTTCTAAAAGGTTCAGGGTGTTTAATTTTTTTTATTTATTTAACTGTTAATTCAGCTTGTTGGCAGCACTCTATGCTAAAAATTTGGAAAACAGATATAGAAACTATTATCTGGCCTTCGTGTTTATAGCAAAGCTGAAAATATGTGAAGAGTATGTGAAGACTTGAAAGAGTCTTATGGGAGTTAGTAGTTGTAATTCCGTAATTCTTTATTATAGCCTGTGGCTGGCATTTTGCTATGTTTGCTATATTCATTCTTGACTTCTTGAAGTCAGTCAACTCTAAAGCTTTTAAAGTAAGTGTTGAGTTTGGGAAGGGTATTTATTAAAAAAAAGTATCATCAAGGTCTTATAGAAGCTTGTGAAATCACGAACTAATAAGACCTGATCTTTGCAAAAGTCAGACAAGCTTGGGCTAGAAGTACGGGACAATTATTTTCTCTATCAAATCAGAATGACTGTTGAGGATACCCATTAAATTGCATGTAATTGCCAATCTTAAAATATTTTTATCATGTGTAAAGGAACAATAGTGCTTTTATATTGGCTATAAATACTGAGTAAGGAAATCCCTGCTAAAGTGGCTCAGACTCAGAGCAGTGGAGAAAACGAGAAGAATGCGGCTGAAGAGCAGATTGAACAGAGCAGTAGTTTGACAAACATTATGGAAACTTGACTGTGTTGTTTGTTTTATTACCTACACTCATCTAAGGATTTTAATATTCAGGTAGTGATCCCAAAACTATGATCCTGAAGCCACCCACCACTGGCAAGGCTGTTGGAAATGCCAGCCCCCCACCCACCCCACCCTACCCCACCCCCAGCAATCATATCAAATATTCATATTTACGGCATCTAGATAGTTTCTAATCAAGGGTGTAAAAGTACCAGGTAATTTGGCAGAAACTCTTTAGGCTGTTGATTTACAAATTTGAGGATGTACTAGAAGAGATATTCCTGACTGGCAGCGGGACTGCTGTGCTCTCATTGGAATGATGTTACACACCGTGCGCGTCCCGTGCCCTGAGAAGTAGTAGCACTGACGTAGCACGCCGGCTCCACGTGGTCACTGTGGTTTGGGCACCCCGACAGGGGGTTAGCTAGAGAGAAAGGCAAAGGGTGCAGGTGGGAAAAGGGGCAGCACGAGAGGAGAATACGCAGCCCTGGTCTTACACGTTACACTTCTGCTCCATCGGGACACTGGTGCTTCCACGCTCAGCTTCTGCATAGCAGCCAGGCACGCTGGTTATGTCTCCTTCATGAACACAAAACTACACAAAACTGCACCAAAACAGCAGTTATTGTAAGATGCCATTACCAAGACACCATTACTAAGACACCGTGGTCTTTGTAGAATTTGCTGAAAGAGCAGAGTCTCTTGTTTCTGCTTCACCGACAGGGTGACCAACAGCGCGACCAAACAGCGCCCTTTCTGTTGGAATGGGGTGTAGCTGTTGGCATTTGAAAAGAACAAAACATAAATTAGCACTTTGTTTCCTATTGATCGCCACTTTTAGTTAGAGAGCTGTGTTATCTGGTACATGAATTCTAAAGAAGCCTTCTGTTCTTTTGTGTTACTTACAGCTACTTAACTGAACTACTGCATAGTATCATATGAAATATGATTAGACAAAGAGAGGTTTAATTATAAGAAAAAAGAAATGGGAGTACCTCTTCCTAGGAGTGATTCCATTCCGTGTGAGCTGATTTAAACATCTCTCTCTTGGGAGAAAAAAAAGGTGGAATACTAGATCATTTCTAGTAAGTCTTATTGTTTGGTTCCCTATTTGTTGTCTACATCTAAATTCTCTCTGAAGCATCTCATGCTATCCTACTGTGAATTTAGACCAAACCTGAAATGTTGAAAAAGGCTTTTTTTACCACAAAGAAGATTTTATGTGACATATGGAAAAATCCGTACTTTATATTGTCAATTAACCATATAAGCATAAATATGTAGACTTTTATGCATCTCTACCACATACCTAAAAATGAGTTTCATTGAGGTAACTGATATGAAATACCAAACATTTGCAGAACTCTTATCAATAATATAGGCAAACAGGAATCTAGTGGTCCTCGTTATATTTTAGACATTAGTTAACAACATTGCTAAACTTAATGCTTTCCTAAGAGCATCGACATCTAAATGTTGTTTGCTTTAGGATAATAATTTAATTTTAGTGTTACATAACAGAATTTCTGTCAGTGATTTCAGTGATAGGAGAGGCAGCCAACACAAGCTGGAGCATGGGAAATTCTGATTATGAGGGTACAAATTTTTATCCTCAGAGTGGTTAGACACTTGAACAAACTGCCCAGAGAGTCTGTGAAGACTCCATTCTTGGGGATATTCATTGACTGAACAAAGCCTTGAGCAAGCTGGTCAGGTTGGACCTGCTTTGTGCAGGAGCGTTCAAACACTGTCTGAACATATGGGACTGGAAACCCCAAATGATGGCTGCTAGGAAATATTCATTGTAAGGTATACTGTCTGAGAAAAGGCTGCTCATAGCTGCCCTGTCAATGCAGATAAGATCCTGTTAGAAAATTCAACTAAGGAGATGAGTTATATTTATCACTACATGAGATTTCCTAATGAAGACAAATCATTAAAGAGGTAAATTTGGTTGCATGATTTTTGGAAAACAAGATGGTTTACTGAGATAGCACGGCAATGCTGGATACAAGTGAACAAATTGGGAATAATTCATTTTTCTACACATTAGAGTATCCTGTGGGACACCCTAATGTATCCATATCCCTGTGCAGTTGACAGATACTGTGTAGAATATATGGGTGTATGTGAGAACCTTGCACTTTGGGATAGCAGGTGAAAGCTGGGATACCCTGTTGTACATCCCAATCACTGATGGCACTCGATACTTTGGGAGTAACTAAGTCAAGCTCTTGACAATCTTAATTCAGACTGTAATTCAGACCATTGCCAGGCTGTGCTGGTCACAAAGTGTGCCTTGTTGGAAATGGGTCATTAATACAATGCAAAATAATTCAAAATGTCACAGGATTTTAGGGACAATTATAACCTGACTTCCCAGCAAAAAGGCTTTGGAGAATTGCTGCTTTTGCATTACCTGACAGTGAGAATTGTTGCTAGATAGACCTCAAAAAAAAAAGAAAAAGAAAAAAAAGAAAAAAAGTTGTGACTAGCCCTAGCCTGGCCACCCAGTGGGCCTGTGTTGGAGGTGTAGACTGATCCTTCTGGCTTGTCTGGCACCTGGCCACTGTTCTTGGTGAGACTTCTTGGTGTGCCGTCAGTGGCTGAACAAGGCAGACAGCAGCAGGTCCCTGGCCACTGCTTCCAAGATACCAGTCTCCAAGGGAGAAACCTGAAAGTCCTGGTGTTAACTTGGATTCAGCTTCCAGCCCTGCTTAAAAGCCTTGAGAATCCTGGCTGGAGACAGATGAGAGTTTTTGAGCCCCCCCACCCCCCACCCCCCCCCACCCAAAGTATAGACTTGAGACTGGGAACCTGGGCATGCTGAAATTAATTTTGGGAAACTGGAATAGTCCCACTGTTTCTGCCTTACTGCCAGGAAGCTGGAAATTCTGGCATCTTCAGAAGCTGCTGAGGGAAGTTAGACAATTTAGGCATTTTCAGATTTAACAAGAAAGCCAGTTTCACAGAGCAGCTGTGTACTATGTTGAAGTCTAGATTGCTTCCAAAATGTCATGTTTCACTGTTCCTGACATGAAAATTTGTATCAGACTCTGACTCCTGATAAATCTGGGTTTTTTTGTCGTTTTGTTTTCTTTGTGGTTGATTCATATGGAAACAATATTTTTAATATTATTTTTCAGCAGGAAACTGTTTTCTGATCAGCTCTGCCTCTAGGTAATCTTCAATTTGATTTTCTAAAATCATGCTCTATCCCAGCTCTTTTTGGGCTAGTCCTGAGACATATAAATTACTTTACCAGACTGCAAAGATCTGATTTTCTCGGGGGGGAGGGGGCAGGGAAGAAGAAGACAAAAATGACTAAAAGTGTCTGTCAGAAGGAAGTGTAACAAATTGCTTAAGTCTTCTAGAGTCTCTGCTTTCAGAAGAATCACTGTCCTAAATTGTTTTCAGGGTTTTGTTCCTGTTTTACTAAATGAGTGTTTTCCTCAAATACCAAAACATCTAGCTCCTACTGTTGTGCTCAGCTCAGACTCTTCAGAGGTTCAGTAAATGGACCTGGTTTCTTGTCTCCTCTCTCAACAAGGGAATGGAAACAAATCCTTGCTCCTAAGCATGACTTTGGCTAGGTAAGCCAAGTTTTGATCAGTTCCTGACCTAGTATAAAACATATATGGCATATAAGTTTAGAAGCACCTGATGTTAGAAAAGCGCTGGCGGTTGGGTGTAGCACCAGTTGTACTCAACAGAAGTAACAAGAGAAGGTGGAAGCCTATGGGAAGGATTATAAGCTTTGGAAAAGCAGCAGACTGATGGGTACTCTTTGGAACAGTTAGAGGATGCTGAAGAGGATGAAAATGATTGAAAGCTAAGCCAAATATTAATTTTAAAATAGTAAGCAATCATGGAATTAATATCCATTGAGTGTATGTTTTTATATTGTCTAAGGTCTGCTCTCCATGCCTGAGCCCCAGCCTCGTGGCCATGGTGTGTATGCTGTGAAAGTGTGTGTAAGCACTTCACAGCAGGGAAGAAAACTTGTCCCAAAAGAGCAGCACTGCCTATAAGACTCCATATAATAGTTACATGGGTTTAAACATTGCTTCTGCAATTCATGGTTGAACACCCCAAGTATTTTACCCCCCATAAAGCCTCCATAAAGGAAAATCTTGTAGGCTGCAAGTGAAGGCTTTCTGAGAGCCTTACAACAGAAGACCCCAACTTCACAGCCAGTTTAGACTTCTCCCAGTATTCAAATAAACTGTAGGCAATTTACTCTTCGTTGTTCTCATTTGCTCTTCTTATTTCACTCCATCAGACTATTTTATTCTCTTCTAATAAGAGCCATTGGCAAACCACAACAGATTATCAGCCAAAGCCTTAACATCAAGTCCAACTCCTGCCCATGACTTAAAGCTGCATTTCACTTCCTAAGGAAGAATTTACTGAAGGTCAGCCTACCATTCAGATGCTATCTAGAACAAGTGTGAATGACTGTTCTAATACAAAAGTGAACTAAGTGAAACTTAGAAAAACTGAAAGTGAACTATATAGCAGCACTGTCTTTGTGTATGTGAAGCATGACCATTATCTATTAAGCATATGTTTTCTGAAGGTGCTTGAAGTTTGAGCTATATGGGGGTTTCTCCGCTGTTGCAGAATTACTGCCTCTTACATCCTAATACACGGCTCCAGAAGCTGAATTCTACTGAGCAATGCAAAACTGAATTTATGTTTAAGAATATATAACTGTTTTATTCCATCATCTTTGTGTTTTACACTGTTTGTTTTGGTAGTATAGTCCATGATTGTCCAGAGACACAGGAACCACATGAAACAGAAGGCTCTACTGAAGCGACCTTTTAGATGAGCATTACTCTTAAAGAAGCTGTAGGTCTTGGAATCTCTACTGAAGGCATCAGCCTGAAAAAGGGTTTTTTGCTGTATAAGCTGTAGCAAGTTAGAAGTATGTTAAAACAATAGAAGTGTTTCTTTTTCAAAACAATCATGGAGCAATTCCATCTCACTGTTCTTGTTTTGAGTTGGCTGGCAAATGCTGTTTGAAATATCCCAGTATTTCCACTATATGTAGCTGCTGCCAGGTAGGTCAGCTACTGAATGAACAGGAGAAAAAAATTCTGCCTACGCTATTTAACTTGAAGTGTTGGGACAAAGTCAACGGCATGGCTTTAATTTTTTGTTATTTTTCCTGTCTCTCTTTGTAGCTTCCACATGGCATAGTCTCTGCTTTGCTTCATGCTGGAATGCACAGGAGTGTTTATTATTTTGTTGGCCAGGTTTGAGTTAGGATTAACAAAGGCTAACACTAGACTAACAGAGAAATGGCTACAAATATTTTGCAGAAGTATGGATTTCTTTCCTTCATCAAAATTTAAAAAATCTGCCAGATGTTGTTAAAGTTGAAATTAGAGATTTCTAGACCTGATCTGTTTCTTTCTGCTCCTGTAAGAGTTTCTAGACAGTTTTTAGACTCTGATTCTGTATTTTTTCTCTTTTAATAACACCTGTGAAAGTTTGGGTTCTGCTTGGTTTGTGTTAACTTCTGACTGATATAATGTTCTTTCTGTGAACAAAGAGCCATCTATTTGCCCTAAAAGCAACGGCTATAATTTATGTACTTACAACAAATTGTTTGGGTTAATTTTCACAATTTTTTAGATTGAATAAAAGGTTGATAGCAACTGCTTATAGCAGGTGACTATTAAAATTCAGCCTGAGGTCACCTATTAGTTCACAGGCCCCCGTAAAGTCACAGCTAGTCACAACACCAGAGATATACCTGTTGTTTCAAAGCTGTGCAGATGGTGATAAGGTCTGTCAGCCAGCTCAATGACCTTTATGAAATTTAGCCTTATGACAGGCCTCATTTCTCTTCTTGATCTCTATGTGGTCCAGTCGCACCTTTTTACAACCTTCTTTCCCATTTTTCCACCCTGTGTTATTTTCCCCTACCTGTGGTAGCTGAATATGGATAGTATTCTTTCATGGCAACACTGGGGGGAAAAAAGTTATGTAAACATCTTATCTAAAATAGAAATGCAACTCTGCTTTATACTCACAAAGACAAGGAAATTTGAAGCGGGGCTGTCTTGTTTCTTGCTAGTGTACAGGCGCTGGTGTGGCATGCCAGAGTCAGTGAGCTCCTGTTGTGTGCATGCCTTCAGCCATGGACATTCACAAGATGATGCTTTCAGCTTGGAGGACTATCCTTTAGAGACTGCAGTATAGCATCCGTGATGGCACCAGAGCCACAATCACACAAAAAAAAAAACAGCAAAAGAAAAATCAAATTCATGGAAACACAATTTCTTTTTAATCCAGAGTACATATATACACTAAATGTTCTCAGATGAATGGCTGAGTTGGCACTCAGCTCACATCATCCGGATCTTGTGCTTTTCTAGCAATAATCCTTATGTAATTACACATTTGACATGTGAAAACTGCCAATGTGGTTTGACACTGCTTAACAATGTGTAATCTTTCATGCTACAATCTGTAATTTTCTTAGCTGTATGAGAGACTATATGCTGTCAACTCTCTGCAGTCTGGGTTCATTGGAACTGACAGGCTGCATATTTGTTAGCTTATTTTTGCTTACTCAACATGGAACTGTATACTGAATTCAGACTCTGATTACGTGAACTTGAGAGGCAATGTCTACAGTTAGAATACTGTTAATTCACTCTTGCTGTTGTAAATCTTCAGGATGGACGGACTGGGATTACTGTTGCGTATGGAAGACAGCCTACTGGTCTCTGATTTTCCATGAAAAGCAGATTACCATATCCAATTTTAGATATCTGTTCTTCAGTTGGTTTCCTTATAAGTAATGAAGAAATGCTGTAAGCATTATAAAATAAAGGGAGCTTTGAACTGGAGCCAATTTCAGAATGTTTGACTCTCAGTATTAATTAAAAAATTATATATGGGAGTTTCCAGACTCAGAATCCACTTTGTTATGATTTGTACACAATATCATGAATGAGAGCAAGAGAACAGGCATTCGAGATATGATGTCAGTTTTCCTTCATCTTTTCCTCACATATGGAAATGTAATCATCTGACTGAAATAGCAACACAGCTTTCTAGAATGGGAGAAGGGGAAAATATTCAAGATCATACAACACAGTGAGATAGGACCATTACAGAAATTGTTTTCAAAGGTTTGCAGACAGCTCTTGTATTTAGAAGACCAAAAGTAGTGCCTTAAGACCAAATGGATGCACTGAACATACGTGAAGAGTTATTTGATAAAAGGTAATAGTCAGCATACCTTACTGCTTACTACTTACTTCTGCCCATGGTGAGTCACTACAGCTCCCATGTTTCTGTACAAAATGTTGTATTATTGGGGGTAAGTTCTATAAACAGAAAAATCCCTGTGATATTCCCAACTTCCTATTTGTTCTGAACCATCATAATATTTAGATGAATAACCTGAATGTATGTCTTTTAGGCTGCTCACCCTAATTACAGGACAGTTTGTTTTGCTAATGGCTTCTAAAGGCTTTTGCAAAATGTCCTCTTCTGCTAGCTTTTTGTTTCTACTCCCATGAGTATCTGTGAAACACTCTTTTTTTATACTCATTTTATACATTTTTCAGTATCTTGAGCATTGTGTAGGCGGTTCAGCTACTTGTTTCATGAGGCTGACAAATAATAGTGAATAATGTGTGTTTAGGTAGCAAGTAGGTAGTACAGGCATTGTTTGATATGTGCATGTAACTGTACAAATTGAGAAGTTCTCTGCTAATCCATCCAGGTTCAAAAACTGTTTTCACATAAAAACTAAGCTTCTTCAGAGACATTAATACATTGTAATGAGTAAAAGACTAGTTGGAAAAGCATCCTATCATTTGTGAAGGTTTCCTGGAAATAATATTTAAGTGAAGAAGAAAACTAAATTAAGAAAATTAAGTTAGAGCTCTGAGTTCCACAAAGGTTCAACAGTTGTCCATTTTTAAAACTTCACTTTCTTCCGTCTATTTAATTTCCTATTATATGCTTTGCTGCTCTTTCTTTCTCTTCTCGTATTCCATTGTTTTCAGAAGGTTGAAAGAAAAGGAAAATAAGTACTTCAGTTTCATAAAGCATTTAAGCTATTCTTTTGGGAATACATTTCAGGATGGGACCTGAGTTCTTGGGTTATTCTTTTTTCTATGCATTGTTTTTACGTTACTACTGTGTGTTTTCTGTATGCTTTACATTTTATGTGAGCATGGAAACCTTCCTCTAATAGTATATTATGATTTTCTCCACAAATTAGTTGTATGAATCAGCTATTTCACTTTCATTCCAAGTTTATTGAAATTAAGGGAATATTTTTGGATCAGTCTTGGATGCAATAGTACAGTGTGAACTCCCTTATGAACAAATATTCACAGGTTACCTCTCAAATGCTTCCTTGTATTGAAGCAAGGTTAATGTTGAAATTAATACTGTAGCACAGACAAGGCCACTTGGGTTGTGTTATTAGTTGTATCAGACACTTCATCTCCCTCCCAAGCCCTTCAATCTGGAGAAATGACACTTTGGGACTCACATCAAAATATAGTACTAAACTGCTTTATTGTCACGTCCCCACTGAGATGCCATCACCCTTCTTACAGTCCTAGCATCTCTGTGTTTGAAAAGCAACGGTTCAATAAAAATAATTAGAGAGGTGGAGGATGATTGAGTGACATCTATACTGTATGTACCCACATGCACACATCATTTCCTGGCTCTTGGAGCAGCAGAGGAAAATGTAATGTTCAAACACTATGTCGCTATGGCTGGCTGGTTTTTTGCCAAAGACGGATCTAGTTGCATGGATTTCAAACATGCTGCCACTTTTGGGTTGGAAATAAAGCCATGAAAATCAATAATTGGGCTTCGATATTAAGTTGTGTACAGTAATTTCATTGTGGTTTTATTAGGTCAGTAAAATACCCACTGTGGGACAGTATCACAAGGAACTAATTCATGTACCAAGCTTAAAGTCTAATATATGTCTAAGAGTTTAGAGAACAGGATTTGAAAGAGGTGAAGGAGCTATATAGAGGTTTTAGTGTTTAAAAGAGTTTTCTAATGAGAAAAGAGTAACAAGAAACTAAAGTCTAATAAAGCAGATATTGTAAGATTTAAAGTTTCAGATTACATTCATTTGCTTTGTAAATTGCTAAGGAAACAAGCTCCTGGGACGCTTTCTCTAATACACCCCTTGTCAGCCTGTGTCTCTTTCCTCCCATCCATGCTGCACATACAGAACTGAACAACTAATGGTGTTGAGAATACTTCGCCTTATTTCAATTAAATTTGAATCACCGTTTGATTAAAACATCTGTGACTGTTTGTTTTAAACGTCGTCGTGTGTCTGCCACCTTTACTCATGCTAAGTCTGCCTGCAATTTGTGAGGTTTTGAACAAGTGAATCTTTGTGGTGCTCTCTCATCAGCGGTTCAGATTCTGCTCTCACTTCTGTTTGTGTGCAATCTACCAAGTGACTTTCCTCTATAGACATGGGATTTGGAATCATCCTGGTGTTTGATATTATACTGGATTTGTATCACTGTGACTGGAAATCAGAATTCCAGCCTCAAGCAGGTAATGAAACTCTTAACCAGAAGTTGTTCCCACAGACCACAGTTCTTTCAGAATAATAATCATATTGGTCAAAGATGTGCAGAAATATGTTGTGTTGCTGGCATATGTGGGTTGGCAGAAGTCCCGAATGCACTCACAGCTATGCCAGCAACACAGCATTTTTTTATTGCGTAAGGGAAAGGGAAGATTTATTTATATTACTACAGGTTTGAGCTTTGCCTTATAATGTGTCAAAATGCAGTTGTGTATTGTGTTTGAAAGGAATAGTCCTGTAGTGATAAAACATATTAAAACAAAAAGAAGCCTTAAAGAACACATTACCACTAATCATTGCTGGATGAAATAGACGGTGTAGCAGGACTTTTATAGTGGGATAGCAATGATAACACCTGACACAGAACATGAGGACCAAATAGAAGGAAGCAGTGTGAATAACACTGGTTTTGGTTTACATTCATCTATCAAAACAGTTAGTCAAAACTGAAAGAAATTTAACTCTAAATTCTGAGAATTATTTGAAAAGTGGCAAAAGAGACTGTGAAGAATATTTGTGAGCAGTTTCACAGTCCTGATGTATTTAATCACAAATGTTTAACACTTCACAGAGTCGACTTAAAAATGACATAAAGTTAAATTAGTAATTTTCTACTAGATTTCCCTCAGTGCTTTTTCTGTTACTTTTGTGCTCATGACCAAAAGTTACAGAAAGACCAACAAATTCTGGTGATAGTAAAGTGCAAATGTGTGGCATGAAGTATGTGAAGTATATGGGTGAGTCCTGAACCCCAGAACAACATAACTACCATTGCTTTGATGAAAAACATGATATGATGAAATTGTTGTTCACTTTCTGTGCAGTCAGGTATCACAATGTTTCTGTACATTATGAACATCCTATAATAATTGTGTATACAGGAAACTAAATAATTGAAGACAAATACGCAAATAGCTGTGGAAGCACTATCAGCACATTCCAGATAGTCTTTGATATTCATAATTTCCTTTCAATATATCTTCTTTTTGCTAGAAAAATCCACAGAGCTTGCTTTTGTCTGTGCCAGATGCCTCTCAGACGAGAGGAGGTAGTTGCCAAATTGCTCACCATGCAGTAGAAATGGCAACTGAAAGTGATTATACCCAGCATATGGTCCAAAGTCAGACATCTGCTAACAAAGATTAGGGATACTGTGGCAGATTCTCAGTTGTTCTAATGAGCCAAATAATCTTGAACATAAGTCCATTAGAAAAAGGAGAATAGCCATCAAGGTATTTTGCATCAGACCTGCCCCCTCCTGTCTCTCCCCTTACAGTCCTATGCTTTGCCAGCTTGGGCATGCAGTAGTATCATGGGAGACGTGGGTGTATTTGCCAGAAATATTCCGTAAAACCATTTTAATTAGTTACAAAGTAGTAAGAATAGCACTTCAGTGAGAAGGCAAACCTAAGTTTTAGTGGAATGCAGTAAGAGCTTAAGGTGCGCATCTGGAGGTTGTCAGTAGTATACAGGCAGGACAAAGGCAAGTCCATTGTTTCTTGTGTCTGGAGATTACATATGTTCTTTGTCCCTGTTCAGCTTCATCACTGGAGAGGCAGCACTCTTCCACACACGTCAGCAATATGGTCTCCTGAATTGTAAAGGGAGAAGTGAAGTTTACTTGCAGTTACAGACTGAAGGACTCGGGGCCATGGGTTCTAGGTGGAAAGAGTTCAAAACGCCTACATGATAGAATTCTACCTCAGTCGGTCACGAGGTGCCCAACTTATTAAACACTGAGGAACCAGATACCAAAGTTGCAATCACAGTGGCATGCAATACTGCATCGTCCCATGGGGTGCAGAACAGGGGTGCTGGTGGATGGAGTGGCTTGAAATGGCATAAGGGAAGGGTGAAGGCTGGTCACCGAGGAGCTCTCTGCTGACAGGTAGATCTGCGAGTGAATGCCAGGGAAAGGGAAGCGGCTTTGAAAGCTGTACGTGCACTTTGGGGGCCACAAGTTTTAAACTAAGGGCAAGAGTGGTAGCTGGAGATGGGGAGGCCAGAGATCCTGGCAGAGGGAAAAGTAGAAATAAAAAAACCAACCTGGTGAGGTAAGAGTGGTGATAGTGATGAAACAAGGTAGTATTGATTGTATTGATCACACCGAATGAAGCTGGTAAATGGGGTAAAATTGGGGCAAGGAAGTTTGGTAAGTAGGCTGGTTAGTACTACTTGCTGAGCAATGAAAATGCTGCTGTAACGTAATCTTGCTTTGAAACAGATATCTACTTTTGAGACCCTCAGGAAAATCAAGAAGAAACTCAAGGCAGAGAGAAGCTGTGCAGCTTTGGTATTATCAGTCTATTATTAGTCCTTTGGAGAAGTAAGAATATGAAGAAAAGCCTATCTTCTACGTTCTTTATTTTCAGGTAGAAGCCTACTTTTCCACCAGATCATTTTGATGTTAAGATTCTTCATGCTTTTTTCACATACTTAAAAAGAACGAGTCAATTGGATAAGAAAGCCTATGCACCATGCTGAGGCATGAGG
>JAVJGI010000014.1:95799188-95904663 GCA_035590275.1 Ibycter americanus
AGAGAGGGTATAGAATACACAGTTCCAGTTACACCCACACAGTGATAAACTGGTCCCAGCCACTATAACTAGGACATATTGAAACACCAAATGTTTGTGAGAATATGTGATATGTATACAAATCCACGAGGTGTATGTATATGAATCTATATTGTGCTACATATGCAGGTTAAATGTGTATATCTATCTATATGTAGACATAAATACAGATACAGATATGAATGTGTGTGTATCCACCTATAATTGAAATGTATACAGCATTACTAGGCTTCCTTCTGTTTTAGGGAGAATATTCTGAAGTGTCCCCACATGTATGGCAGAGTTCAGGTCCTCTCTGGCTTTATGAGGAAGGAACCTCCATTATGCAAGCCAGTTTTGCTCGGTCTCTGGAGTGTTACATGATACATTTTCGTTATAGTTTGTAAAGTATGGTGGAAGTGTTCCAGTAAAGAGGGGCAACATTAAATGTAAGACTATTACCATCATTCCTTTTGGCTAGGCAGGTAGAAGGTGTACATACTTTCCCATTTTCAAGCATTTAAAACAACCTATCTACAGAGTTTTAAATTTAAATAATTTGAAGTTATGCCTTAACTTAAGAGAGGTAGCATTAAGTCCCTGATTATTTGTTTGTTTTCTACATAATTCTTTTTGATCTCATAATCTAAGAAGGCAGCTAAGGATCATAAACTTTGTTCAAATTAGGATGTCTTAATTAGCTGATGTTTAAACGAATTGAGAATCTATGAGAAGAAGTTGCTTAACCCATCTACTACCTAACAAAAAATTACAGATGCCTGAGCAAGGGCTAAAATTTTGCTGGTTGTCTTATGGAAGATATACAGTTTTCCTTGTATCTGCAAATATCAATGTGCAGGATTGTTTTTATTAACATTTCAGAAATTGACATGTCATGTTTTGTATTCCGATCGCAGATTATTGTCCTGCCATCCAGTCTGGAGATGACATTTTGTTATTCTTCTCATGTAAAGTGGTAGCACAATGGACTTCAGACTTCTCTGGAGTCAGAATCACCTATCCTAATTTCAAGTTGCCAAATGTCTGGCTGTATGACCGTTCATGGATCTTATTTTTCCAAGTGAAATGATGAAAGTGGACACTTCCACTTGGCAAACACTGAAACAGTTTGTACTCGTGCTTGGTCCCCTATAGAAAAGGAGAAGTTAATTTTCCTTGGTATGCTTGTTCAGATGCCTGCTGGGTTCTGATTGGATACTCAAGCCAGATGCTAAAATGGAGGTGAGAGTCTTTAATCCACAATTTGCCTGCATTTGTGTGTTCTGGCAGATTGTATAAAGGAGCATCTTCAAGATATTTCAGTGTGCAAAACCTCTTTGCATTTTTTCCTATTTCTGTTCAAGCTTAAACACAGTGAAATGTTTTGGGCATCCTTTAACATGTTAAATAAGAAAAGCTGAGGCATCAAAGGAAGCTAAGTGGGTGAGAGCTGTCATCAATATGCCTCCAGAATTAGAGCTGAGGTTTGGTGGTTTCATTTAGGTGAACATAATGTCTGTATTCTGCTGAAATTCCCCTCTTGTCCTTCACCCATATGTGAGACTTTTGTTTCTATTATTCTCATATGAAGGAAAATAACATTGTAAACAAAGAAAAATAATCATATATGCAGTATTATATGTAATGTATCTGTATCATCTCCCTGCAAGTGTATGAATTGCGATGGTAGGCGGTGACAGACAAGGGGATTACACATCCTTTGGGTAGTTAGACATTTGTTGTTGCAACTGACTTATTTTCGATCATTTGAAGACACATTGCTGCTTGTAAAGAGTCCTCCTAAAATGTATTCATGAGTCAATGTCTTAAATTAGACCTTAATGGAAAAATGGATGAAACATTAGATAATTCTTTCCTCCCCTAGTCATGCAAATAATGTTAGTAAGTGCTGTCTTTCAACCTTTCTTTTTCTGTTTACTTGAAGCTGCTAATTAGTTGCAGCAATCAGAATTGTATTCTTTTGACTGTAATAAAGGGAATTCCAATAAGGAAGACTGAAGCTGTCCTAAAAATAAACTGTGCTTTAGTAACTTCAACCAGTGCATAGAGTTGTTAAGCTGTTTGCAAAGGGATGCTTGCAGCACTTCGGTTGTTTTTTATCATTCTACAGCTGACACAGGGAAATAGTGTAGTTTTGGTACCATAACTGTAGAAGGTGAGATAAGTTACCTGGATAAACCCTGTGCAATAAATAGGAGGCTTTTAAAAGTACATTGTGGTGAAGAATACTTATAACTGCCTAAACTGTTACAAAAATAAATCTTTTAAATGCATTATAAAGCAAACTATGTGTGTGAGTAAGAAGTTATAGCTTTATCACATCAGAAACCTTGTGTCATTTAGATTGCTATACAATGTGGTCAAATACTATATATAAATGCTCCCTTTTTTTAAGAAAGAAAATGACTGATTTGGGAATCCTACTCTGCTCTCCTGCTGAACTTGAGTACAGAGCAAACACACTCTCCACCAAAACAGCTAATGGAGTACTTACTTCACAAAGTTTACAGAAGCTGGTGAACCACAAACTTGGAATAATTACTGTTGACATGTTCAAGGACATATCTTACTTTTCTGTCTTAGTAAGGCTTGATTTCTACTGCACTTTTGCAATGTGGTTAAAGCAATTACTAAAAACAGTGTCGCTCTACTGAGAATGTCAGCAGTGGAGTCCTCAGCATACCTTTAATTTAGAGCTTGGTATGCTATGATAATATTATGGATACCTGTATCGAAGTATTCATGGTAAAAAAAAGCCACAGAAATGATTGAATAGATTTATATCTAGTAAGACTTCTATAAGAAGTTGTATAGCTGGTTATTTCTAGCAAAAGTGTTTCACTTGGTTTCTTTACATTTCCGTTCTTCCTACAGGTCTTATTCATTCAGAGCATTTCTTCTCACTGGTAGTGATATTGTGACCTATTTTTGTATAATTATCACACACATGGCAAAAGTTGAGTGAGTTTCCTTGGTCAGTTCAATCCTTTGTAATCTTTTTTCAGATTCTAATTAAATTCAACTGGCATCTGGAAAGAAATGTCGTGTAACCAACCTTTGGTCTATTGACACCTGTGAGATCTAGAAATAGGTCAAATATGAGCTCTTAACAGGTATGTAGTTCTTTAATTGACTGTTTCCCATGAATTTCAACAGTGCTTTTAGCATTTGGCAGTTTTGTGTTATTGATGAGGTACACGTCTGAATGTTACGCTTTACAACTCTAAGATATGAAAGGCTACTTTCAAAGCATTGGTTTACTGAGCTCAAGAAGTGACATTCGTCAAGCTGAGACAAGGTTGGTTGGATGGAGCTTCTGCAGAGTATAACTGAATCTTCCCATTTTGTGGTGCCTGCTTTCCTTCTGACTTCTCAGGTGAATCCCACTCTGCACCTTGGAAGAACAACCATGAGCTGAACCGACAGCTGGGGTAACTGCATGCACAGCCACTATGCTGGACTTACAACGTGCAGAGAGATGCTTGTCTAACTATACGGGACAGTTTATGTTGAATATTTGGAAACTGTATTTTGCAATTCTAAAACTACAGTTAAGTTCAAGAGGATTTATAAAAAAATATACTGAATATTTTATATAAACTATAGCAAATCTGCAATTATGAGTGATTTAGAAATACTCAGTGCAGTATTATAACTCCTAAGTTCTAATGTTCCTGCTATGGATCACATTTTATATAATTTCACAGCAGGCGGGTTTATTTGCAACTCAACAAATTTTGAAGGCAGTGTGATGTATTGCATGAACTGGAAGGTGCAAGGCAAAAATTGTAGTCAAGATGAATCCTACCAGACTATTTTTCCATTCTGTTACTGTAACTTGCCAGCCAGTCAGGTCATGGATTTTTTAGAGATTCCCTGGGTTTGGGCAGATCAGAGAACCATGTCAATCAGGGAGGTCATTCTCTTGGTTTTTCTTGTCACACGCACAAGAAGACATAGAAAGAGAGGGAAGAAATGAGGGAAATCCCAGGTGGCAAATGCCATTGTTGTTGAGGTAGCCTGTTTGAAGGCTTGGTTTGAGGGTTGGGTTTTAGTTCTTGAAAGATGTATTGTGGTTTGCACTCTGATTTTTCAGGTATCAGCTTGGACAAAAATTATTAAAGCTACTTTTTTCTTAGCAGTCTGGGGGTCTAACTGCACCACCGTGAAGATTTCTGCTGTTCTTTTTGTAGATTTACTGAAGTTCTGTGTTCAATCACTTGATTCATTACAACTGAGTGAACACCCGGAGCTGTACCTAGACATTTTATTGAAATATAACAAAACAGAAAGCAACATGTGGAAGGCAATAAAATGACACCTGTTCGCTAACCCTAAACTAGCAAGAAACGAGAGTTAAAAATAAATATTAATTTGTTGAGTAAACACTTACCCACTTCTATCTACAAAAGCAATGAGGCCCAAGATGGCTGAAAGGAATTAGCAGTCCCCTCACCATAGAAATAATAATTTAAAGAAGCATCGGTTTAAAACGCTGTACTATGGTATTTATAAAATAAATATAAATATATATATTTATATATATAAATATAAAAAAATATAAAAAATAAATATAAAATAAATAAAAGTATTTAACAATCTTGGGCCGGGGGAAAGCCCATCTGTATTAGCTCTTGATTACTCATCACATTCTCGAGTGTTTATTTGTTAGTGAATTCTGTCTCCTGCTGTGTAGGAAGGCACTTAAAATTTTTATAATGTGACTAATAGATCATTGTCTGTGCAGGCTCTACTCTTTAAAAAATTGCTCAACTTTTAATGTACAGATGTTATGGGTTACCCGGCTATACATTGTTGGCAATGTTGGCGTCCAGATGATGGTAATGGTAGCAGCGTCTTGCTGCCAACTTTTTAAATGTGCACACCTTTACCATTCTGCAGCCACCAGGAATGTAACTAGAGGTTTTGTCTGATTCCATGTTGTCTGCATTCATCTTCGTGAACTGGGGCAGAGAAAAGCTTGAAGAAATCCAGGACAAGATGTTGGAGTTGGGAAATGGGTTGGCTATATTTTGCCCATATCTCCTGGTACCTTTAGTTAACAACACTGGCGATAGTTATTCCCTTTATGTTCTTCATCTTTGAAGCAGTACAAATATCCTCAAGTTCTTGCCAGTTTGCAATTTCCCTGTGTGCTTGAGACGCATTAGAAAATCCTTGTCTGCCTGTCATGCGATGTCTGTTGCTCAGCCTCCCTCAGCTTGAAGTCAGTATGTCTGCTTAATGTAGCAAATGAATTCAGCCACTTTGCCCTCAGCTGCTGCTGCATTCCCTTCGGTGAAAAAAGGCTAAAAATCTCAAACATTGGTAGCAGTTGGCAACTTTTCTTTTATGTCCCATGCCTGAATCAAATTCCCGGCTGTGTTTAGTAAGTTTTGTCTCATGGTTTCTCTTCCGTATGTGGTAAAGAAGGGAAAATATTATGAAGCTGTGGATACTATATATATGTGTGTGTATATATATATTTATCCTTTAAAAAAATGAATGCATCATATATTACTGCATAAATGGCACAATAAACTTGTGCCTAGTAGGCATAGCATAGGAAATGGTATGATAAGATTCCTCTACATAAACCAATTTAATTCATCTCATTCCTGAAAGAATCAATACTATGCCTGAAAGTAAAATATAGTCTTCCTAACTTTTTTAGTATATTACACCATAATTTAGATTGCTGACAGTCATTTTCTTATTTGGGGGTTCTTGTGACATGGACAGAAAGTATAGAGTCAACTAACTTCACTGTATCAAAACATTGTGCTTTGTTAACATTTGTGCATCTTCAATAGGTCAAAATTCAGTGCAGTAGGGACAACGGAGTGCTGTAACTCTTTTCAGAGAATTGAAGTGAGTCATTTCTTTGTATTATTTTAAAACTTTTAATCAGATTTCCCTATTTTCTCAAGTATTAGAGTAGAAAAGCACTATTATATACGAGGGGTTTTTTTCTGAGCGAATGAAGTTTGATAGCATTGCTTGGGAAAGATGTGCCTTCTTATTTCTGTTAAAATAATATACCTCTGGTATTGCTGCCTCATATTACAGGTATTTCAGATTTACTTACTTGGCAAAAAGTATACCTATAACATCTGCTTAACAGCACAGAGTAATGATTTACATCAAATATATGCACACCTCCCCAGACAAGCTTCTTTCAAGAGCTGCTGAAAATCTTCAAAGTTATATTTTAATGAAAGACACAGTTCTCAAATTAATGGGGGAAAAAGGCATGCAAACTAAAGAAAACAATATCTTGACTCAAATGTCTACCAAAGACATCAGTGACTTCTATTAACAACGTAAATCCTGCATTCCCCTTTGCATGTTCTGAGGAACAGCAGCAATTATCAGGAACTGAGGGTCCCCAATAAATGCAGAAGCAGCAGTGTTTTAGAAAAGCTCTTGCTGTTACCATTTGTGCTTTTTAGCACTTGCATATTTCGATTCTCTTCAAGTGTTTACTTTGGAGTCAGCAACTGAAGCAATGTGCTAAACTAGAGCACAGTAGGTTTCTTGGTTTCTTGGCTGTATTGCTGGAGCTTATCTATGAAGGGGCCAGGACTGTACTCAACTAGTACGGCTGAAGGCAGGCTTAAAGGCTTAAAGGTGAATTAAGACACATACTTTTGAAATGCAGTTCTGCGAGTATGAGGATACATGTCAGAGCGCAACCTAAAGTCAAAGGACCTGCCATGTTTCAGTTTGGTCTCAATCTCTTAATCCTGCATCCAGTCGGCTGGTGCATACAGGAATGTGAGTGAGTTCAGGGTATGGGAGCGATGAGATGGAGGATATTGTGTTCAAATAGCCTGGGCAGTAGTTCAGTTTATATCTTGTTGCACCTTTTTGACACTTACTTCAGTTAAACTGATTAAGACTCTCTTAAATACATTATGCTGGTATAAAATTGGTAATAGGCCAATATTCGTGTACTAATTCTACCAGTTTACGTATCTGTACTTGTAGTGTCTCTGGCCCTTGTGTTCTCAAAAGTTCTCCCCAGCTGAATTGATTTCCTCTGAGTTTTGTGGCGATGGAATAATTTTTAAAGTACAGTGTCGGGAACACTAAGAAAAAGTTAAAGGTTTTGGTAGCTTTTTACTTTGGAGTCTTGTATGTGTAACACCGCTGCCCATTATTTTTCATTGCCTATTTGGGCGATGCATTTATATTTATTTTTTGTTAAAAACCAGTAGCTTGACTTTGGAGCAGGAAAACAGCAACATTTACTATAGAAAGTGTTTTCAGATGGAAATGATATCTATAAAGATTTCATAAGGTTTTCGTTGTATGGTGATCTAGTACAATACTGTGTTTAATATTTTCCATGTAATTCCAAATTAAAATGCCCCAACACTGTAAAAAAACCTCCCCACTGGGGAGGTAAAAATGTCATTGCGTAACAAAATTAGATTAATATACAAACTTCCTTAAAAAGGTCAGGGTATTCAGACCTACCTTTTGTTTAGGTGGATACCAGGTAAAACATAGCAGCTGATGATACTTGAAAAGGCCATCCGCGATTAGTAAACTAGAACTTTGCTGCCAATTGGTTTCACTAGAAAAAACTGACTTAATGTGAGTCAGAGCAGAATATAAGTGGCTTTGTTTACACACTGGCCCAGAGTTATGTATTATTTGTACTGTGAGATAAAGGGTTTTTTTAACCCAAAGTACAACATCTCCACCCTGGAAACTGCAAGAGCAATGCTGTTGAAAAGCATATCCATTGTACCATTTGCTCTCAGTAGCTTCTGGTTTCCTTCTTTTGCTTCAGGATATCAAGAAAAGGTGTTGTGATCATAGATGCGGGTTTACTGGTGGGAACCAGGGGCTTTTTGCTTTCTGTTAGTATTATTTCTTGTGTCCTCTGCCTTTTTTATGACTGGTGACATTGTTAGGTACATTTGCTCAAGAGATCTAAGTAATGCAGAAATTTGCATTTTGGCTTCTCAGCACATGTACAAAAGAATTGGCTTTGTCCAGACTTATTTTGTTAAACGTGTGACCCTGGCTATCTATGCCATTCAGTAGTCACCCATGCTCGTAATCTTTCTAATTCATGTACCTTCCTTAGTTACCCGGAATTTTCCAGGTGGAAATCCATGCAAGAAGTGGTCCAGGCTGCTGTGTCCCTTGACAGAGCCCTTCTCCTTCCCTCTCTCATTAAGACTACAACTGCACTTGTCCCAGTCACTGACACAGAGTGACTATCAGCAGGAAGTAAGAATGATCCCCTCGGCTTTTCCAGGCTGTCTGTATCCCAAACGCACACTTCCTCCTCCACCACCACCACCTTGTAGCATATGCTCTTTTTCTTCCTCAGTGTTTCTTGATGTGGTCACCCCATAAGGGCCCCCTGTGCCAAATACCGCAGCTGTTTGAAATGATCTTTTGGACACATGGGAAACCCAAGAGTGTTAAGGACTGGTTTTAAATTTGGCAAACAAATCAAAGGCATATCCACAAATGCTCCAGACCGGCACTTTGTCCCAAGAGCTATAAAAATAATACCTAAGTCACAAGGAAATATACATGAAAATCAGTTTTCTTCCCTAGACTCTTGGTTGTTGCTGTCCATTTTGATGCCTCCAAACTATAACAGGACTACAGGAACTGATTGTGTATAAATATTATTTAGTTTCTATAGGAACAGATCTTGTGAATTGGCAAGGAGCCATAGATCAAAAATTCATCTTTGCTATAGCTCTTTTGTGCCACTCATGATCCCTAGAGGTTGGAAGAGTTCATTGAAGCAAATGTAATTTAGTGTAGTGGGTCTCCTCCAACTTTGTCAAGGACTTTATCTCTGGTTGGCCTAGGGCAAAGGGGAATGCCCAAAAGCGTAAAGCCAAGTTAAGACGGAGTGTAACCTATGTCTTACCCTCTCTAAATGAAATTCTTTTTTGTGGAGCAATATTCAAATGCTAAAGAGTAATCAGAATGATATACTGTATTGAAGTCCTCTTACAGGGCTCTGTGTAGCAATAGGGTTCAGACTGTGACAAGAAATTTGCTCAGTATATGGCCCCGTAACACTTAATCATTTTCCTTAAAACATATTTTAGCAGCTAGGTTTTTCAGCTTAAAAAACTTGTAAAGGAACTTAAGGGGTTGTTTCCATGGTTTACAAAAACACATTCTATAAATAGGTTTTCCTACTGCAGAAGTCTATGTCAATTAATTCTTCCAATTAAGCCTCAATAACATATACTCCCTGAGAATTTGCATTTGTGCATTATGCATGGGAATTATGCATAGTGATTTCATGGACTATAATAGTCCTCAGCCTACCCTGGGATCAAAGTTGTGTCTTTTTTCTTCCCCTGTGTTTATTGGCAGCTTCCATCAATCGCACCAAGGCAATGTCAAATTTGAAGAGTCACTGCTGGCTTACCATGAGTATTATTTTGGCATGTTTGGAGTAGTCTCAGACAGCTCTCTGTTGTTCTGGTCCGTCTTTTTTTCTTCTCATAGCTCTTCAGGGTTCCATCTTCAGACCTTATTAGTCTTTTGTTGTTTTTTAAATGCTGGTATCTAGGTTACAGTAGCCTTTTAAAATACTGGATGTACCATGCAGATGACAAGACTTCCTTTCTATGCTGTCCCTTCCAAACCTGATTTGATTCCTGCAGTTTCTGAGCTGTCCTGAAGACTTATTTCTGAATTTAAGCCAAAACCTGTACAATATTTTGCTTTAGTGGGTTTTTTGACAAAACATAAGCTTTATGTGTGGAACCCACTGTCATGCTGGACTAGCTCTTTCTTCACAGTCCTTTTGAGGATAATTTTTCCATTTCCTGTCACTACAGATTGCACTCTTGGAGGCAGTTTTAAATCAGTAATGTCTTTGATGTTTTTCTTTTACCATGCCAGGAACATTCCCAGAGTGACACTGATGCTCTCCCAGGCTGTCCAAATGTGTATTCATGGCAGGCTTCCGCTAAGCTGCTGTAACACTCTCCTGCTCTGTTTGCTAGCTTGCCAGATGTGAATAAGCTCCAGTTAATTGAAAATACCAGATTTTGAATAGGTTGCAGTTAATTCAAAATGCTATGGCCAGATTGTATATGTGCCTAAACATTATGTTGCTAAATTTTAACCATTGCATCACTCTTCTGTGAAAACCAAATGACAGAAACCTTTCTCAGATGTTTTGAACTTTTTTTTCTTGGGCTTCCAGTGTCCTTAAAGAAAAATGTTCAGTGGATCTTTCCAAAGCAAGCTGAATGCATCTGACATAACTGGAGGTCAGGTAGAGTAAATGGTCTACCTGTTTTTAAATGACAGTTGAAAATGAGGTGTTAACATCCTGAATTGTTTTCTGTCACTGCTGTGGAGTTGCATACCTACAGATGGGAGGAATTAATGTTCTGTCTGTCACTTTAAGAGCTTCTTTTTCTTTTGCTTGTATCCTACAGCATGCTAAGCTGGAATTTAGACTTTTTGCTCAATGGAACTTTTGTGGTTATGGCAAAAAACAACTTAGAAAAACTATTTAGTTTTGTGGTCATTGCTTGTATGTCATATACTTTGAAGCATTTCTGTTCCATCCATTTTGAAATTGAGTGAGGCTGTTTGTGAAAACCAGGTATGAAAACTTGTTACACATTTTCCCAGGTGTCCTGGTCCCCTGAGTAACCATTACTCAGGGCTGCTGTTGTCAGAACAACCGGTTATAAAAAGAGAAAACTTCAGGTCAGCACTAAGGAGCAAAAAAGAATTTCCCATTCACCTCAAGCTACAGCTGTCGGGTGCAGCGACTGTGTAATTCAGAAATGGCATATCCCCCCCTGCCCCTTTAGATGTCAGGGTTTCTGCCCATAGAGTCTTGTATGAGAAGCTGCATAGGCTGGGGATGCAGCCCTTCTCCTGTGCCACACAATCCTCTTCCTTGGCATGCTCGTTTGTCTGAGCAGAATGACACACTGACACTGCTTCTGGCCCCCAGTCAGTGTCCCTCCCTGGCTGGTGACACAGGCTGTCGGGTCTCTCTCGTCACACGGTTCTCCTATGAATGTTGTTACAGACCAGTAGAAGCGGGTGCCGCAAACAAGGCTGAAGTTAGCTGTTGGTCTTGGAACCATTTCTAGTAGTAGAGTATGCAAGTAATACTGCAAGGCATTAAGCCAGGTCTTCACTGTTAGCTGTAATTTATTTACCAGCACTAACCCTCAAGAAAAGCAAGAGAACACAAAGGGTTCATATAACATAAAATTCATTATGAGAAACTAAGACTGCAGAGATTACAGTAGTTTCATAAACTGAGTGGGAGAAAAAGGAATTTTGAGCTGAAGGTTGATACTCTATTTTCCACTCTTGGCATGAACTAAGGATGAAGTATTATAAAATTAAGATATTTGGGATTGCCAGCGTCTATAACCTTAATATAATTATGTGTGTGTATACACATAATTACATGTGTATGTCTTATCTGCCTGTTCTCTCTCTGCCAACACAAGCACTATCAAATTTTACAAAGAACAGAAGGAATTTCCGAAACTTCAGGCCAATTACTGGCTTGTGCAGTCATTTACATTAGGATAAATCCATACAGCTACTGAAATGAGGGGACACAGGTCTTGCTTCCACTACATCTACATCTTTTGTGTCAGCACCAGTGCATGTATTGCTCCATGGGGAGGGCAGGACAAGGAATGGTTCATTCTAAGGCAAGTTCAACCAGGAGAGATGTGGTCCAGCTCAATCGCTTCCCTGACCAGTCCCATTGCAAGGCCATTTGGGCTCTAGTTCTGGTGCCAAGTAAGAACAAGGGAAACACTGCTCTTTCATGGCAGTGCTGCAGGCTTGCATTGGATCTGGGTCTTGAATAACCTCACTAGATACTTGAATACTGTTTTGCAGTTCTTGTCATTGTCATGTTTTGCTGCTACTCCCCGTCCTTAAATGGGGTATTTCCAAACCCATGGGTTACTTACTCATCCAAACCTTTTTTGCACACCTGTTCCTCTTGAGGTTGATAGTTTTATTTCCCTACTAGAAGGCAGCTTCCAAGGGACCAATGCTGTCCTAGACATTGTTAAGGATGGTATAAAAGCTTCACAGATAAAAGTGAAGTGGTTTATTCATCTGCTTTATGTCATGATTAAAATAGTCAAGTGTAATAGAAAGAGAGATTAAGCCAGAAATGGATCATCTGTTTTTCTTTCAGGCTAGTTCTACACTTTTGGGTTCTCCTTGTCACATCTGGCAAACCACTCAGTCAAAACGACAAGAGTGAAAAACGGATCGTTTGACTCCCCAAAGCAAATGTAGTCCAGGTGAATTACTACATGGCACACAGCATGAAGGTATCAGGTAAAAACTCCCAAAACCATGTGAAACAAATACCAACTTTAAATGTATGTTTTAAAAGATGGCCATGAGGAAAGCCTGACTAGCATGGCAGCTGCCTTCTCCTTATGTACAGGAAGGTTTACAATTCACATTTGCTGAAAGATTTAATGAAGCTTTACTAACACCCATGTGTGGTGCTGTGTATCAGAGGAACAACTTGCGATAATGTCTTGCAGAAGTGACAAAGGACATACTGAGACAGGCAAAACCAGTGATGTTTAAAGGCCCAAAAGCTAGCATGCAATGACACTCTGAAAATGCCAGTGGGAGCTGTATACTCCAAGGGAAAAGAGGCGCCTGGTCTGCTGGGACATGGATGTTGTTACAAGGCCAGGGACATTCCTGTTAACATCTCTAAGGTTCATTGGAAGTATGTAGAGTGAGCTCTCCTGAAAAATGAAACAAAATATTCAACAGCAATATAGTCATTTTTCTAGCCAAACTCTTGCATTGCACATTCCGTTTTCCTTTTCAGAATAAAATATTGATCACCTGCAACACTTCAGAAAACCTTGAATAACTGCCCCACAGAGACATGAGGGAGGCAAATGTCAGGCACAGAGCTTATTTTAAATGCGTGGGGGCAGCATGGAGGACCCGGCTCCCCTCACTGTGAGAACCGACAAGGGAAAGGCAGTAGCTGTGGAAGAGGAGCAGGATCTCATATCATCCAGTCCCTCCCTGAGCTGGGGTCTCACCCATGGCCCTTGGAGGCTCAGCTATCTTCTGCTGCCCCACCACCTGTAACTGGGCTGATGTCCTACAGAGGAAGCCAAGCATGGTGCTGGCCGTGACTGACAGGGGCACAGCTTTCCAGAGCAGCCAGGAGAGTGGAAAATGAACAGATCCGAGCGACATTGTTGCTGCTGCCGCAGGTGGTGGAAAACAAACACGGATGAGCCCCAGAGAAAGGTCTTGTCTTCAGCCACTTGGAACACTGGATGGGGTGGGGCAAATACAAATCTAAGAGATCAGCCTTTGTAACCTTTGCTGTAGCCTTTCTCCTTCCTGGTGTAAATAGGTGAGTTAAGCAGAAAATGAAGCTGGGAAAAGAGGGCAAGGCTGAGAAAAAATGAGGAAAGAGCAGGTTGATTGCAGTGGGAAGCAAGCTTAAATACGTGGCTTCTCCTGGCTTCCCCAGGCGTGCTTTCCACCAGGGTGCAAAATACAATAACGGATGTGTAGTCTGTGAAGTAATTTTGGACAGAAAGTAAAGTACTTGCAACTGGAAAATTAGGAAGTGCTACTATTAACAGGTTTAAAGACCTCTAACTAGCTCTACCTGGCAGGCAACGGGGGGAGCCGGTGGCAGGACTGCAGCTCCCAGCACCCCGGGCAGCCTCCGCAGCCACTGCCCCCACCGCGAGGGCTGCTCGCAGCCCAGCGGAGGCCGGGCGCTGGCTGAAGGCAGCTGGCGATGGCTGGCACTTAGCTGGTGACACGGGTTGTCTCAGCTATCTTGTTAGTGCTTCAGTGGCTTTGGCCAAGCTGTTCTTTATTTCTCTAGCGCCCTAACTGGTTCTGCACATGGATCCCATAGACACCAGTGACTCTGTTCACCGGTGGCATGAGACTGTTTCACGCAATGTGGTCTGAAGCCGTGTCTGCTCTGGTTGATGGGATTTCATCACTGGACTTGAAGGTGGCAGGGCAGTGGGCAAGGAGTTGCAGTGAAAGTGGACCAGCACTCTGATGATGGAAACAACTTTCAGTGGCATCTAAATGACACTGGTCTATTACTGTGATGCCTAAAGCATGGCATGCTGAAATGCTTCTCGTTTTCCATGATAAAATGCAGTGGTTTTCCTCCTGTGTCCTGAGGTAGGTAGCTTTTTCTGTTGCTCACATATGACTTCCATGCCCCTCTTGTCACTACAAGCATTATTGGTGCTTTTATTTATGCAAAGAGATTTTTCCAACATTTAGTCTATAGCGAACTGCTCAGGAATTGCATTACATTTTTTGTCATCTAGTCCTGCAGTCTTTCCATAAAACCTTACCACAGCACAGATATGTGTAGTACATTTTAAACTCTATAAAGTCTTCCATATGTAAAACAAATTAAGCTCTAATATTGCATTAGTGGGAAACCAGGTGTGAGACCAGGATTCTGCAGTTGAACTCTATGGGAACATTGCTGCCTTTCGGAGGGGACATGTAGGATGATGCATTATATGCCTGATGTATGTCTGAAGCTATGACCTGCAAAGTACCAGGGCAATAAAAGAAGTGATACTTCAAAAGATAGGCTGGCAACAGTAGGTACTGAAGTCAAAATGATGACAGCTTTTCACTTTGAGCTGTCTCAGCAAGAATAGCTAGCTAGCCTGGGTGCAGATATGAGGGCATTACGACATTACCAAGCTCAACATGGATTGCAGAACTCACCAAAAAAGCCTGATAAGTAAGCAGCTCAGCTTGTTGCTTGATGCACACCTTGCACACCTGAGCTGGCTTGGTTAAAGGTACATCCCCAAGAGAGCACATCTTCGTTTGTACCTCATGTGTGATCCCACAGGACTAAAACTGGATTACCTCAAACACCAACCATGAGAATTAAATCCTAGTCCTAGAGATTGCAGTAGCTGGTGCGAAGGACGACTTCAGCTCTCAGCCTGCTCTAGTGAGATCTGTGACTGTTGGTCTGTAATTCTAAAATACAGAAAAAATGGTTCTGCACTTGCATGTCACTCAAAACACTCTGCCTTGTTTCTGCTGTAGACAGGTTTCACTTGCATGTTATTGAGTGATTCCTACAGTTTTTTTCCTGGCTGGAAGTGTTCTGTCAGGAAATGACTTCATAAGTGTTCACACACTTTCTGAGGGCAAATGGTGTGCTAGAAACAACTCATGCTTCTCTTTCCTTCCACCACCCAATAAGTTGTTTCACTGTTGTCACATAACTGTTTCAACTGTTTTCTTATTTTTGGAAGGAAAGGTAAAGAAAATCTGCCTCTCTCTTCCCTCTTTTATCTTATGCAAAAAATATTTTGGAATAGATTTTCAAGGATACAAATTGTTTGCAGACCTGTCTCCCTCTTTCACATTTTATATTATGCTTTCAATTTTGCTCTTAGTGTATTATCCACTCACACCCTTACACATTAGGCTGTGCATTTAATTATACTAAAAAGAACGTACATTTAGGAAATGCAGGTCCTATATTTGTAACGAAAAGGAAGTAAGCTGATTTTTCACTGCTCTGATGTTGTTAAATTATGAAATCTTTTCTTTCCATCTTTTTAAACAGAAGCCAGAGAGGCACACATGGACCCAATGTTTAGTCTGAGACTGTGAAAGCTGCATGTCTTCTCTTCTAGTTCACAGCAGAATGCAATCTTTATTATTGTAAAAAAATTCGAAGAATTTCACAATATTCCTTTTCCTTGTTTTTTGTTTATGCAAATTTCCGTATGATAAACTTAAAAGAGGCATTACAAAATCTTGAGTCTTTTTGCAAAGAACTCAGTGTAGCTTAAAGAATTGAGTAATGATGCTCTATTTGTGCACGCATATTTGAATAGAACTCTGGTGTAAGACAGAAATAATCTGATGCTCAGATGACCTTTGCTTTTCAGTATGGAAATGGGAAACAACGCTTTTGCGTGCTTTTACCATCATGTAAAGATACAGTGAATGGTATTTTTTCTGTTGTAATCTTTGGGAAATCTTACCTGTGGTTAGGATAGACCGGTTATGAATTTGCTAGTGAGCTAAAATCCAGAATTTTCATAATTTACACCTTATCCAGCACAGTACCGGTTATTCTTTAGGCTTCTCAAGTCTGACAAAACCCAAAGCTGCGTCTGAGGTTCCCACATCAAGCCCTTAGAGAAATGTAGGTGTCCAATCATGTAAAAGATACATACTCCCATGCAAGGCCATGCTGTGGAAACTTCTCAGTGAGCTTAGCCATATAATGCCGGTTCCCGCAGAGTCCCATGGCCTGTCCAGCATAGCACTGCTGCCCTGGCTGCCCTGCTCTGTGCTGGACACCCCAAGGGGCAGCAAATACGTGCTGCTCCTTGCCAACAGATTCCTCTTGAGAAGAGTGTGAGATGGGCATAACATGGATACAGATTTGACAGGTCTGTATTCCCTACCAAGTGGCTGGGTTTTTCATTTGACAGAAGTCTGTCTGGAGTCTGGTAAATATCTTCCAATAAAATTTTTATTTCAGTGGAAAATTTTTGTTTCTGAGAAATATATACGTTTCCATTTCCAATGAAGGAAAAAAAATCTCCAGCTAGCTCTAGTGGCTACCATCACCAAGCCTGAGCATCCCTTACAATTCCATCATGTCAGACAAAAATCCATATACCCTGCAACCATATCAGATTTCTGTAGTTGCCATGTCTCACAGATGGGCTTTACATTATGTCCACCTGGTCCACGGGGTAAGGTTTATTGCAGATACACTAGGAAATTAATGTCCCACCATAAAGGGACTAAACAGAGAAGACCCCAGTTTCTCAGAGAAGCAGCTGGAAAGCCAGTCAATCCCCACAGTGGGGATATCCGCACCACTCATCCTGGGCAGGTGTTCCTGGCACAAACAAATCCGCTGCTACAACTGGCAGGCGGCTGTAATGACTCTCAGCAGAGAGACCAGGTGGTGAATGGCCATGGGGTCTGCATCTCCACTGCCCCTCAGCAGCCAGGCTGGCATGCTGTGTTGTAGACTGATGGGTTTGGCACTTCCACTGACTACAGAAAAATAAAAAAGTTTCTGGTCCTGTCTGCTTTTCAAGTATCTCTTGCTATTTGCCTTTTAGGACCTGTAGTCGGGTCCAGAGAACTGTTGTATATGTTAAAAATATGAAGCGAATAACATGGCAAACTCAGTAAAATGCTCTTTCGCGTTTTCAGTGTCCTCTGTGCTTTGCTGGATCTGTCAGTTTCTCCAGCAGGAAACATAGCTGTAACTCAGGAAGGGTTTCAATTATCTTCTTGTTTGCTAGAAATAAAAAGAAACCTCAAGCTGACATGTCTCTGAAGAAGAATCCCAAGGGATACATACTTTATACCACAGAAACCAGAAAGAAGAAAAAAAGAAAAGAAAAAAAAAAAAAATTCCTAACTAGCTCCAAAGCCTTGACTGGCCAAACCAAAGGGGAACAGAACATTAGTAGCTTTGTTATCTATTTACTAGTGTCGTACTGTCACCCATGTCTTAAAACCTTAGTAATGTACATGCTGGGGCACCTTACCTGCCAATGAGCTGGCCTGTTGTATCTTCAGGGACTTGAGAAGGACAAAAATCAGAAACAGAGTTTGTAAATATATTACAATCCACTGCACAGGAACCTCAGGGAATTGTGCACTGTGGATGATTATAGAAAGGTCACAGTTTACCACCTGAATAGTCTCCCCTGAGTTTTAACAGGGGAAATCATCTCACTAGCTGTCATCGTTACATGAGTAACCACAGAACAGTATATAACACCCTTTTTCTTGCACGTTAACACTGCCGTTCTCTGAAAGAAGAGGAAGTTCTGCCTTTCTCCCAGCCTTCCTGAAGGCATTGACCAGGGATAAGCCTTGAGCCTAAGCAGTCCTTGTGCCTAACAGTCTGTAACTTCCATATTTTGGGAGCAAATGTGACAAGATGGGTTGAGCCAAGCAACCATTTAATATGCACATAATCCTCTGTAAATAAGAATCTTGGAAAGAGTTTTCAGGTTATTCCAAATAATCTGAAGCCATCGTACAGTCTGTTGCTCTAGTGCAGACTTTTCCCATTGCTGCAGTTATTCATATGCTGTAGACAGACAGCAAAAAAATGCTCCGCCACATTTTTTTCATTCATAGAGGTGTTTTTTTCGGGCTGTACAGGAAGCCATAATGTACGGTATATGTGCCACCTGAACTCCGCAGAGGTGAAGCGAATGTCAGCGGTATCACCTCTTTTCCAAACAGTTCAGTAACCTGTCAACAAACAAACAGCTGGGGTCACCTCAGCTACCAGCACTCCAGCCCAGACTTAATGGGTGATTGATTGTTCCTGTTGCTGGCAAAACAGAAATACGTTGCAGATATCTAAAAAGATAAGGATAAGGAGCTGTCTTTTGGTCTTCTATCTATAAGCAGCTTAAGCCTATACAGGTCCCCACCCACCCACACAGATGAACAGCAGCTCAAGCTGATGATGCAGGACAAGACCACTCAGTTACTGAAACCATTTATGTTGTTGTACTGAGGTTGCTCAGGAGAAAGCAGTGCATTGGGTCAGCTAGATACTGCACATCTCTTTGAGAGCTGGTAACTGGGGGGGTATACTGGGGGAAGACTTGAGAAGAAGAAGGACATCCGGAATTCCTTCTTAGAAATGTGGTAGATGTTACAGATCTGGGAGTACAGTGAGGTCTGGTGCAAAATTTTCTTATGAGCTGGATGCGTACTGAAGCATTATCTTTTGAATAATCCTGATACAAGATCACATTTTCAAACGTTGCTGAGTGACTCTCCTGTTGATTTTTACTGTTGAGAAATCTGTTGTGAATTTTGTTAGACATAGCCATAACATACAGCAAGTAAAGTGCTCAAATAAAGAAGTGGAAGGTGGTTGGGATGACTGAAGATGTAAGGAGAATGTCATGCACAGAGTGGATTTACCTGAAGTGGAGCTTGAAATACCTGTTAATATTGCAAATATTATGAAATATTGTAAGTAGTAATGCTCAATGAACATAAATAGCTAAAGCTTTGCCTCCCTGTCTGCTCTGAAATACCATGTTTCGAGTATCATAGTATCGTGACACTTGTGTTTGGGCTGTTGATTCACTAGGAAAGCACACCATTTCCTCATTATTGAATGACCTCAAATGGTCGTGTTTCAGATATAAATCTACCATTATAGGTACTGACCTAGCATGCTTCTGCTAAGCCTGTGACAGGTGATGAGGTCATAGCATCCTCTGTTGTTATCCTTCTATTTCAGGCTTTCAGCGCAACATAAATGAAGAATGAAGGCATCTTTTTTTCCCCTTTTTTAAAGTGCAAGTCACCTCTAGGCACCTGCCTTTTGAACGGGAGGAGACAGGCTTTTGAAACATGGCTTCTTTTACTTGCATATCTCTTAGTATTAAAGAAGTGCAAGATTTACTCATTTTCACTTCGTGGTGTGTTAGCTGACATACACTTAACTACTTCAACAGCAGAATTAATTATTTTATGCAAAGTGAAATCAGTATTTAAAAGTTTTTATGTAAATTCTGATGCTTCATTTTGGAGTACGCTTCAAGTAATAACATTTCCTGTTAGCTTTTTATAATCAGTTTTAGTGCCAAGGCATGCAGAAAGCTTATATTCTGCCATAGAGAGCTAAAAAGAAATAGGGCTTTTTTTTCAGGGAATGAAAGTTCTCTTCACTTCTTGGCATTGCTCACACAGATTTTTAAGCATTTTAAGTCATTCAGGCACCTTCAGGCTATAAAAAACATATACTCTTTTAAAACTCTCCCATTTTCCCCAACCTATGAGCTCCCAATGTAAAAAATTTTGGGTTTTTCTTCCATAATTGCTGTCATTCTAACACTGTCCTAAACTCCAAACTCCCTTATTGAAAAGAAAATGACACTACCTTCAGTTTTTAAGACAGCTGGTAGTATTTCCAAATTCATGAAAATATGTGCTGCAGCATTTTCCATAAGGGGTTGAACAATTTTGTCCACTTCTTCCTTCAATTACAGCCTCAATATTATGGGAAGGGAGAGTAATGTGAGGTGTTTAAGCAACAAAGGTAAAAGGGAAGAAATAAAAGTAGATGTTGTTGCCAGAATAATGGAACCCCAAGGACAATGACTACATTTTCCTACCTATAGATCAGCTTACAGACTAAGAGTTTTCTTAATGGCTAGATTTAACTAAACTTCTTTTTCTGTATCTGCCATTAATCGAGCATCTATTTCCACCTCTGTGATTAACACAGACTATGCCAACATGTTTGTGCAGTATTCTGTAGACTTTTTAACTGACAACTTTTTTTAAATCATTCAAGCAGTTCTAATTCCTTTTAGAATTAATCAGTGTGGAGCTGAATTGCAATCACAGACCTGTTGGCTTTCTACTTCTTAGAGAAGAGTGCAGTGTGCTGCAGGAGAGAAAAAGAAAAAGAGTAAGAAAAAGGAAAAGAAAAAAAAGGAAAAAAGAAAAAAAAAAGAAAAAAAAGAAAGAAGAAAGAAAAACAAAATTTCTAGCTTTTTGCTTTTCTCTGCTCAAATAAATTAGAGGGGTCATAGCAGTTCTGTAAAGTTAAAAAAGAAATTGAAAAAAGCTAAAAAGTAAGATAGCCAGACAACCTCTATCCAGAAAATATTTACAAATATGAATATACTTGGCCAAAATAACCAAATAGCCAAACTTTCTTAATTGCCTATAATGGCATCTCCTGCTGGCTCCAGGGATCCTGGTGGTGGAGACCACTGATTACAGGTTATTTGATGATTTGGTTCTATTTCTCCAGTGGCAGATGTACTATACTTTCCTATTGTATGACTACTTGCAGTAGTTGTTATGATGATGTCAAATTTTACAGAAAAATATATATCTGAAGGTGGGAATCAGCTGACAAAGTGTCTGAGCCAGCAATCAATATTCACTTTACAGTCCCTGGAGAAAAAATAGGCACTTAGAGGGCATAATTCCTAAAGCAGATGTCTAAAATAGCTCAGCTAAACTGAGTCCTGGAAGTGCTGATTTCTCTCCATCAAATACAGCAGCAGCTTATGGTGCTTAGCTCAGAAGTGGAGGCACCGTAACGTGGATGTCTAGGATCTAGCAAGATGTTTCCTATCTTAGGGGTCTGATTTACAGAGTATGCTGCTGTAGGGTAAGGTGGACTCCACATATACAGAGCTGACTATTCTTCTGCTACTCGCAACACGAGTATCTGAGAACTGACTTGACGAGTGAGTTCAAGCTTAATTCCTCCCCACCCCAGCATGCTATACCAGGTGTTAAATACTGCTTGAGAGAGCCAGGAGCTTGGCAGAGCAATAGCAGTCCTTTGCCTTGGGTTCATGACTGGCTGTGCAGATCCCATGTGGAAGGGCCACAAGAGCAGCAGTTGGAGCAAGGGAGAGCAGCATAATGGTGGAGTGGCCTGGCATGATAAAGTCCCCCCTCTTACTTCCCTGTGGATCTCTTGAAGCTTCCATTTAATGATATTTGAAAGCCACACCAGAAGAGTGTTTATGAGTAAATGTAATCCTTGAGAAGGCGGCTCCAGTTTCAGGAGGTTCAAATGCCACTCAGCAGCAAGCCTTGGTCAGCAGGAGACAATGGAATAATGCAGGAGACATATTTCCTTTAGAGTAGGTGAAAATTTGCCTGTGTTATCTCCCATCTGCTGGGCTTCAGCTAGGATCCTTCAGATACCATTAAAAGAATTTTCCGACAGTTAGGGTCACTGTATGCTATGAAGCAAGTTAAAATAAACTGAATTCAGAAAGGCTGTTTGCATAGCTAAGGAATCTTAAAATGACTAAGACTTTGAGGGACTGGATCCTTCCTATTATTGCAAGCCGAATACTGTAAAGGGATTTTTATATGTGAAGTCCTAAACAAAGACTCAGAAGTATAGGCTGAAAGAAGTTATCCACTCCAGCCTTTTACATATTTTACAGGTTTATCTTCTGCACTATTTTGAGTATATTATCTAATCTCCCTTTAAGTATTTCCTCTTCTGATATCTCAGAGTTTTCTCTTGGCAGACTGCTCCATTGATGAGTAACTTTTATTTGGAGACTTGTCCTCACACCTAATCTAAATTTGTTATGTTTTAGGTGAACATTCTCCATGGTCAACCATGATCAAGTCTCTCTCTTTCATCTTGTTTCTCTCAAAAACTCCTTAAAAGTTCCATATTTTGTTTAAACTAGATGTCCTTTCCATCTTGTTCCTTATATCTTGCAGCTTTCTTAATGTTCTTCATCCTTGCTGCTTTCTCATCTTCACAGTGTGAAGGTCAAAGGATATCCTAAGTGAGGCCTCAGCTGTCATGTGAATATGTGATTTATTATCTCCCTACTCTTAAGTACAGTTCTTTGAATATGTGTTCTTTATATACCAGTAGTATTTCTGATTTTCATTTGTATAGACACAAAGCCTAAAAAATGCATTTAACTAGTTATTTTTCGTAAGTTTTTGATACAAAAATAATTCACTGTGTACTGTAAATAATGACTGGAACAGATTGCTTTTTATTAAAAACATTTGGGTTTGCAATATATATATGTTCTGCCTTATGTGCTGTAGAATATTTCCTTCCCCTCCCTGATCTGGGAACCCCATGACAAAAGTTGCTGTTGACCAGTCCTTCAGCTTTTCTACATATCAAGGACCTGTAAAGAAAAACTCCCACATTTTCCTTTAAATACTCAGAACTCCCAGAATATAAAATTTTGCCTGATCTTTACTGTCTTTCCCTAAGTTTTGATGTCTTTATGCACACTGTTGGATTCAAAGAGTGGTTTTGCCTGAATATGGACTACATAAAACTAAGGATCAAACTAGTCCATATGTTCTACCAACAAATAATGTGGTTTCAGGCAAAATAATCTGCTTACTATCCATTTTAATCAATATTTTCTTTGCCATGTAACTTATTTTCACATGCTGTTTGGCTAGCAGTCATATCTCCTAATCTAAGGAACCTAACTGAAGTGTCTAAGCCAGGTGTATAGTCACCCCTCTGTGATCAGTTAAGAGAGGTGCACCTCTCTCAGGTGATCCACTTATCTACGGTCTGAGAAATAGTAGTGTTGCTCTTCCAGAAACTGCAGAAGAGCTTACTGTGACTGGGCTCAAATTTTCACTACTTCACTGCCTTTATAGTCAGGTAAAGTGAATTCATTGGGAAGAAATGCAGTTGCCAAGTTGTGAGTACTCCAGAAGTGCGAGGGAAAGTGTGTCACCAAGCCATGAGTTTTATGCTGCCCTCATGGCAAACAAGGGAACATGCGGTCCTGCACTGCCTTTCTTGCCCACACCTGCTCTGGACCACCTCTCTGGACTCATTTAGGATTTTCTGGTTCAAACACCTTCTTCCATCTTCTGTATTGCATGGGATACAATATAAAAATCCAACTTAACTGTTTCATTTATGGCATCGTCCTTCTTCTCTGTGTAGCTCAAGATCATGTTACTGATTTAACTAACCTGATAGTCATGTCAGTTTAAATGCTAATGAACATTTTTAATAGCCCCATCATTAGTATAGTATGCTCAGTATGAAAGGTGCTGCAGCTAAAGACATCTTGAAAGGACTTTAAAACAAAGCTTCAAGCACAGCTGGTCAGCATTAAGCATCACAGTGCTTACAATCCCCGGTGTTGATGTTGACATGAAGACAGTTTTTGCTATCTGGAGTCCTATGGCATTAAGAACTGTTTTCCAAATGTCCTTCTTAGATACTAAGTATTCTGAGTGTTTTTCCCCTGGACCCTAAGGAGTTTCCACAGTTCTGAAAGACTATTTAATTGTCTGGTTTGTTTTTTGAATGCCATTTTAATCCATTTCTAATCTTCATTAATAACAACATTATAATTACTTCATTAACTTTTCCAGATAAAGCATTTAAACTCTTCAGGAACAAATAGCTTTTTGCTGGATCTTGTACTAATTGCTTCATCTAATACCGCAACCTTGAGCTTTAAACGTATTTAATGAAAACTTAAAGCTCTTGTTTAGTGTAAACGTGTTACTGAAACCTGAAGAACATGTGGTGCAAGGGTAAAGATAGTAACTTGTTGTATTACATAGGTTTTAATGATGCATTTTGAAACAGTGACAAGGAAGAAAGCTCAATTCATTTCCCAAGGGTTAAAATAATACCCTTAGACATTAGCCTTTAACTTGTTTTGACATCTTTGTTCCTGTGTAAAGGTTAAGTAATATGGTCAAATTTTATAAGCAATGCTTTATTAACGAAGTAACTTGCATTAAGGTTGTAAAATTGAACACCAGATCAGGAAATAATAAAAAGTAAAGGTTGTATCATAAAGTTAACTGATCCGTAGAGCTAGTGTTCCCCAGATAAGGTACGTGCTCAGCTGCCTGCAGTATGTGCAGTTGTGAGTTACTGCTGCTGAATACCTTAACCTTTTAGCTTCTTCTTTCTTGAATATTTTCATTTACAGCCTGAATGTTGAATGAATGTAGGCTCTTACATTAACTTGTTTTGCACTTGTTGGAAGAAAAGAATAGCATATCAAAACCCTGTGCCTCCTTTTTGCTGAGCATATAAATGATATGCTGTGTCTACATGTCTCTCAGTCCCAATTTTGATGCTAGTCTACCTGCTAGCATGGAAATCTTGTGGTTTTGCCTGAAGAGCCTGTGTACATATAGTTATAGTCGGGGAATGGGTGGCTGAGGGACAGCAACTTCAGCTGCTTCTCAGATGTGTAATTGCCATTTAGATACTTCTAGTGCATTTCAAGGTGAAGTCAGATGACTTCAGCTGGCCACTGCAGAAGGTAATGTAACATGATATCTTGACTTTTCCATGAAATGCGATGGAAGCATTTACACAGGCTACTCTGAAGTACCATCTGGAAGGCAAAAGCTAATAGCTGATGAGTGGGAAAAAATGCAGCCTTGAACACTGAGGTGGTGCAAGCACTGTCCAGTAATAGCCAAACATTAGTCTGTTATCAACACAGTTTTAACCACAAAGCCAAAGCACAGCACCATATTGGCTGCTATCAAGAAAGTTAACTCCATCCCAGCTGGACCCAGGCAGCTGGGTTTCTCCAGCAGTCTGCATGCTCAGAGAAAGCTGTACTCTACACCGGGGCATTTTGTTCATAGCTTTTTCAGGTCTTAAACCAAAAGTCTGAGTGTTAACGCATATCTGTGCAGACTGCAACGATATCTTACAATGCAAAGTTAGCATTCTGTGTGTGTAAATTATTTAAATAGCAGTGCAGAAATAAAACTTTTGGACTTGGGCATTGTAATACATTCAGGGTTTTAGGTTTTTAAGCTAACAGATCTTTTGACATGGAAAGAGATGAAATATGCTATCGCACATCTTTGAGGAGACTTGTATGTTAAACAAAGGCTTTAGAACTGAATCTACCTTATTTGTAAGGTACTCATTGCTGTCATTCTAACTGAGCACGTTACTTGACTTGAGGACTGGGTAATGTAGCTGAGAACAAACAATGAACTATTGAATGAATGGTCTCGTTGCACCCCACGAGAACAGAGCATGCATTGTGGGATGCTTGGTGATGCACATCTCTGAGGGAAACTGAAGATGTAAAGATGCAGATACCAAGATGAGGTATGAAATCTTGTCCATATCGAAGTGAAGGAAATGTTGCCATTGCATGGAAGGAATTAGAACTTTGAGAATGCATTAATAGCTTAATTCTGGAAACTGTAGGGCAACAGTGCTGTGCAATGAAACTTGAGAGATCTCTGTTGCTTTAAATTTACCTGGCTAAATTTAGCCAATTTATTTAGTCGCTCAAGTGTGGACAATTTCAGCCTACAAAGAACTTCAGAAGTGGACCTTATTATCAAGTAAGAATTCAGTAAAAGGAGACTCAGTCTGCTGTGTTCCACCCTGAGCTTTTAATAGGGAAAAATTTTCAAGGCAGGTATTTAGACACTCATGGCAGGATTAGGGACTAGTGTTATTTGTTTAATATACAGGAAATATATATTTCTGTGTGTGTATAAGTGTATGTATAAGAAATACATTTCTTGGTGTACTGCACTTATCTATTCCGTTCAATCAAAATTTACCATGGAAATTTACACTGAATTTCCTTTTCTGGTACAGCAACATAAACAGTGACAGGGCTGTGTATTTAAAAAACGGTCAGAAATGGATGAAAGAAAATCCATCAGTCATTTAACAAGAGAAAATATTTCTTATAAACCATCTTTCGAGATGAAGAAAATATGGCTAGTAAGGCGTGCAACTGGAACTGAGAGAAACACAGTAGCATGCTGATCAATCATTGAGGTTGTACCCAGGACTGTGGTTCTTGGCTCTGCTGGACAAAGGTCACTTGGCTTACAAACAGTTACTATCGAAACAACAGGAACTAAACTAACCTCAATAAACCATTTGTGTGAATCGTGCATAGGAAACAATCTAATGACACTCTGAATGAGGGTGTCTAAAGCTCAGCTTTTGCTGGAAACAACTTGGAGCACTGTAACAATGAAAATCACACATTGTCATAAATTGCATTCATTTCTCATGAATCTTTTAATTCCTAACATTAAAAATAACACATTTTAGAGGTCTGCTCAGAGCTTTTCCTTTATACTCTGACTCTGAATGCAGGCTTAAACCTACTAGACCTCTTCCTGGAGAACAGGAGAGAATGGTTACAGGGTAATTAATGTTATCTTGGCATTACTTGCAGATAATGCATGTGAGACAGCAAAGTAAATGGAAGTAATACATCTAGGTTGCTCTCAGCTTCAAGAATTAACTGGATTGCTTCAGGATTATGTACATTTTTTGAAAAAAATAAAGAACACAGAAATAAAAAAGATCTGACTGGTGTCTACTACCGTAATTAACTGCTGTTAACAATTTAGCAGAGGCATGCAGTGAAAGTATAGATACATTTCATTCTGATTTGTTTGAGGAAAAAATGATTGTTTTACTAGGAGTGTTTTTTTAGTAAAGGGATTCTCTCTGACATAGGTGCCATACACAGGACTTGGGAAACTTTTCATGCTTGTGCCAGCAATCTAATGAAATTACAGTTTGGGGATCAGCAACTAAAGCATGGGATTTCATGCCTGGCTATATGTCCCTAAATCCCATGACTGATTCACAATACGATGTCTGGGTCAAGGGATGGAGGTAAAGGGGTGTATGTCAGATATAGAATATGACAGCTAGTAAAGTTTTCAGCTTGAAACTAGTGGAAATAAAGCACATGTACAGGCATTGAAGAAGTGGTAGGAAAATCCTTAATTGAGGGAGTGGTTTTGGATAAAGGAATGGGATGTTTGTTGTGGGCTCTGGGTTGGCTAACAGAAAAAGTGCTAGCCTAAGGACAGAAAGCCATATTTGAAGTAACATCTATTTTAGCCTAATAGCCCTTTTAAAATTCCTTTGCTCTTGCAGTTTTGGGAATCTGATGGATTTTAATTGGCTTGATTAATGTAAAAAAATGGATATTCATTCAGGATCTGGTCACAAGCTCACTGGTGGTAAGGGAATACACTGCTGTGTAGTCCAGTGCAAATGCTTTGTCACAGGAGCATGAACTTGGCAAGGCCAAGATACTCTTCTTATGCAGTGAAGCCACAAGTGGGTTATGTGTCCTGAAAAAGTCCCATGAAGACCATTACACCAAGTCCCTGGCCACATATTCCTGATTCCCTATATATTGTACAGAAAGACTCTTTTAGAGATATTTATTGAGTATCTTACAACTTTTATTGGAATTGTTTTTCATTTTTCTCTACTTCTAAGCCAAGCTCCTGCAGTATCATGTGGTTGAATGTTTATGCCTCAGGGGAAGAGGAAAATTATAACTAAAGAAATATTGAAACCATTAGGAATGGTCTTTAGGAACAGTTTTTCTGCGGAGTATATTACTTGATGATCTTCAAGTCATATATTACATGAGGATAAGAAAAGGTGTAGTCCACTGGAAAATGATCATTCCCAGCTTTTGGGTGGTACTCTGTCATTTCTAACCCTCCATAGATCACCAGGAAGCCAAATCTGTGTCTTTTGTCTGTTTTGAGTTACATGCAATATATCTGGAAGAAAGAATGAAAAAACATGTTTTAGGGTTCAGTGTATTTTTCCCTTTTAAACATCAGCCTCTCATCATTTGATCAAATAGTTTAACTTTTTTTCATTTTCACTCATTTTTTAGTTGGGTTTCCTCCATCATTTGTTTTATTCCTTTTATGTTTTTTCCTTTCCTCATGCTTTTTGCTGTCTATATCCCCCTACTTATCGACAGTGTTTTAGCTTGCAGAAGGGCCATAGTTAACAGGTGAGTCTTGTCTGAATAGAATAAAAGGAAAGTTATTACATGATTTTCCCTGTAATTTCAATGAATTGCCTGCTGAAGTTCTTCAAAACACATAAGTTGTGTTTGCAGAAGGGGGTTAGTGGGTAGGCAAGAGGATTAAAAAAAATATGTGAAATACATGTGTCACTTCTCTGTGGAGTACAGTATATGCTTGTTCTAGGTACTCTATCCCTGTATTTCTCTGTTTAGATAGGGGCGTGTCTGTTAATCTATTGCAATCACACCTCTCTGACAAAGACAGATCTATCACTAGAAGCTTAACTATTACATTGTATAGAAAAGGAACTGGAAAAGAGTACATCAAGCTTTTCTTATACTGCTTCTTTCCGTTGATATCAGCATCACAATCCCTGTTTCCTAGCCTTTTCATGTAACATTTGATAGATGGTAGTCTTCATATGCAAACTCTGGTAGGGCTGGCATTATTTTAACGCTATCAGAACGCGTGTGCACATACCACATCACCTTGCGTGCTTGCTTTGAGTGAAACATAGGCTAAGGAGAGCGTTCTGTAAAAACATCAAGTGTTTAACATAAAGCTAATATGGTAAGCAGTATTGTTACAGCTTTAAGTAATGCAATAGTTTCACAGTTGCTAAACTGCAGCAAGGAAAACGTTCTCCCCTCTGAAGACACTTCACAGCGCTGTGCCAGCGAACTTCAGGCACTCAGCCCCGTTTGGTATCTGTGGAGTTAACTAAGTTAAGCTTACCGCCTGTTAGCCTCTTTCAGCAGGAATGCAATTTGTGTTTACCTATATAAGGAAACCTGTTAGACTTAAACGAGCTCAGCAGGGCTGCGGGTGCGGGCGAGCGGAGCGGAGCGGAGCGGGGCGAGCCCGGGGGGGGCTGGACAGAGCGCGGCACCGGCTCGGCAGCGCAGCGCCCGCCCGGGCAGGACTGTCCCCCCTCTCCTCCAGCTTCTGGAAGAAAGAAGATAAACTGTCAGGGGGCAAAATGGAGAAACAGGTATGTCAGGCGGATCCTCGCAGCTGGAGGGCGGCAGCGTTAGAGAGCGGAGGGACTCGGAGCGATGCAGTTGCTGCTCCCTCCTAAAATGGCTTGCGTGTTTCATAAGGGCTGCAAAGCAAAAGCCTGCTGCTTGCGTGCAGCAGCAGCTGTGTGAACAATTACTTTAACTTATCTGACTTTCTGTGTGCTTCTAATTCGGATGCACCTTCTTTTTATTGGACAGACTCTCAAACTTTCTTATCTCTGATGGAACACAGATGTGAGCTGAGACTGGAAGTAAGGCTGAGATGCTTTGGTTAGCTGGTTGAAGCCCTGCAAACGCACAGTGTTCTCATCCTATCGTGTCTGGGAAAAGAAATCCTGGATTACTATATTATTATTTTTTTACCTGAAGATGTACATTTTGTAAAAGGTGCACTCCTTTAGCATTCCCAGGCTTTCAGCGCGCTTTATTGTGATGCATATGAATGCAGCTAGTCAGCATAGCTGGAATGCGTTTGCTGGAATACAGGGAGTTCCTGCAGTAATAAAGATTTTTCAGTGAGTTAAAAAATAAACTGCGGGTACTGTTCTAGGAAAGGTAAGCAAAACTTGTTCTTCTGCAATAGGGATTGCCCCTGTTCAAAACAAGCATGTGTGTTTCTTGGGAAGTATTTGCATATTCTGATAACCTTTACAACAGGCTCCAGGTAAAATTCTCACAGAGACAAATAGAGATTGTTCCTTGAAGATTTTGATCAGGACATAATGAAAAATAACGTTAAAAACTTTATGTCAAAAAACTTTTTAAAAACAGCCTTCTAGTTGGAAGAGTACTGCTGTGCAGTCCTTCAGGGCAGTTACTGTTAAGTATCAGCATGCTAACTGTGGAAGTTCATTCGAGTTTTATGCAGCTATGGTATAAAAGATAGGAATGGAAAAATACTTTCAGTTGATTTCTCTGAGTACCTTCTAAGAAAAAAGGGAGATGCAGAGAACTAGTCAGAAATAGGTGGAATTCACTTTCAGAATGATTTTGCTTTTCTGACCTTAGCAACCGATAGATATATGATTGCTTTTCCCTTCTTTTCATGGTTATTCATATTTATGCATGCACAAGCATGTGAACACACTAATTATGGGAGATGTAGCTACAACTTTCCTAGGAGTTAAAGTGGGAAAGTAAAATACGTTCCTACACCGAAGGGTTTAGAATCTTACAATGAAGATTATTATTATTCTAAAACTCTCTTCCTTCCAAATATTTCTAATTTTTATGAATGAATGTCTACTTGAAATTAATAGTATGGTATTACTTGGTTAAAATTCATTCAGAATAAGGAACAGTCAGAATTAAAATCCACTTGTGTAGGTACAGATTCTCATTCATTCATATGTAAGACTTTTCTAAACTCCTGACTTTGAATGTTTAGTGAGGTATTAGTGGGAATAGCTGTAGTAGTTTCAACAGAAAATTCTATAGGACTATCAACATTGCAAAGCAGGTAGCAAGTTCCTAAATCCTGCTTCAGCACTGAAGATAATGGGTTCATTTTCATGAAACATTTTTGGTCTTGATGGAAGTCTCTGTGGCAAAGAAATCTGGACTGGTGCACCAGAACCGTAAATTTCACTTGTCTCACTTCTCATTCTGGTGGTTTTGCAGATAATCTTTATTGTGAATTGAGTGGGAGTACAGACTTTTAGAAGGGGTGTTACTAATCAAAGTGTGAATTTAAAGGGCAGGAGAAGACTCTAGGGAAACACGCTTTTAGATCACCTTTTCTCGAGTCTTTCTAGTAAATTGCGTTGCCCCATCAGTTTAGTGTCTAGCTATGCTGCAATTATTGATGGTCTTTTGATTTCCCAGTGCAAAGCAAGGTAGAAACCCAATTCAAAACCTGATTCTGGGTTGACATGAACTTATTCTGCCCCAGGATCTGAGCAGCCATCCTTGCGGCCATGCTAGTGCAGGGCTGGTCCTGGCTGCAGCTTGTCCCTAGGTGAGCTTTGTGGCTGTGACTTTTTCAGGAGGACATGGGGAGGTGTGGGACCTCATTCCTTCCAGCCGCAGTATATGCCTTGCATCCTCCTCTGCTGTCCATGGCATGTGTAATGGTGTAGAGTCTGCAGCATCACAGTGGGGTCTGCCTAAAACCAGTGCCTGCCCTGGGATTTTTACCTCTGCTTGGTGCTGTGTCTGTACTGTTGCATGAGTTTCCATTGGCCTGGATGCACAAAAACCAAATCCTTTTCAGACCAGGATATATGGCTGGAAGATACATCCCAGGGAAATTTTATCCTTGTTTACACTGAGAGAAGAATTTTAAGTAGATGAAGCAATTTAAAGTATCGGATAGACCTTGTGTATTATCTCAAATCACAAGAAAATCCAGTAGCTATGGCTGGGTTATGCAACGACCCTTCTCCTGCCTGAGCTGCTGCAAACCAGCCTCCTACCCTAGGTACTGATCTCCAATCCGTGTTAATAGGTGACACGTTTCATTCACTGATTAAAGTGCTAACATTCATTCTGACCCTGTTTAAAGATTAATTTTTCATTCATTCAAGGATTCTTTCATATCAGCTCTAATAACAGAGCTGTGTTCCGAGTGCAGCGATGGCATTGTGTTGGATTGTATATTTTGGAGATGAATGTGCTGAACCCAGGCAAAAGCACTGAGCGCAGCACGTCTGTGCATATACCTATGGTACCAGCTTTAGTTCTGTAACTGAGACTGAAGTGAAACAGAAGGAGTTGAATTTGACAGTCTGAAGTTTAATGCATGATTGAATTGGAATTTTTGTTTGTATGCCAGAGATGAGAAGCATCAAAGTATTTATAGGTATAGCAAAAGCCTTGGTTACTTGAACCAAAATTATCTTTTACCTCCCTGTTGTATTACTGACGGGTTAATTCATGAGAGCTATTGCTCATTTGTCACTTTTTAAATTGGAGAGTGCTTGATATATTTAGCATATAGTATCATAAAATTTCTGTTTAGAAATGAAAGAACATACTAAATATCTTCAATATTTTCAACATTTAGTAATCTGCTCATCCTACAAAGAAAATTGGGGGGTTTTGTATGTTTGCTTGATTTACAACCATCACCTCATACTTTCATTTATTGCTTGGTGTATAATTTGAAGCTGAGTGCTCTTACACATTGGCAAGAGGCAGTTGGGCACATCACATTTTTTTCTGGTATCTTTTCACTTATTCAAGAATAAGAAAAGACTAGGCTTTCAAAGGTGTAACTAGAGAGCCTGAAATAATAAAAGAACATGCTGTACTATTTGCATGCTCCCTTTAGGGTTTTGTTAAAGGCTTTACCATTCCATTATGCTATCATTTTGTAGTGTAAGCATTTTATATGGCATGTGTGATTTCATTGCCCTTAAGTGACCTTGGTAAATTCCTTATTTCCCCTGAAGCACATGCCTAATTGAAAATTGCCATCTGCAGTTGCAGAGCTCTAAGCAAGAACTCTAAGAATAACGCAGGAGGGAAATGGGTGTTCAGAGAGTGGGGCAAAAGCACTTCTTCTGTACCTTTCACTGTATTGCATGAGGTTAAATCTTTGCTTTGAAGATGAATGATAAGGGATTATAAAAGGTCATCTTAATCTGTCTGCCCACTTAATCTCCTTAATACTGCTATCCAGAGATCATGTGATCCACTAAAAGTATGTGTTGCCTTTTTTTTTTAAACTTGTGTGTTCCTCTTGTTCCACCCTTGAGTAAATCTGTCTGGAGTTTAAAGCTGAAAATATCATTCCAAATCTGCGCAGTGCTTTCTAGTCCAGCTGCTGTCCTCATACCACGGTGCCTCGCTTGGCTCTGCTGTGCTGCTGCGTTTGAGAATGGAGTTATGATGATTGTAGCCTGCAAGCACAACCTAAAAATGAGACATTGTGTTCCAAACTAGAAGGCTCTAGCCCAGCCTTGCGTTACAGCTCCTGTGAATGTATGTGCTTAAGAGTCATGCAAATGAAGGAGGCAAAAGGCTGGACAGTGTAAACCTGAGGAAGGGCTTAAGAAGGCACTTTCTCAGACGACAGGACATTAAACTGTGCCCTGGATTAAAAAAGAAGTCCTCATCATCTGTATATTTATTCACTAATGTGTAATGTAATTGTTTAGGACAAGAGAAGTGCAAGTATTTTAATTTAAAGGGCATGAAAAGTCTGTGATAAAGATGTAAAACTGCAGTTTCATCATGCCTTCTTCTATGTTTAGTTAGTCTGAAAAGTTCAGAAAACTACAGGGCTGAAAATTAAGCCCCCAAAATTCTCTAGCCCTGTGTTATCTCACAAGCAGTCTTATTTCTGAAAGCTTATCTTTTGACTTTACTTGTTTCCGTGTTAATTCAAAGATGTATTTCAAAACCATCAGAGTTAAGGTTTTGAAATACACACTACTTTGAGACTCATACAGGAAAGTACTGAAAATATGCAAGATGTGTTAGGATCTGTTTATCAGCTGCTTGGAATATATTTCCCTGCTGTTTTGGTGGGGTTTTTTCTTCATTAGAAGTATTAATATTAAGTCTAGTTTTAATAATGTAATTATTTAATAAGTAAAGGAATGCATAAACACTTCTTGGCAAATTTTGCATGGTTCCATATTTTAATTTTTTTCATGTTAAATGTATTATATGTTCAGCAAGATATTTAAGAACCTTCTTGAGGCTGAAAGTCTGTACATAAGCAGATGCATGTTCCCCAATGCATCTATATCTGGGATTGTAACACATGTTCTGTTTCATATGTGCCTAAATTCTCTGCTGAAGTTTTTAGTAAAAAGTTACAATTCTCATGTGACTGTATGCACAGGGACTGAAACAACTGGTATCTGCTTTTAGGTAGATCGGTTAACACTCATGGGCTTTTCCTTGAACAAATCGACATCTTCCTCTTACAGGTTTTTGTAAAATCCCTTTGAGGGGTGGGTATTAAGTTGCACTTTCTTTTTCTCTTTGGTAGCTTCACTCTATGACGGTTCTGATGTTGGTCCTCTGGATGTCAAATTTAGGGAGATGGCATAAAAAAGAAAGCAGTTGTTTTTGTTAGACAGCATTATACTAAATTCAGCTTCATTTAGGATTTGATGATGTTCACATGCAGTGGTATGAATCAAATGCCATTCTTGACACCTCACGCATAGTTCCAGTCATTCCAACAGGCTGAAAGCACTCTTGTTGGTAACACACTGGATTACAGAGCACTCAGGGTATCAACTTGGAAGTGTCACAACTTGTCTGCCCTGCTCCTCCAGTGATGCATATGCTCCTGCTGCTGAGTTTCTAACACTTCTGTTTTGTGACTGCCTAGCCTGGAAAATTCCATACAGAACCTCAGATCAGGCTTCCTGGGGTGCATTTGCTGGGGCACGTTTAATTTCCCTACATATGAAACAACTGTAGTGTTCCTGTTACGTTAATTCTGTAAAGTGAGCCATTGTTTTGCTGCACCTCTCATATCTTTGTCTCCTTCACAAGACATTTCACCCCAGTTTAGCTGAGGAGTTTAGGCATTAGCAGTTAATTATGAATTCTTACCTTAAGTATGGCAAGGTACCTCAGGGTGGTTTGGGATATCCTCTTGGTTGTGGGTTCAAAGTTGTGCAGCTGTGCTTAACACTCCAGTGGGCAATTCTGGCTATGTTGCATTTTGCCTTTGATACATTGCCATAGCACAGTGCTTAGACTGCAAACATCTGTTTGCTTTTATTGCACATGTGTAGCTTAAGATGTTCTGCTTCTACATGATGTAAATCACTGGACTCAACCAGCATGTATGATTCGTTTACCAAATAAACCTTAAATTGTGTCAGTAAAATGTATGTCCTATGGGATGACATATATGACATATACAGAAGAGAAAACTGAAAGTTCACTCACCAATATTTCACATTTTACTGGGGGTTTAATGGTTAGAAGGGAGTCATGTAAATGTCAGAAGAGAAGGAAAGTTTGCAGTGAAACTGGCATACATCCATATACCAGACAACGATGACGGGAACAGAAATGCACTTGATGTTAGAAAACAAAACAATGAAATCTCTATATCCTTCATTCTATAATCTCACCATATTCATGGCATGAAATGCAACAAACACTTATAAGAAAAACCAGATACATTTTGATATTGCTGTATGTAGTCTACAGTGTTTTCTTGAATGGAAAGATCACCTGGATTTTGAAATAAGTTTAGTTGTTGATCTGAGCAACTTTTCTGCAATACCCCATAGGTACGTTGATATTGCGGAGACCTAACATCTTGGTTCTAATGTGTACCATTTCACACTGCTGGAATGCACAACAGAATTGTTTTGGTTTAGATTAATGAAAATGAACTCAGTGAAATGACTTACAGTTGTTAGCTCGCATTTTAATTTTGGAGGTTAACCTAATGTGCCTTGAAGGTTTTAGTTCTTATGTTTCTGTTCCACGAAAAGGTCAGTTTGAACATCTTGACTATGTCACATGAGAACTAAGGAAACAAAACACGAGGAGAAAATGGAAGGTTACAGTGGAGCAGAACCATCGGCTGAACAGGCCTTTATTCACCCGCAGACACTCTAAAGTTTTGGAGTATGCAAAATTACTGTAATATAATAAAAATTAAAATCAAAAGCACTCTCTAGAAAGGGCTTACAAAACTGAACAGTTTAATTGATGGAGTCAGCATCATCTGCCAAGTTTCCAGTACGTCACCCAGGCTGGGGGAGCTAGAACTAAATTTAAAAGCAGTTTGACTAGCTGGCAAGCTACTCTGACATCAAAAAGATATAAAGGAACCTAAAGAAGCATGAGTTGCTACAGTCAGAGGAGAAAATACAATTTATCTATAGAAAATGGAGAATAATTCAGTCAGCAGGAGTATCTGTGGGCTACCACAAATTAGAAAATGAACGTGAGTCACACATGTGACAAAATGTTGAAATGTGAAAGCCATTCTGGGACTCATTATTGAAGGTACTGTATACAAGAGAATGAGAGCTAATTATTTTGCCCTGTTCCACTGTGATAAGTCCCCAGCATGATTTTTTTCATCTGGTTTTATACATGATACTTCAAGAAACATACAAAGTTACTGGAGAAAGACTAATGGAAAACTAACAAAAAATTGTAACAAGAAAATGTGAAATAGATTGCAGGAACTAAGTAAGTTTTATTGGAAACCTGGATTCCCAGACAGTCCTGTACAAGGACTCTTAAGAACTAATATTCTGTCCAGCTGCCTTCACCCAGAGGACCAAGAGGGAGCTGAGCTCTCCCTGTTGCCCACTGCTGCCTTCTTATGAGAGCAAAAGGTGAATACGCCAGAGCTGGGGATGGCTGCTACAACTCGGCAACTCATGAGTTTTACTATGAAAGTGCTACTTGCGTAAACTCAGCTTGGTGAATATTGGTCTAGAACAAACTGTGTTGAAATAAACATAGTTATAAATATGACAGCAATTAATTGCTCTTCATCTCTGCTGAGGATGGAACAAAGGGAAATTTGCAGCAATGGTGCAAATGGTGATTTTAGGAAGGTCTCTACAGCTATAGTGGTATTTAGGCACTGGAATGGGTTATCCAAAGAAGCTGATGGATCTGTCTTTGAAGGTTTTTCACAGACTGAGTGAGCACGTGTTGTGGATGATGCAGGCATAGTTGATGTTCCCTGGGAGCAGGGAAATGACCCCACATAGACATTCTCAGACCTACGTTTGTGTGATTACTCCCTACGACTTTGGTTGTGTTCCTGGCATGGAATCTGGAAATGTTTCACAATTTCAGACCCCAGCATTTCCCGTGGCTATGTCCCACCACCACAGCTGTGCTTAAGCTGGGCCTGCATCTGCTCTTTATCTCTGCCTTATGCCTCCAGTTCCTGTACCCTAACCAGGTGCTAGTAGATCAATAAAATGAGACTCTCTGGTGCCTCACAGGTGGCCCCTACCTGTAGGGAAGAACAGGCTCAGCCTTAGACTGGTATTATATCTACAGTGTACAAGAGAATGGATGCCCACTGCTGCCCTCTTCACTCATTCTAATACTGTAGACTTATTGCTTTGGAATTTGGGAACTTTGGCTGCTTTGCTTTGAGCTTCTACTCAGTTATTAATCTCAAGAGTTATTGCCAAGACTTTCATTTTAACATTAGCATTTAGTAACAACAAATACAGACATTACATGAATGAATGCAGAACCTAGTAAAGTCATGGCAAAAGTAAACGGGAATAGTTATACATGTGAAACTGCTGCCATTTACTCTACAAAATACATACCTTTTCCTCTTACTGTAGAGATTATGTGATGATGCCATAAAAACCAGAACAGCACTATCTCTGCAGATGTAAAGCTAGCAAGAACGTAACTGTTGCAAATAAATGTGGGGAAGTTTAAAAACTCCCTTGTAGTGCCGGAGAGGAGACTGTTCTCCCAAGCACTTTATTGAAGTAGAAGGTAGACTGGAGAGCTGCATGACAAAGCTCTCCTTGGAGAGCAAAGTGTAGTGGTTGGTCTGTTGTGTAAAATGTGTTATTGATGTGCTATGGGCAACAAATTAGTACATCTCCCATGTTTATGTAGCAGTGCTGAGTCATTGATTACTGTTAATCAATACTGTAAGCCATAGTGCTGTATCCATTAAACTCACTATGCGAATACAAGGCATAGCATTTGATCAGTTAGGTCCCGAGTTAAAGTCAATGATCCAAGACTAGGAGAATGTAAACACAGAAAAAGAAAAACAGGGAAAAGGAAGTGAGATCAGTTTCTTCTACTTGATACTTCCCATAACCTCATTCTCATGACTCAGCATTTCTGAGGTCAGTTTTTTCATGAGATTGGGTAAATTACAAATTCCTAAAAGGTGATTGACTTAATTGTTAGTGTCTAGGTCATAGGCAAACACTGAATTGAGGACATTCCTAAAATTAGAAAATTAGTTCATATCATCAATTTTGAAAGATAGGTGATTATTTTTATTAGCAGAAAATGTTTTTTACTATCACAAGCATCTACTTGAACCAGTCCATATATTCACTTGTCTGTGAATAGAGTATTTTGCTCTAATGGGGGAGGGTGCTAAAGGGTTGCAGCAGGGATATTTGTTAGCAGAACAAACTGCTTTCTACCAGGCTGTTCCAAGTCATCTCTCAGTGGCAGAGGCTGAATATGCTTCCCTCCTCCTTACTGCAGTCAGGGTGCTGTTCTTCAGAAATGTTTTTCAGACCAGTATTTAGCCCAAGTGGTGAGATGGCCACTATGAATTTCACAGCTTTCAGGGTAAGGCCATGTGGTTGATGACTGGGGACTCCATCTTGCAAAAGGGATGCCATAACGCATTCTGCTCATTCCTGTTGGAAAGTTACTTCCACGGTGGTCTCTGACTTAATCCAATCCTTATTCTGAACATACAGGAAGGAAACATTGTCTCAGGCAATGTGTAACTGTTGGAAAATACTAGTTTTGTGATGGCAATCATTACTATGACTTTCAATTACTGTCTTTTGGGACAGAAACATATTATATTTTATATTCATAGGCAACATCGCTATCTGACTTTCATTTTTGAGGTTTAGAAGTTCTGCATTTAAAAATATTTTGCAAAAATTAAATTGAACCAGGCTACTAAAGTATTTGGTAATTGTAGGCAACTGTATAGCCATACGTCTGTTCAAAACCAGCTTTTCACATTTTGCCTGGAAGAAAATCCTCTTTAAAATGCTTGGACAAGATGAATCTAAAGCTAAAAGTTGTATGAAAGATGACATTCTTCTGAGCAAGGTTCAATAATTCTCCTAGATCGGGACTGTGACAGGGGTTTTTTCATGGTTTTATACTGTGAAGATAGATGTCAAAGTAAAAATCTAATTAAATATGTGACAAAAAGATCTTGTCCAGTAATGTGCAAATATGGTACCAAAAAGCAGCCTGTACTTTCTAAAGAGCTGGGCCTCAGTTTGTTTCCGCACTGAAGTCATTATAAACACTAGATTGAGAAAGATATGTGTTATGAATCAGGTTTGGCTCAGCTTCTAGGTGTGTGAAGTGCGGTGTTAAGCTTTGACTGCTGTGCCTTTCGTAATCAGTACCTCAGAGCAAGACCTACAACATGCCCCTGCAGGGGACGATGGGCTGCCCTCCTCTTCAGTTCAGGGGACACTTTCTTTAGTGTTGGTGGATAGTTACATCTGCTTGGAACTTTATTCCAAGAATAGTTGTTGATACTATTCTCCCAAGAGCTGAGCAAAGCTCATTGTTTTTTAAATACAATTAGAGATGCTTTTGCTTGGTCTACCTTTTACCTGACTAGCTTGTCCAAGATATGCAAGATGTGTGCTGGGGATATTTCCCCACCTAAGGAGGTGCTAGTCTGTGCTCAGTATCTCCCAGAAGGGCAGTGCTGTGGCCACGAGCTGGCACATCTGTGTAAATATAAACTTATTCCCTCCTGTAGCACCTGTGCCACTGGGAGAGAGATGGTGTAAGAATACAGACTTTGTGGTCTTCTGGTGATAGCTGTGACCAAAGGAAGAAGCTACCCTGACGTGTGGGCCTTACTAACATAATTCATCGTATGTTTTACATTATGCAGGTGTTGACCAAAAAAAGTCCTAAAGCACTGGACTGAGGACCTTTTCCTCCCACATGGAGATTGCAAACGCTTGGGAGATGAGACAGATGGAAAACTAAGACTAAAATCAAAACAGGCTTTCAATAGCCTTAAAAGCTCTGTGTGAAGTTACACACCTCCATAGGCTTCTGGCACTTGCATTAATTTGGGCCTCTTGAATTACTAGTAGGTGGAGACAGCAGCTAGGTACTGAGATATTTGTACAAGTACTGAATCAAATTTCTGTTTATCTTGGATTTTTAAAAAACAAAGATCGTACAAATGAATCACAATCTTTTACTGTGATTGTTTCATATGACCAGACTCTGAAGAAGTCAGTTTTATCATTTGCAGCTGATTCTTAGGTCTTGTGTTCAAGCCACTGTCTATTTTTTAGTATAGGGTGAACTGGGTCATATCTATCAAATGCAGTGCCAGCAAGGTGACAACGTTACACTTTCCTAACCAGGAGAGACTACTCTTCTCAAAGCTTTTTTTCCTGTGCCTATGAAATCATATGGTCTAATTCTCTTGGGGGATTCTTTCTGGTGGTACATTAGGCATAGCTCTGGTTTCCTTTCTCTGAAAGATCAGCATTTTCAAGGCAGTAATATTAGTCTGCCTGCAGTTCTTATGGAAGAAATTGATAATTTATGAACTATTGGGAGCAGAGAGCCCTGTGCTTATGGGACCACAAGACTGCAAGGTTCTGAGCATATGAATTAATAGTTCAGTCAATGGAAAGTGAAATTGTTTTTTTAAAAGTTGCAGGTGCATGATGAAATATCTCTGTGTTATCAAAATCATCAACAGTAACAAACACATTTAAGAACTGACAGCAGTTTTTCTATTAATTCTTATGCTTGTGTTTTAACTCCTGCCACTGCTTTCTCATGTTCTCAGACAGGCAGAAGTTGCTTCTGTATGGTTTCCATGAAGGCTGCGTTGGGCATTTACGCCTGAAGCATGACTTCTCTGTTCTCGATTGCACTGACTTAGTTTGTCTGAAGTTTCTGTGAAACTGTAGGGAAAAAGAGGCTTTTAAGATACTGTAAAAAGAGAAAGGATCTTGACTTTTTGTGTCATGCCTTGTTTGAAGCTCACACTTGGTTTTGAACAAAGGATTCTAGACAGTTGGCCACTTTCCAAAGTGTCTTATGGCTTTACTCTTAAAGGCAGAGATCCCAGGTGTAGGAGACTTAAATAACAGGGGATTTAATATTAAGACTATCATTTCTCTAAATCATGTTCCCTTTTCCCCCCCTAACATAAGATATGAATAGTTCCAATCTAAGAAATAATTGCAATCATAAATACACTTTCCTTGTGACTCTTCAGGTGACAAATACTGCTGTGCCAAGCACCACTGTTCACGTATGTTACAGAACATAAGGTCATTCATTCTTCTGCCTTCCCACAAAAAATGCAAAACATCTTTCTGCTTCAAGAGATATTCTTCACCATATATGTTGCTCTAAAATTGAGTTGCAAGCTAATAAACTGAAACAATAGGACCAAGACTTCTTTTTTCAGTATGGTATAGCTTTTCCAATACAGTGTTTATCTGCCTCGTATTCAAAATGGTGGCTATAAAGAATACAGCTGTCTGAAAACATTTCAAAGGCATGCAGAAGAGGAATTCTTTACAGTGTTTCATCCCAGCATGTATAACAAAGGATGTTGAATGAGTATTACAGAAGCACTCAAACTGCATAGATCAACATACAGAAATTAATATATGGTGTGTGACAATTTTTAGAAGAACCTGTATCCAATTATAAATTCCTTTCTGGTTTATGAGTAACATTTATGTGGAATAGTCTTTCAAGGGAAGTGGTGAAAGACTGTGTACTAAACCATTGGCAAATGAACTGTACCAAGTGTTTGAAGGCTCTTCAGAAGCAGATCTGAGAAGATGTGCAGACGTGATGACACCATGGAGTTCCCATGACACAGTCCTGGCTTGCAATTTGACAGTTATGCAAATCAGAAAGTGCTGTCTCTAAAGCATCAGGGTGTGCCAAATTTACAGTGTTCAGGCATAAGAACTCTCTCTCCGTCCCTGTTATTGGAGAATTTTCTGATTGAACAGTTCAGTATTTGGAAGTATGCATGCATTGGTGATTCAGGAGAAGTGTGTACCAGTTTAAATAAGGACAGAGTCTCTGTATGAAGCATAAGAAGTAACAAACACTGAAATAGCAAATGTCCAACCAGTTAGATCACCAGTGTGGGTTATGAGAGAGACTCAAGTCTATCATCTTTTCTCTCTATTTCATGGGGTGGCATTAGAAGCCGCTGTGGGTTTTTGTAGCTTGCTTATAAAGAACATCTCAGCCACTTACTCAGAAATGCTAATAACCCCATTTCACATTTGCTGAAGTTCCTGTAACATGTGCAGCGTAGCTCTGCATGTGGTATAGACAAATCTTGCCTAATACCTGTGAACATGACACTCGACGTTGTATTCTCAAAGTAGCTTAATTCTACTTAAGTATCAAAGGAAAATGAGTTATTTGGATATTTCTGGTTTCTGTTGGTTTATTTATTAATTTTTTCATTAATTATTTTTAATGGAAAACGTTAGTTGGTCAAAACACTTTTTTGCAGAACTGATTAATTTTTACTACAATTCTGTGTTAAAGATTGCAGAGCCTTTTTAGGAGTAGCCAGTAAAATGGGGGATGTGGAAGAGAAATGTGGAAACTAGCTTCAAAAATGCAGATGGGTTTGTTTTCAGTTTTCTGATACAGGCTTTAACAGTCATATCAAGTTATTGATAGAATGGGATCTTAAAACTCAATCTGTCATATCTTGGATGGGTGACCCAGATGTTGGTTGCTTTGGACTGCTCCAGATAGCTCCTAATGTTCCATTTCGTATTATAAATGCACCTCGGGCGAGTGTTGTAAGCGTTTTATGAGAGTCTGAAATGAGTGAGTCTTCCTTTCTGTTTTCTTTGTCTGTTTCAGACCACCATAAATCTACTTAGGTGTATAATGAGGCATTTCTGAAAGGAAAATTTTTTTTTGCCTAGTTCTGACTTGGCCAATATCAAGTAACTTATCTCCATAATATTTCTTCTTGTGCCTCTTTTCTTTGCAGTAAGTTTTAAAACACCCAGTTGGTTGGAATTACTGCATGATGAAGCAGGCAAATGTGGTCCTACAAGGAAAATGGTTCTGCTTCTGCAATGACTACTCTATAAGGGAATTTGAAGGGACCTTGTTTTATGTCGAAGTGGTTCAGCTGGCAGCTTCTTATACAATGCTGTATGTTCCTGGAACAAGTTCAAATGGCTTTTAGCTTGGGGGCACTTAACCATGTGAGCTACCAGCTTCCCTCTTAATGATGCACCACTCATATGCGACTGTGTTAATAGGGCACCAACACTTCCTTCGAGGCCTCTCTTTTGAAGAGGATGGCTATCCTAATTCATCCACAGCTTCGTCAGCCTATCCCCTTGTCTGGGGTTCTGAGCATCTGTCCTCACTGTTGCAGATGTTCTTCTTGCACTGGCTTTGATCCCCCTTTCTCAGAAACGCAATTGCTCTTTGCTGAAAGTCTGTTTAGTAAACGTGAGCTCTCACTAAGCAAGGCTTGCAGCCTGTCAGTAAGGAGGATCCTTGAATCTAGCAGCTTTACCTACTGTTTTTCAACTGTGTGCATGTATGGTCACACTGAGAAAACTAGTATGTCACTCCCACTGTAACGGAGTGCCACAGTCTGCAGTAAGCGTGCCTGTATCAGCTGCGCAAGCTATCTGTGATGAATTCATCTCGCTGGCCAGTTCCACAGCATTAAAGGACTTACTATTATCTCAGAACTAAGTGGTGCAAAGAAATTACACCTTGCACACAAAGTTTCAATGTTTAAACAATTCCAAAGGGTTAATGGAAGCATAGCAGATTTGCGTAGTTTGAAAAAGCACTGAAGCACCATTCCCTTGGGAAACTGGGGAAAGTATCAGGAATCAAATTAATTGTAGATATTACTTGCTATGTTAGGTTATGTGGACCAGAACAGGGATCTAAGGCCCTGAACCTGCAAACACTTACACACTTGCTTAACTTTACTACATAGTGTAGTCCCATGTAAATTAGTAGGGCTACTCATGGCAATAAAACTAAACGTGCAGGAAAGTATTCTTAGGGCTGAAGCCTTATATTTGATTCTCAGTACATCAGAAAACCAGTGAAGGGTTCTGTAGAATGGCTTAACAGACTGTACCGGTAGGTAGAGGATTTTTTCATCTGAATTTTGAACAGATGGCAAGGAGCCTATACCTTGTAAACTGAAAATATCAGTAATACCTCCCTGTAAGTGTAGCAGTGAGTGAAGTCTCAGTGCAAGGATGCAGAAAGAGTACGAAATATTTTACAGATGCCACCTTTTCCTTTTGCTCTTCCCACGGTTCTTCCAAGATTGCCCCAAAAAATGTTTTGACAGCATTAAAAGCTATTCCCCTCCCTTTACCTATCACAGTTTGTTAACCAGCATTTTCATGCAAGATTTGAAGTGGAATGTTGTAAAGTTATATGCTTTTAGTCTGTAAAACTCTGGACTCTGTCCAGCAGACCATTTTTACATGGCCTGGATCCTTTTCAGACAAACAGGATCTGTACTAGGGTGCAAAATTTTAGACAACTGATGCATTATTTAAAATAACTACAAGTTGGCTCGCTGCCCCTTAGAGGAGTCTGTTAAGACTCCCCCACTGCTGCTGAGGAACGTATTTGTGGAGACAGGAATTGAGTGCCAACAAAGTAACAAATTTAAAGGTAAGCTTTCTTTTCTCTGGCTCTCCGAGAATTTCTTTGGAACTTACTAGCAATATGGGTAAGGGTACTTAACTCTTCCAGATCAACATACCTGTAATCTCAGGGAATAAATATTTTATGATTTATAGAAGGCAAATGTGTCACAAGAGTTTTTTTCCTCTGTTAGTGACAGACTCACTTCCCAAATTCATGATGTCATTCCCAGCACAAATTTGTTCCTTGATATGCTGCAAAGTACTTCAATTCAACCCTCCCCCAGAAATGTTCTGCTGCGGGTAGCAGCTCCTGGTTTGTGTGTGCATCAGTGAAAGAGAAGGAAACCAACTGCTGCAGGGGAGTCCCACTGAACAGTTAGTATTAGAAGTTCTTTTCCATTCATAAGGATTTTGATTATTATCTCCAACAAAGGGGAAAACACCTGTAGAGCCTTATTTTAAAGTGGAAATGAGACTCTTATTGTATTTATGGAACTAACTTTGGATTCCTTAGTCCAAAGCTGGCTCTTACCCTACTGGCTCACAAGTGGGCCATTTTCCATATATTTATTTTCATATTTTTCCTTCCTTCCTTTCTAATTGTTATCTATTATTTTTGAAAAGTAGATAGATCTTGGTTATGTCTACATTCTTTAAGTGAGATCATTCAGTTTAAAAGGGTTAAATGTAACAGTTATGGATGAGAACTAATAGCACATTCAGAAGGAGTATTTGTTGCTGGAACGACATATTTGGCTTTAGCCTTTTTGCATCAGAGCCATAAGAAAGACAAGGAGAGTCTGAAAGCATTTTCTTTAGAGTTGCAATATTAGCTGTCTCTTGAGCACTTTCCAAGGACTGCCAAGTCAATGGTATCTTTTAAAGCCCGAAAACCAAAGTTGACAATTCTTTTTATGGTTTATAGAGTTGTAGAAGAAAAATATGCTTTGAATTATGTTTGAATAAGATCTTAGAAAAATTAAATAGGGGTGTGACTTGGCCCTCAGTTTCACAGAGTATAAAGAGAAGCCGTGCATGCTCAATGGAATACAGAATTTGACTCTTTACAGATTGTACTTAATGGAGGAAACAAATGAAATTTCTGCGCTTTTTTTTGCCTTTTTCCAAAGTCTGTGTAATAGTTATTACAGGAGGTGTTTTAAGTTTCCATAGGCTGTGAAGATGGCTATCAAAAAATAAAACAAGAGTGAATCAACATGAAAATCCTTTATTAATCACCTTGACAAATTTGATTGTTAACTTTGTTATTAAAGTAACCCCCACCCCCCAAACTGTAGAAAGTGCTGTTTTTAATTTAAATATTAAAAAGATAAACATAGTAAGTGGTAAATAGGAATTTCTGGTAAAGAGTAAAATCAGTGTCTGTTTTTTTTTTTTTTTTTTTTTTTCTTTTTTCTCTCCAGAGAATTACCCACCGTATTAAGCAAGCAAAATGTAGGAACACTTCTTGCAGTGTTTCAGCAGGAAATATGTAGCTTTGGCTGTATAAAATGACAGTGCTCAGGAAGGTAAATATACTGAATTACTCCACTAATAGAAAGGAGATGGCGGTACAGTAGTTTCCCCCCAGGCACTGAGTTTCACAGGTGCTGTAATCGTGGTGGGCTACAATGATAGTACTGTAAATGCAAAAATAACAATTTGCAATTAGATGCATTTTTGCGTGAAATGTCATAAATCAAGGGGTGGAATTTGTCAGGTATCAATTCCCGAACAGCAAGAATATTTATCTAAAATACAAAAACCTCACAGCTGAAATCACTATTGCCTCATGTTTTCACTCAGCTCACAAGAGAAATATTAAAACACAGTTCTTAGAAGGAAGCTTTTTGTTTTCTTTTTGCTTTCTTTTTGCATTCTTTAGAAAGCATTTAGTATGTAGGCTTATTTTTGGCAATAACCATACCTTTATCTGGGTGCTTTCTAAAAAGTGTCAGTTTGTCGTGGGGGGTGGGACTACGTTGGTACCCCCTGTCGTTTACCTCCTGAATTGCGAGGGGTAGAGCTGATAGATAATTAAAGAAGCTCTTGCAAAGAATCCTGCCCAACCATTACTCTTGGTCAGAGAAGTGTTTCTTCCTTGAAGAGAGGATGCTGGGGTTAACTGCAGCATGCTAGTTAGGTATCACCGAATTTCCTTTGATAATGCTAGGAAATGTGTTGTTGAAAAACTTGTAACTGAGAAACTGTAACTCCACAGTGATAAAAGTTACCTTACCTTTGACCTAATATTGGAAATCACAACTTTCCTGGGAATTGCACTTTTTTTGTGAATTTAAATATTGCAGGTCTTTGGGTTGTTTGCTAAAGGGAGAGGTGTTTGCTTTCAAATATGGAAGTAAAATTAACAAATGATTTACATACAGAAATGTGGCTTGAAAGACCTGACCCAGCTGCTCTGGAGACGTGAGGTCTGGCCTTAAGGAGGTGCCCTAGAAGCACCACAGAAGTGGAAGAGAAGAGCTGCAGCTGGGCTATGGCGAGGCAGCTTCGCCTGCCACCCGGCTCTGAGACCGTTCCTGCGCCCGTGCTGGCGGTGCCAGCCATGACACAGCCCCTCAGCTCTGGGGCTGAAGTGTACCTGTCCTCTCTTTGGGTGCGTATAGGGTCAAAGTCCAAACTGTGCAAGCACTGAGCCCGTTGGAGCCGATCTGCTTAGCACTTCTGGGCTGATTGAAATCTTTCAAGGTGCGACTCTTTGCCAGCTTCCTACATGGTGTTTACTCGGAGGGACGCCAGCTGGACGTGACCTCTGGGGTAACAGGAGAGTCCATAAGCACAGAGGAGACACGCTGATTAGTAACAGTGATATTTTATGTTTTGCAGCATTAACGTGCTTCAGAGATTGCCACATTTTTGTCACATATGGGCTAAAAAGATCACCCTTTTTTTGTTTGTTTCTCTCTCTCTTTTTGTTTTAACTTGGTTCCCACTGAAAAGTGAATGATTAAACTGCTATGGAAGTCCTCCCTATCAAAACACCAGACAGGGCCTCTATCGTTTTCTTTTTCTATTCATGGAAGTGTGTGAGTCATCCACCTACACAGCATTAATTTTTCTTATCCTGGTGAGTGCCCTGTGGATTCAGAGTTGAAGTATAGGGTACATTCAAAGCTCGGTTATGTTTTCTCTTCCTCTTGGCCCACCCAGGGAGCTCGGGCCATGGAGGACAAGATGATGCAGCTCCCCAGAGGCAGCATGATGCCAGGAGTGGGGAATCAGTGTCTGGGTCCAGGTCTCACTAAACGCAGTGCTCCTGGGTTATTTGCTTTTAGGATCTGTAAGGTGTGGGACCAACCCCATGGTCTGTCTTGTAGGGGAGTTCAGAGGAGGGAGACCCCAGGGACAAGCAGTTTGCTTCCTTAGGGGATAGTCCCAGACTTGGCTGTAGGGGTGGCTGACCTCAGGCCAAGGTTTGCTACCCTGTATGTTCCTGTTGCCTGAAAGTGGTTTGGTTTACTGGAGTGCAAGAAAAATGCTGGTGCTTGAACATAAAACATAGATGAAGCACGGTTACTGTGTGAAGTGTTAACCAGAGTCAGGCAACAAACGGCTGTGGTGGGTGCAGGATCTCCTGCTAGCCTCTGCAATGGAAATGAGTTTCCACTCAGTGTGGCTCTGAGTGACAGTCAGGACACAGAAGAAAAACAAATAGTAACTATTATCTTCCTGCTGAAGCAGCTCCAAAGTGAATATAAACTCTGATTGTTTAGAGACCATCAATTAAGCTAAGAAGTATTTAGAGCAGGTGCAGAAGAGATAGTGAAAAGAGAACTTTACAGTCTTGTATGTTTAAAAGAGTTTGGCTTTTTGATGTTGTGTTTACTGGGAAAAGTATTGAATTGATAGTTTGAGCCTGTGATTCATTTATGAACAGTTTTTAGTTTAATAAACACACTGCAAACATCAAGAGGGAAGGTCTAAATGATGGGAACTTTAATGCCGGAGGATGTTTTATTTACGACTGCAGTAATATTGAAAGAACATTTGAACTTACAGATAGAAGTTTATGGACTTTCTTGTTAACCTCTGATTTATTGAGGTATAGTTATGCAACCTTTCATATACTTAACTCCCTAGTGGTGTCTGGAGGCATTGCTGAGAATGGGGCTTTCTCATGTCAGTCACTTTGTATGGATGTGGTTCCTGGGAACTTGAAAAGCCATTTCAGACAAAGGGTAAGAGAAAGGGAAACATTCGTTATCTTCTCTTTACAGAGGAGAATCTGAGAAATAGAGGAGCAAGGGACAGAGATTTTACAAAGAGGCACACTGCTTCTACCAAAAGAAAATTTAATTGGCTTCTCATAAAAGAATTCTGCAGATGAAACAAGAAGCTGAACCCTCATCTCCCAGTAGTAATTGAGGATAAATGTGGATCAATGTAGCTTTTTCATCTCTAATCTTGGAAAAGTCTTATATGTCCCTTCCTAAAATAGGTAACAGTATGAATTTATCTCTGTTTGTTTTTAACAACTCTTGCCCTCTGTTCTTCCAAGATTTGACTGTTAGTATTCTGCACTTTCATGCTTTCCACACTTTGTTCTCTCACTGAAATCTGAAGCAGCTTATAATTGGTTTCTCAGCTTTGGTTTCTGTTCTGGAAAGGCAGCTTTGCTGTTCAGAGCTAAAGGTGGTAGAAGGAAACAAAGAAACACTTTGAGTGTTAATCAGAAATGCAGCCCTGGTTTACTGAATAGCCTAGGGAAAACTGCTTGATCCTTTTGGCCAGCTTAGTTATTAAACCAGTAAACAGAAACATATCTTCACTGACCACTAGATCCGCCATCCAAGCTGACCATCCCCTTGGTAAATATATTACGATGTTAAAACTAACTACTACTAACAGAGGTGAAACGACTCGATAAGCAATGAGCTTGTGAGCTGCCACAGCATGGCAGAGTGCACCTGCATTGCACAAAGACACCAATATCAGGGAGTGCTTCGCACCCCTGGGACAGTGCAAAACACAAGAGATGTGCCTTGGAGGCAGCACACAGCACGGGGGTGCCAGGACACTGTGGTGCAAAGTAATGCCGATGCAGGGGTGCCTTCCATCACCTGCTCTTCCCATACAACTCTGTGTGGTGGCTGGGCTGTACTGGGGAAAGGTCTGGCAGAGATGTTGTATGATACATCCTATTTCATACATCTTTTATCTTGTGAAAGCTCCCTCTGATAAGTCCAGTCAGTCTGCCCAGCCTAGAAGATGGCATCGTTCCCCATGGGAGAGAGGAGGTGGAGGTGAGACAAGGAGGCTAATGCTGAGAAGTTTGAGGTCACCATGGTTTTTATTTCTTGTCCCTCCATTGACTATCTCCCTACAAAATCCCAATACGATACTGTCTAGTCAAAATTACTGACAAGGAAGACTTTTCAGTACTGAGAAGGATTTAAAAGAGAAGAAATCAGCTGCTGATACCAGCCGTGAAGTAAATGTTCCCAGTGATTTCATCCTGTGTCTCAGCAGGAAGAAAATACATCCTTTGTAGCGGCAGCAAGGTTACCTGAGACCCCCTGTGTTGACCAAGTGGGAAGGATGATGTGAGGATGAGTCTTAGTGTAAACAGAAGCTGGAGCACCATGGACTGGTTAAATTACTTAAACATCACCTTATCTGTAACAGAAACAGGCATGCATGAAGACAGATAGGAACATACAGGTCTTCACCATGGCTGACCATATGCATTTATTAATGTAAAAAAGACAGAGTTCTATTTCAGTCAAGCATAATATAGTTTGCTGTTAAATTCAGTTACACTGAACATGTATTTATACATTTGGTTTTAGTTTATCTCAAACTGCCATGCCATTTGTTTTTAGTTGATTTCAAACTGCCTTGCCATTTTCAGGCCTTAAATATTTATAAAATCTATAGAACACCCCCTTTTTTCCTTTTTTTTCAAACTAACCAAATGATTCAGTGATACTTATCTAGTATATTTTAATAAAACACATAACATTTTTTACACAAAAATAACTCCAAACTTTCTCTCTGCTAAATCCTGCTAATGAAGAACCCTGTAACAACAACCTACACATATATATACACACACATTAAAAAAATATAAAAGGAAGAGAGGAACAGGAGTAGAACATTTAGACTTGTACTTTCAGTGTGTTATAAAGAAGAGATGTGAAACCACACAAGCAAGACAATGTTTTATGTATATTGGTAGTTGCTTTGAGTTCAGTTTTGAATGTAAATATTAATTGAATTAGCCCCCGAGTAAAATGTAGGGCATAAATATAATATCACTGCACACCAAGGTTCCCTTGAAATAAAAAAGGATTTCTTCTTAAAATTTCTAGAAATATGTGCCAGCCTAGATGTGGATTACAAATTAGCCATATATGTTAATACAACTATGTATATCTTGCCATATGAATTTACAAAATACTCTAACTGCCATAAGGATATTATTCACTTTTAAAATTCAAGCATTAATTATTTTACTTTTCAAAGTACCAAATTATTTTTCCCCCTGCAGATGTACTTTAAGTCCTCCAACCCTAAAACAATTAGGGAATTAAAGCTAAGATTAAAATTGTCTCAAAATTAGTTTCCTGGCATGATTTTAATTAAATTATACAGGAATTCTTAATGAATCTTCCATTGAGAAAAGTTTTGCTCATGTTTTTTGTGTCTGTCATACAACAGTTCAACATTCTTTTAATTTGCATAATTAACTTAGATTTGTATTGCCTTCTCAAGATATTTTTCTAAGCCTTGAGGATTTTGGACTACAAATACCATTTTAATTTGTTTATTAAAAATGCAGGCACATTTTCTCTACTCCCCCTCTCCCCCCTTTCCTTTTCTCTTTACCTTTTTTTCTTTTTAACCGGCTGAAGTTAAAAATAACTGTAATGCCTCCTGCAAACCTCCCCCCAAAATATGGCATTACCTGGCTTGGATTCAGAAAGTCACATAAGGATTTTTCATTACCATTTCATCCCCAGAACTTATATCTTATAGAAGAAAACACTTTCTTCTTATGCACATTTATGGTGCATGGTGGAGCCTGCAAGAGCCCAAGCAGCAGCAGCCCGTGGTGGGGTGTTGTGTGCTACAGCTTCCTGGGAGAGGGGCTGGCTTTGGGGTGAGAGTAGCAACCCTGAAGCTTAATTTTCTTCCCCCAGCTTTCTGTAGGTCATGGCATGTGTGGGAATAAGTCACCAGCTTGTGTTGGTGTGCTCTCATTTGGTACCCAGCCATTGTGCACCCTGGAAGAAGAGGACGCATCCCCACCTACCTGGTTTTGCTGCAATAACTCATGCAGTCTGATTATTTCCAGAATACCTCAACTTAGAGGATAGGCTCTTCTTGGCAGGAATCATCTTTCGTTTGTTGAAAAATTCCTGGTCAAGCCACAAGCACACAAAGATACTATGTGGACTTCACGTTCTCCCTGTTTGGATGCTCAGATTACAGAAGGTGGTTCCTCCGACAGATGGCACTGCTTGTTTCAGCCGTGCCTTCCGTCACTCCCGCTGTGTTAAATGGAAAGTAATTAACTTTTAGGAGGTGTGTTTGTTATAAAAGGCAGTTTCTCCATGTGGGTGTTGGTTCTTTGCTCTTAACAAATGGAGGAAAAAACTGTCTGTCTTGCTCTTGTGTGCGTGCTCTCTCCATGCGCACACAACCCCCATCCCCACCCCAGGCGTTTGAATAGCAGTACTGGAAATGCAGAGCGGTAGAAAGTCCATGGAGGGTGCAGGTGAGAACAAAACCTGTATGCACCTCTCCTCCCACTCTGAAATCAAAAGAAATTTTACCTTCATATAGATGACTTAATTTGCATCCTTGTGATTTGAGAAACCAAACATCTGGATAAAGTTTATTCATTGCTAATGGCCATGTTACATGAAAAAAACCCAAACCCTCCTTTACTTAGGTTTGGAAGCACACAAAATTAGAGCTGGCCGTGGTTCCTAGACCTATGAAAGAGGTGTGGATAAATACCTGGTTTCTTTGTGACTGAGCAGAAACCAAGCTATTACATCGATGCAGCTGCTATTCGAGCCACCTGTGTTGTTAAAAGAGAGAGATCAAGGGAAATGGTCTTTCTTTAGCTTGGACAGAAATTCACCTCTGAACAAGTGGCCAGCAGGAGGCCAGGGCAGGTCTCTGCTAATGGGGAAGGTCCCTGGATGCCGGGGTGTGGCTGGAAAGCTCCTGGGCATGGTTTTGACCTGGCTAAACCAGCATTGTCTTCCCTGTTCCCAGGCACATTTTGGGTGTTAGGATGAGCCAGGGAGGGATAACCCTTGCAAGGGGTTATGCTTGTGGCCACCCGGTTTTGGAGGGCAGGAGAATTTAACAGCGTGAACGTGAGTTATTCCATGCCTGTTGGCCTCAATGCCGGAGAACAGTCCCAGGCTCATTTAATTGACTCATATAATTGTAGACACCGTGTCCCAACAAAGCGTTAAGCAAACAGGGGAATTTACCCTTTCTGGATTTTTCAGCCCTAGCAATGCAATGAATAGCAGCGGTGTACCTGGTGAATATTTTACTACACAGGTTTTTGAAAGTAGCACTGCTCTTGGCTGCACCTATAGTGCTTGTGTTATAAGAGGCTGTAAAAGCTAGCTTAGTCAAGAAAAATAACAGCAAATGGGATTGGGGCACAATATTTTATTTAACTGAGAAGACAATACGACCCTGCAGGCTGGACTGGGGTGAAGGAAACACAGATACACTACCGGGCTGCATTATTGACTCTCAGGGTGACTTTGAGCCAAATACTTCATCTTCAGTTTTCAGAAGTGAGTAGTGAGTTTTCCTGCTAGCTGCACATGCTTCTTTACGGTGTCGTAATTCAGGCCCCAAAATGGTGGCCTTCCATACTAAGGCTGTAATTTTTTCAGGTTTGAATCTATAACATGGGAAAGATAATAATGGCACTTTTCCCCATCCTTTTTCTATCTGGTCTAACATACTTATGTCCTAATGTAAGTTTCTTGTAACCAGAACTGCTTCTTACTCTGTGTACCTGGTAGACAGTAATGATCTGAAACATCATGACTCAATCATACTTGCATCACATTTTGGCTGACAGAGTATGTTTCTGATCCTTAAAATAGTATTCATGTCATTTATATTAACTATAGAATATCTTTTTATAACCTCTGAATATAAACCAATGTACAAATAATGAAAAAAAAAAGAAGTTTAAATCTGTAAAACAGACTTCATAGGCAAAGAAAAAACGTATATTTTAATAATAACATTACACAACAATAAACTGTTAACAGCTCAGCTTTTATACAGGATTAGAAAGGAATTCAAGCAGGTGTGGTAAATTATAGGTTGAAAGAAAAAACCTATAAAAGTACAGACTCCTTATTGTTTAATTTCTACTGAATTTCCAAAACTTGGGTTAAGGCTTTATTTACATTTTCATTACAAGCAATTTTTCAAGATCTTATTTAATAACTTCAGGCTATAAGTCAGCAAGAAAGCTATATGCAGATAAAATTTTAATTTTGTAAACCTACTTTAAATGAGAAAATTCTAGCAGTAAAATCCTCTGTAAAACAATGACTGTGCTAACCTTCAAACAGCTTGAGGATTAACATTTTTGTTGGGTTTTTCTATTAGTAAAAAGGATTTTTTTATAATTTTGACTGTGTGGCTGTGTACTTTTGCTACCAGTAGTGACTGCCAAACATCACGCACGCATGCGAGCCCTGCACGGTACCCAGAGTGTAAGAGGCAAATGGGTGGCAGTAAGCTCCTCAGTAGCTTGGAAATGTTGGCTAGTTACTTGCAACTTTAAAAGCCTATTTTTGTGAATCTTCAAAATAGCATTTCTATTTTTGTTGTAACCTAGTGTGGTGCTTATTATTTTTGCAGGTATTTAAAATCATAATGGCTTCTTTCATTGACTTGTTTGGATGGAAAGGTAGGTCAGCCAGAGAATTGGTTTAGTCTTCTGTAGCTCTTGGTGATAAAACTGTATTGGCTATTGTAGGTCTGGATGCAATGCCAGTTGGTCTAATTAAAATAACCTTTACAGGTATAGTTTCTCACACTTTCATCTTTGGAGCCTGATCTTGCATTCGTCACCTACCCTGTCTTAAATTAAATTCATTGAAAAACCTAACTACACAAAGAATAAAAAACTGAACCTTTTGAGAGCAGTGGTTTGCTAATAGCAACAAAATGCATTCTGTATTCTTTTTTACATATGGTGTTTCTCTGTTCCAAAATCTGAGACATTCTGATGTTAGACTTCATCTGTAAGGTAGCAGTTCTGTGCTTAATTATATTTAATTGGAAAACATACTATCTATAGAACAACGTCATAGTTTTCTCAAGTTAATTTAACGTAGACTTGCTGGCCTCATTATCACCCTAAGTGTCCTTCCTGAATCCTCACGTATAATAGGAACCCCTGTTCGCAGCAGGAGTCCAAAATCAGGAAATATAACAAAGCAGTGAAAGAAAAGAAGGTTGTGTCCATACAATGTAAGACAGAGACTAAGAAGCAGCCTGGCACAATTTAATGACCTTTTGTCTGGATTTGCCTCCTTTTTCTTTATCCATGATAAGGAAGAAGCTCAGCACAGTACAAAACCAACACAAGTCTTCCCTACATGCTTTACTTCCTATAGCTGTTCTCATCCAAACTTTATCTGAAATGAAGTATACAATTCAAATATACAGGCAAATGCCAGTGGCTGTCAAAATCTGTAGAAAACGGTACTATAGAAACATTATTTGATTAAAAGAATTAGAGAAATTCATTGCAGAAGCAAAGACGAATTTAAAGATTTGCATAAGGAAGAAAAAGAGAAAGAACACAACTGAAAGGTAAGTCCTTAAACCAAACCTTCATGTCCAGAGTTCTTGAAGATTACCAGTGATTTCAGAAGGAATCTGATTTTGTCCATGAATTGATAGAAGAGTGGTGCCTGATTTAAAACCGCAGAAATCAAGTTAAAAGGAGGACCATGAAGAGCATGTCAGGTGACAGAGGGGTGAAGAAAGGAATGACAGGCACAAAAATGTGCAGCTCATACCTACAAGAAGGATAGGAAGGGAGAAGGTTCTGCAAGGTCATCCAGAGTAGGTCCATGGACAACTATTTAAAAATAGATGAGCAGTCAACAGCGGCCCTGAACAAGAGACAAAAACATAGGATAAGAAGGCTCTAGCAGGCAATAGCTCTAAGATGCTGTGCTCTGCCTGCTAACCAGTTTTATTAGCTCTCCTGATAACACAACAAAGGCATCCAAAGACATAATATTTGCAGAAAAAAGTTTCCTTTGAGTGGATACATATGTAACACTGTCATCGTTAACTGAAATTAGGAATGACGTAGTTGTACAGGCAAAGAAGTGTTGGCTAGGTTTTGCAGTCTTACAACATACAAACAGAAAGTACCAAAAGTTTTTTCTGAAATAATTTAAATCATGCTGTTTATGGCTCAGTCACTTAGGGAAGAGATATTTTTTTTCTTTTCTTTCTTTAGAAAGAAAAATGTCGTGATATTATTATTACGTGAGAATGCAGGGCACACGCAGAATATGTGCTCTTCAGCAGCACACATCTGCAGGACTTCTTTTGCTGCTAGATTCCCATGGGGAAGTCCTATGTTCACGTCTAATACTTTCTGCAAACACACATAAGATCAATACAAGCTTGTAGAAAAGGGCAAGTTTTTCCTCCTTCTCTGCTACCATGAGAGGACTTTTTCTCTAAGACTATGGGTCAAAAAAGTTATAACCAGATGGGTGAGCTATAGCACTCTAAAAGCCTTGTTTTCTACCACAGTGCTATGGCTGCTGTTCAGCGGTCTCTTGCTGGAATGTCATGTAGGCAAAACTGGAAGTAGCTTATTGACCAGGACAGTGGTCTGGCTCTGCATGTTGAAGTCAGTGAAGATCCCCAGGATTTGCACAGCCCAACCTCAGCTTAAGTACATGGAGATGGTACATTACAAATTAAAGTCAGGTAAATGCTAACAGCATGATCTAAAGTAAACCATGAAAGGATATTCAAAAGTATAGTGGTGTTGGTTGGGTTTTTTAAAATTTATTTTATTTTATTTTTTAGAACTCATCTCAACATAACATCCATTTATCATAAAACATTTAATTTAACAGGTCTGAAAATATTCTTATTTTAAAAGGGTGACTAGTCTTACTGTTGGCTTGGACTGTCATTTCCTTTTTATTATTGCAAGGATATTTCTCTGCCCTTCTTTATTAAACTAGTTTAATTGAGGACCCAAATAACACCTGTGAGGCAAACATAGGGGTTGATGGCAGCTGCATAGTAGAGTCAAAATAATCCTGTTATCAAAAATAAATCATGGTCTTTCTCATTCACAGGGTTACTTTCTAGTGTCTTGTCTTTCTTTTTTTTTCATTATGACTTTTCTTCTGTATGAAGACTTGACAACTGATAATGAAAATCATTTATAGTTCAGATTGCCTGGACAATGAGAGGGAGACAAAGCTGACTGCATGTTAGGAATTCAGCATTTGGGAGGGTATCATGATCAAATGCCTGGATCAAATGCACACTGCACAAAAAGGTGATTTTAAGAAGAAAGAAACAGGAAACTTTTAAGAACCTTTTATTGATAGTTATGTGTAACGTGCAAAAGGCAGTGCCAGCTTAGTACAGCTTTTGTATAAAATAACTGATCGCTACTCATGTGATCAGCAGAAAAACTGAAACATTCATAAAAAGTCAAATGTCACCAGGAAGCTGAGACTTTTGTTTTTCAAAGCAGGAGGAAATGATCTTACAAAAATATTCTCTTTTGATGATTTCTCTTAAATGGCAGTGTCACGGTGTGAAGCGAGAAAATTACTCTTGCAGATAATTTATTGCCAAAGTGGGAGTTTTTTTCCTGCTCAAAGTGTTCATTACAAGTAGTACTACAAGCCTCATTTCTATTACACCAGACAATGATTTAGTTTTGTAAGATAAAATAAAGACAGGCCAGCATCAGGACCAGCATGACAAATGTGGGAAATATACTTTCTGTCTTTGTAAGGACTGTGAATAATAGTTATGGGTTATTAGGCCAAATATTGCTATTCTCTGTGCAGTACAAAAGAGAGGAAAGCCACTCAAGAGGACAAAACAGTAGGTGGGAGGAGAGGCCTGTGTGGCCAGTGTATCTCTGTGGCTGGTATTACCCAACAGTTGTTTTACCTTCAACAGCTCGTTTCTCAGTGGAAATGTACTTTGACTGCGTAGAGTTACCCTCCTGAAGAGTCTAAACCCTTTGGGGAAGTATGTGAGCATATGTGCTGTACACCCACTGGCATCATACGTAGGGCAGCTCTGAGATGCGGCAGAGAAGAGAGGAGGTGCGAGGAGTGCTACATGGAAGGATATTTGCACTCTGGATGATGTGGGATTTGGGGAGCTGGAATCTGTTTCCTGACACAGGCTTTTGGTGTCTGCGTTCTCTCCTGCCCCTTCATGTGCTTGCTGTCTTCCTCCTCGCTTCTCACTGGATGGGGATGAAACAGAATGGGATTCTGCTGCTTCTTCTCCATCCACCTTGCCACACCCCCATGATAGATGTGAGACTTCCCATTAGCATCACTTTATCCCACCCTGCAGTTTTTTTCAAGGGGTAGAGGAAAACATGCCAGTCGCTGAGACACTATTTGCAGAGAAGTGGGGACCCTTCTGTGTCCCCCAGCGAGACAGCCGCTTTCTGAAATATCTGCCCACTGACATGAGAGTCCTTGAAAGGGTTTGATTATTCCCACTTTGAGCAGGGGGTTGGCTCAGGTGACCTTCCTGCCTAAATCCATCTATGGTCTGCAGTTCTATAGTGGCTGTTGGGAGGAAGAAAAAACCCTACCAAAACCACGAAACAACAAGATAGATACATGAAAGATAAGGACATGTAATTTGCAGCTGTTAAATATTAGTATGATCATTGTTGCAGTACTGTCCTGGGGAATGAAAACCTAGCACTCCTGGATGAAGCCTGTGGTGGGAAGCATTCCCAGGATGTGACACAATACTCCTGAGACATTGATGATTTGATTATTCTCACAAATTCAGCCACACTGCATTGCTTAATTAAATAATGTAAACATGTACATGCCGTATCTGCGCTCACCATTCGGGAAGGCTTTTTCAAAGCGGGTGGTGCTTGAAGTGGGAATTTTGTCAGCGCGAATTCTAAACATGAACTGGTAAAAAGGTTTGATTTTTGAAACATCTGTAATCATTTGTGTGTCATATAAGTTAATTGGCTGTGTATGGATTTTAAGCAGTCAACTCCTTTTCTATTACATTCAGACATACAGCATGTTTTGCATTCTTGAAGCCTTTATAGTTTTCCTAATGTTTGTAGAAACAGAACTTGAAATCCATCTAAATTATGTGCAAGATTCAATAATATAGCTATTAGCATAGCTAATCTGCCTTTTTTTTTTTTTTACATATGTCTCTGGTAAAAAGAGAAAGGGGTATCAATATAGTTTAAGACCTAACTATATGGCTTTTAGGTAATGTTATAAAAATGCAGAATAAAATTCGTGGAAAAGCATCCCTCATTTCCCCTGCATGGGAAACGAACCTGTGCATAGAAGTATGTAGTCCAGGCAGAAAAGTAACACATCTATTCTTACTACAAAATATAAATTGGCTTTAGGGCTTAAGGTCAAATGAAGCAAAATAAAAACCTTGTGGTACTAAATCAGGAGTTGCGTGCAAGAGAGGTTTCCCATGCCTAGACTCAGATTAATTTAGAAATAATTTGCAACACAAGTACAGATTTTGGTAAATGAGAACATTTGAGAATTTTATCCTTTCTGTTGGTTTATGGTGGCTAGCAATACGTAATTACTTTTTTTTTCTTTTTTCCCCTGGGGTTATAATACTTTCTTATTCCCTGCTTCAGTCCCTTTCTCTTATTGGTTTTCTTTTTTTCTTTGCCTGTAATCCTGTGCTGGCTGCAGTGAAAGATGATGTCTTCAGCTGTGCCACTTCAATTTTTTTAAATCCTTCCTTCCCTTGAGCAGCAAGATGATTGATTCCTCCTCTTTAAATCTAAACCTCACAGCTTTCCTAGTCTCAATTTAAGTGTATCTACAGTCATTTTTAATAGAATAAAATGTGTCCTACCTTAGCACAGCGTGGTCTCCTTCCTGGATGTCTTCTATTTGTGTTTTAATTGGCAGTAACCTGAAACTAAACAGTCACTTATGCATAGCGGGGGCATGGGATCATATGCACATGGGCTGATGGAGTCTGGGAGCTTGATTGTATTCAATGTTGAACTGTAAGATAATGAGAGAAAAAAATAACCCTGACAACTGGGTGCCTTGTGTGAAGTCAAGAAACAAAGCCTTTCATTGTAGGTTTTCCAGTTCCTATCAAAGTAGATCGACATCACTAATAACCTATTCCAGTTTGGTGGCTCATGTGCAATATGTAGTTATGAACATTTTCCACCATTGTCATTGCCTCTGGCAAGCTCTCAAGAAGGCCAAGGGTGTCATGGAAATGAAAAGGCAATGAGCCGAGGTGTTCATCCTCAGCTGGGTCTCAGGCAAGGTAGCTGCAAGGTGTTAAGTGGCCTGTGCTGCTGCTCATCAGACTAGGCAGCTTGAAAGGAAAATTAATTTCACTGGACTGGTTCTCTGGCCTCTTTTCTGGGTGCTTCCAAGTAGGCTCCTGAAGACACTTTAAAATAAGTTAGAATAAAGCACCTTAATTTTTTTATTTTTTTTTTTTTTAAGTGCTGAACTTCAGATTATTTCACAGGCATCAAAGGGAATGGCAAACTGATTTAATAGCTCTTCATTGCATGAATGTGAGCTGACTTTTGGTTAGTCCCATGTTTGGTCTGTCCATCAGTTCCTGTTCTGTATGAAATCAGATTCTGTCAAAATTTCTCATTGTGAGCTTTTCTGAACCTTTTTAGTTATTTCATTGGGGTTTCTAATGAACTTTTCAATGCATGATATGTCAGGAGGATGATTAGCTGAAATCCTAATATGCCCTAAGTCCCATCTGCTGGTGAACAGCTGAAATTATGAGCAGCTGAGCTAGGTCCTCTAGCTGCCTGGTAACTGATCGGGAATATCATATCTGCCATGGAGTGTTTGTATTCTCTGTAGTGGCTGATGACTTTGTGTCTGGTAATAGGACAAAATCAGCCATCCAAAACACTTCAAACTATCAGCTAGGATTAGTGATTAGCCTCCGCAAGAGTATAGCAATAAATCTACTCTATCCCTCTCTGGTCTTTGTGACAGCTAGCGGCAGAGAGACTCTTAAATGTAATTTTTTTGACTCATGTATGTTCATGCCTTTTCTCCTGGCTATTTGTTCATTAAAGACTAGTGCGTTCTCTCACTGAGATTGGTTAAATGCTGCTGCTTTCAGTATCTTGCTGTTTGTCTTTCTCACGTTAGTACTCAACAGTTTTACACTCTTTTCCAGTTATTAGTTCCTCTTAGAGTATATTCTCAGGTAATTCTTGGAATGCCTCTCTGAATTAATATTACTTTTAGTTTTAATATTGAAATTTGAGACTAGGAAACCCAAACGTAAGAGTAAATAGCATCTGAGTTTCTCTGGACTCAAATAAATGGGCATCAGCAAGAGCTGGAAATAATTTCTTGGTTCTCTGTCCTGCCTGATACTTACTCTTGGGTGTTACAGCTCATAAATCTCTGCAAGAACATAGGTTTCAAAGCACTAACATTTACCTGCTAGCTTTTCAGTACCGGTCATATTTCTTAACTTTGTTTCACTCAAATGATGAGTCACGAGAAGTATCGGCAGCCTGCGCCACCCCTCCAGGCTGCAGGCTGAGCTGCTGCGCGGGTGCTGCAGGAAACATTGGGAGGTCCATGGTGAGGCTTTCACCAGCCTGACTGAGCGCTGCTTCAGGGCCTCCCAGTGCTTCTCTTTCCACCAGTGATTTACTGGGATTTTATATCCTCTGGTTTTGGGAGCAAGAAGAATGATAAAGCTATGGGTCTGCTTGTGCTTTAAATGATGTAATTGCTATCGTTAAGTAGGATGGCCAAAACACATTTGCATATTGTTAATATTTTTCTAAAGTACAAAGCCCTACCAAATGTATATATTTATCAACCCTTGCCCCTGAAAGCAAAAATTCTTGAAAAGAAGAAAATACCTATCAAACATTTTATAAATTATGAATGAAATCAATTAATTGACTGCTTTTGTAATTAGTCTTTCAAAAATGACATGACACTGAGGTCAGGGAGAAAAATTAGGGGAGGAGTTTAGACTGATTACAGAGAGTAGATGCATTGGTAGAAAACAACTCTTTGCTCTCAGAGGTCAGAATTAATCACGTATAGTGTTCTGTACTATATATCCCGGGCAAAAGGAAGGGGTGAGTGATAACAGATTGAAAATAGATTTTATTTGTTTCAGTTCTTAAGCTGTTTAGCAATTAATGTAAGAATTTCAGGACATAAAGTTCCACCAGTAATACAGTGTAAATACATGTTTTCCATTTGTTATGAAGAGTTATTATGTAAATTAATGGAAAGACAGAAAAATGCTTCATTCTATGGCATGGGAATATAAGTCAAGTCTTTTGGTAAGAAACCTGTAGCTCAATAGCACCCTGTGTAGATTCTGTAAGTTTTTTCAGATGTCTGGATTATTGCGTTAGAAGTATTCTTTGGTGTCAAATTGTGGAAAATAAAAATTCAAGGCCACAAGTCAAAGAACCTCTATGAAGTTGAGTTTCCAGAACTTTGAGCAACTTCAGCTTTTTCATTGGAACAGGTGTTGGCCCCCAACTTCCTTGCAAAGCCTTCAATGTGCAATCTGTCACAGAAAGTTCGAAGTGGCTTCACTTTGTGCAACATTTTTAGGGATTTGTAACCTGCTCAGGAAAGATTTTAACTGCTTATGTGGAATATAGATCTTTATTACAAAGAATGCATGCTATGAATGTAATGTTGTGGTATGTAATGTGCTGAATTCTCAAAGGGGTGTTTTGCTTGGTCTGCATCACTTAAGCAATCCTTTTCCCTTATAATCTCAACCTCTGCAGTAAGATTAAGAAAATCCTGCTCCTCTCCTCCACTCAAAAAACCCAAACAAACCCCAAACCTTAGGTCAGGCATTTGCTTCTGTTGGAACAAATATTCAGTGTTATCATAATTTAAATAATGACTGATGCTTTCTATAGTATACCTCTTTAGCACTATGTAAAACATTATCAGAAGAGAGTTAACCTGGCAGTAGTTCCTCACAACAGTGCAATGTAATTTATAGAGCTTACTTGATGCATGCAATGATCTGTTCTTTTCAGAAGTGGTAACTGTTCTGTGACAGAAATGGAAGCTCTGGTCCTAGGGTCTTGTTTCAGTACCTGTACTTAACCGGGCTTATTCCTATGTTTATCTAAGAATATACTTATTTATATTTAGTACCCTTGGAAGAGCAAATGGAGGTTTTGGAATGACTGCAGTGGAGTCAGAACTACGATTATTGCTTTTACAAAGATTGTTTTTTGAGGACTATCATTCATAATGAATTTATTCACAGATAAAAACAGTTCTGTTTAAAATGCACAAACACATAAACACATGTGCATGTGCTGATTTTGTTGCTTACATATAAGTATTTGTAGGTTTAATGTAGAAATTCTATTGACATTAAATTGCTTAAAGATCTTATGGATGTAAGGCAGATGTGGATTTTTAATAGTATTTTATAATTGTAATGCAGTTTAATATTCTGATTGAGTATTTTTGAAAATGAAATGCATGGTTCATTGCCTTTTTTCATGATGAGTTTGGTGTTAGACTGGGGAAGGTGTTTGCCTTTCTGCACCCCTTTCCTATCTTGATTGTGGACACTGATCTGAATTACAGGCATACATTTTATAATGAAGTTTATTTATTTGCTTTCTGAAGATTCATTTATCCTTTTTGGGTGAGCAAAAAAGATATTAGAATTGAATGGGTTGAAAATTTTGCTTTTTCTATTTCTGAATATACAAAGGAAGATTTGCAATTAAATCAGTGCTGTCAGGAATTCACGGGGGGGAAAATCTCATGTAATGTGGGTGAATACACAGAATTTTTCTTTAGTTCACATCTATAACTCCCATTCTTTTTATCAGTAATTAAAACACATATTAAGAGGAGAATGTCACAATGTTTTGTTTCTTTGAGAATTGTGGCATGAGAATAGAGTGCACGTTCATGACAGCTGGGTATGTGACTGACCACAATAGCTGCAAAGGAACAATTACACTTTATTAGTTCAATAATTTTGCTAAGAAGTAAATATCCATTGTAGCTCTGTGGATGAATAACATACACCAGATTCACAGCTTCAGTGGAGCACCATTATTCACAACAGCTAATGTCCAGGAAGAAGAGCTTTACCCTCCTTCTGGCCACTCTGTTCTGGAAAAAGACAGTGGTAGGGGGTAGAGCAGTGCTGGGAAAAGACACTCTGCAAAGGCAGTGTGCAAGACAACTTGAAAGTTATCTTTTTAGTGTGATGTTGCAAGGAAAAACAGTGGAAGTAGCATGGTTTAGTTTCTATCCTGTAAGAAACCTACCTGGTTTTGCTGAAGTTGCATAAATTTCATAAATAAATACTGGATCTGGGTAACCCCATGTGTTACCTAAACCAGGTCCAGAATTGATAGGACAGGAGGTAATGGTTTTCAAATAAGAGGGTAGATTCAGGCTAGATACAAGGAAGATATTTTTGACAATGAGGGTGGTGAAACACTGGAACAGGCTGCCCAGAGAGATGGTAGATGCCCCTGGAGACATTCAAGGTCAGGTTGGATGGCGCTTTAAGCAACCTGATCTAGTTGAAGATGTCCCTGCTTATTGCAGAGGGGTTGGACTAGATGATCTTTAAAGGTTCCTTCCAACCCAAACTATTCTATGACTATGACAGTAGGAGTGCAATTAATTCTACCAAATTGTAGCCTTGTACAACGTTGGTGACTGGTTTCAGCTGGTCATGTAGTGGTCTTTTATAGCCAGAGGATAGAGAAAAACTTTCAGCGGATGCTGAATCTGGTTACAGACACTGATGGTAGAGCAGGAATGGCTTAGTTGAGGATGGCTGGTTACAGCTCACAGCTCCTGGACTGCCTACGGTTCCGCATGTTCAGACACTAAAATTTTGAGGAGCAGGCAGAAGAAAGGGAGAAAGGAGAGAGAAGGAATTCCTCAGGAAAAATTTGGCTGAAATATTTTAGAGCAAAGGAGCTGCAGGAACAGCATCACCCATTCTCCTTATCATATTCCTGAGATACTTGCAGCAGTGTGACACTTTTAAATGCGATGAGTAGAATAAATAAGGAAAACAGTTCTAAATGGAATTTATTTTTTACAGTTTCTTGGGTTTTGTAATCGGAATCTGGTAAATGTTGAAATAGTTTGCCTTTTTGATGTTCCAGCATTCAGTGTTGCCTTGTGTTCAGGATGAAGCCCAAAGCTGACTTTTTCTAACAAGGACCCTGCCAGTTAAAAGCTTGTTGTAGACACGAGTGGTATTCTATCATCCAAACATCACATTCAACCTTTTAGTTCTAGAATTATCAAGCTGATACTGACTGCTTTCTTCCACATGCTTCAGTGTTGTGGAAGTTCATATTGCTGATCATAAGATTAATATTAACAAATTAGTAACAGATACGTGACTTATCAAATAAGAAGTTTGCTTACATAACTTAAAAGCATAGGGAGAATTAGTAACTTCAAGGGATTTTAGTCCTCAGGACTTTTTTTATTTAGGCATTTGTACACTTTAACTTACAGTGAGGGGCCGCCTCTACTACTGTTATGGTATTTTACCCTCAGTAAATGACAGGCGTTATTGGTACCTAAAGATACATTACACATTCTCTCACTGGAAAGCCTTCATTGCATGCCATTAGATGACAGCATGTGCTCAGTAGCTGTGGTCTCTTAGCAACTAACTCTGTCTCTTTCTTTTGAATTCTCCTTTGTGACCCAGAGGCAGGTCTTTAGACATAAACCTCAGCCCACTTTTCTATTTCCAAGACAGTGAAAACTGGAACGTTTGGGGTGCTTTATATAAAGTCCATATAGTGCAAGAATATGTCTTTCTAAATCTATTGCATATATTGAAAATGGAGATAAATTTGTATTAATTTAATAATAAATGTATTATTAGAATCCTGCCAGGTTATAGTATTGTTGGTAGTGACATGCCAATATATTTTAATATTAAATTTGGCTTTAATAAAATATATAAGTAAAATCTGCAGATTTGATACTATTACATTTATGTCGAAAATGTGTAATCCCTTTCACTGATGTGGATTTTACTGTATATACTTTTGGGGGTGGTTGGTTTGGGTTTAGTTGGTTTTTTTTTGTTTGTTATATATCTCTGTTTGAAACACGAATGGACAAAGGAGCATTCCTTCTAGGCAGGAGATTAGGGGCTATGCTTTCAAAACAATTAGATGTTTCAATTCAGATCTTTGTGTGTATGCTCCTAAAGCTGCCATTGGATGTTTTTCTTATTGGAGATTTTATTTGCCTTTCACAGAATCACACACAGAATCACAGAATGGTCGAGGTTGGAAAGGGACCTCTAGAGATCATTCTAGTCCAACCCTCTGCTAAAGCATGTTCCCGTTGCCCCTTGTCCTGTCGCTGGCCATCACTGAAAAGAGCCTGGCCCCATCCTCTTGACACTCACCCTTAAGATATTTATATGCATTGGTAAGATCCCCTCTCAGTGTTCTCTTTGCCTTTCAGTGACAATGTGTACTGGAAAACCTTTTCATTCCTAAAGAAAGCCCCAGGATCAAGAAATATTTTATTAATCAAAATATTCTGTTCATTCAATTAAGGAATGTAATAGTTACTTATGTTGTAATGAATCATGGTCCTTCTAAACTCCACATATGTTTTTATGTCTAGACAGGTCTGCAGGAACATATGATTATAATAGAATATGCCAGAATGCACCAAAGAGATATTTCATAATAAGCTTGCTTTTTTTTTTTTAGAACCCAAGGCATGTATATTGTTTAGAAACCTTTCTGAAGTGACAATTCTGGTCAACTCTTCTATGTTAAGCTGATTAACTGTTTCTGACCTTTCAAAGTATGTTGTATATAATCCTAGAAGACCACCAGAGTTGAAACTATTCCGTTAGTTTTGACATTCCCATCAGGCTTTCTCTCTGTATCACAAGCAATCCCAATTCACTTGTTTTTAGTTAATTTGACAGGTCATTGTTAATATCATTACTAATAGCAAACTGCTACAAGTTACACATGTTTTGACAAGAGGAGTCGTCAAGACATGGCAATACCAGTTAATTAGAATAGAAGGAAAGTGCTTATTTCCTTTGCCCATGAACTGGATATAATCTTAATATTTTAGGAGTAGAAGGAAGGGAGTATGTTTACTTCAGGAACTAACTCACAATTGACTGGCTGAAACCAAGCAAGAACTGAGATGGAACTATCCTGACACAACCATGCACATCATCACGTTTAGAAAGTTTCTGTTTCTGGCAACTATTTGTCAAGTAGATTTTGAATGAATTGTCACTCCTCTAGTTAGAGCTGCTGCTACTTTATCTAGCATGTTATGATGAGTGGGTTTTTTTCTGTATGTGTAACTAACTTTATTGTTGAGTGTGAAATCAGAGCTCATCTGATGAGCTCTTTCCCTTACTCAGAGACAGAATGTTGAGAAGATACAGATTCTTACCCCGTGAATGCAATGTAGCCCAAACGTGAGCTTTTTAAGAGTGAGATTCAAAGACCATCTCTGAAAAGTCTGTCAGGTGAAGCATGGTTTAAGGAGCCATTTGAGTAAATAAACATTTCATGGCTGAGGGAGACTGACATTCATAAACAGTAAAGAAAGATAAGAGGGTGGGATTGTGTGGTTTAAGTGGGAGCAAATTTCAGCATGGAAGAGGAAATACAGCAGAGAAGTCTTGGTGGGAAGCTTGTGTAGAGACTTCTTTCTACTTCTATCCACCAGTCAAGGAAGCATGCAAATGCTAGACTGGTCTGAAGCCTTAAAATCCAATAGCCGATCAGTAAAAGTGGTCCTATCATGCTTTGAGTTTCTCATTTTGGTATGAGACTTCAAACTGCTCTTCACATACAGTTTGTACTTTAAAACAAGAACAGCGCAAATCTTCAGGAAGTGGCAAAACTAAATGCTGCTTTTCCTTTTATCAGAAGTAATTTGCACCAATGCTAAGCCATGGCTCCCGTGCCTGACGCAGGGTGGCCACCGGAACTTGATGGAAATGGGGATCCTGCTGCAAATGTAGTGATGGGACTGGTGTGGAAAGCACCCGGGAGGGGAATCTGAGGCAGGTGGGTCCCAACACATCTACCTACAGCAATGAAATAGATTGCACTGGCATTGGTTCTCTCTGTTCTGGGAAGAGAAAAGAGCAAGCATCTCAGGTTGCAGCTGCTTTGTTTGAAAGGTTTGGTAACAAAATTTTTGTGGAAAATGCTTTCAAAAGTAGGCGGAAAAAAGCAAGCTGGTCGTTTCAAAACTATATGCTTCCATTCTTTGAACGGGAAGAAAATTATTCTTCTAAATCACTCATGGGATGGGTAATAATAGTGGTTTACTTTGGTGTGTGCTAGGCCGTGTCTTTTCCCTGACACGAGCTAGAGAGCTCTTGCTTGTTCTTTTCTTTCCCTTTCCAAGCCTGTTTTTGTGGCAATAGGACTGCTAGTCTAATGTCTTAATGTCTTCATTTGCTTTATTCTTAATTTTATTATTTTCAAGAAAAATTGTGTTAAATTATAAATCTTGATAAATTTTTATACCTATATAGGTATACACCTACTATACTGTTACCCTATAATATTTTTCTTTAAAAAAGGAGAAAATGAAGAAATTGAGGTAACGATAGAGCAAATAAGAAGGGGGACAAACTTGAATAGTAGCCTAGGTCCAGAGAGTGTGCTGTAGTTTAGCCTTTAAAGAAAAGAATTACTCTGAAGTTGCTTTCTTTAGGTAGTAAAGAAAATGTCAGTGCAGCAATTTCTCTAATCACAAGGATTGATATTTACTTTGAGATTGAGCCTGCCTCTTTGTTAATTAGCATGGTGGAGTCACATTGCACTCAGCCCTGCATCTCAGTAGGCCCCTACTGCAAGATTTACATTTCACATGGAGAAACAGTCTTGATAACGAAATGATGCTTTGCAGAGATATGTGGAGAGAAGCACAGCTGGATTATGTAAATGTGATTTATCCAAAGCTGTAGTGCACGGGTTCTGTTACTCAGATGCTGATCTATAACTCGCTGATGGCTATTGTGATTTCACATATGTGTGCTCAGTGATGGTTATTAACTTTTAAGATCATTTATTTTGATGTAAGCCTTTTATGGCATGCATAAAATTTAATATGTATTCCCTACATCTCCCCTGACAGCATTTTGTGATGTTCATCTTCTCCAGCTTTGTCATCAGCCACGGTGATTTTTTCAAAGGAGGAAGATTCCTGCTGAAGGCATCCCATTTAGCACCAAATCAAGTGAGAGGTGCTCAGGAATGGAAATGTAATGTGTGGTACCTACTAGCTCTGTTACAGGGTCAGTGTTCTCCTTTCAGCTGGGAAAACTTTTAACATTTTTCTCATTATCTGGAAAAAAAGAGCAGGATAGGAAGAGGAGTTTTGCAGAAAGCTTTACTGGTACTGCTGCAGTAGCTGAAGTTCCTGAGCAGGGTGTGAAGTACCGGAGAGCCGTCGCCTTTCTCAGGATTTGCTCCTAACTCATTTGACCCATGTTGCATTCCTCGTGCTTCACCAGTTACCTGTGACAATGAGGACCTGGGCCTTGGGCTTGTCAAAGGCAGGGCAAGGGGTTGGCCTTCCTTCCCTTTCCTGTTCCTCCCTTGGGAGGATCAGAAGATGGTTTTAGCCTGGTTTCCTCATTAAACATTGTGTGCCTGATTGTGCTTTTTGCCATTTTCCCTGGAATAGCTTCGAAACCTGATGGCCTGCTTCAACCAGGCTTGGCAGAAAGGTGCAGCCCTCTGAGACGATTCATTTCTACAAAGTTTCTGAGGAGCATGCACTGGGCAGAGGAGAGGGACACATGCCTCTGCCCCGGCAAAGGGCCAAGAGGCTGCTGCCCGCTCCTGCCGCTGCAGCTCTCCGTGGGCTCCGGCGCAGGGATCCCTTCCCCACCTGGGGCAGCAGCAGGGGGGTACCGCAGGCCTGGGGCTGCTGTGTGTGCCCCCCTCTGTGGAGGGAACAAAATTAAATCCCTGAGAAACCATCTTTAGTAACAGCTTTTTAATTGCTGACAAAACACAATGCTCTTCCAAGAAAACCCGGCTTGCTCTTAACCTGAAAATTAATATGTTAATACAAATAACATCTCTGCTCCATTAAAGTAATCTGTAAGGGGGAAACAAGAGAATAAAACCCCCTTTCTCAAGCTCATCACTTTGGGGAATTTCCTGAAAGTGATTGAATCGCTAAGTTCAAACAGAGGGAAAAACATGCTGACAGCATGTTGCTTTTTTATTCTGCTTTAGCAAGTAAGACGATTTGGGTATCTAAAATCCCCATTGTGTTTTAGGAATGCAAGATAGGGTTGGGAATTGTAGAAAACTGAAGCTGCCATTGTTAGTTGTTGACCTAGGAGCCTGTTCTGCTGATTGTTGAACAAGTGGGCAGGCGCTAACAAGTCACTGAAAGGAGAATTTTGCAGATGATTTGAAAACTGTGGCCAGAGGTAGAGAAAGCAGAGAGCCAGTGAGGCTTGTAAATACACAAAAAATCTCCAGAATGAACATACATATTTAACTAATACACGTATGTGTATTTCTAGTTGAAAAACTACAGCCCACATGGAGTAATTTTAAATAAAATGGTTTATAAACACTATAAGCTCCGGTCTCTACTTTGTTTAAAAAGTATAATAAAGCAGGACGGGATTTCAGCTTCTTCCACACATTCAAAATGTAAAAATCTTCAGGTTTTAATAGTCACCTTCCATAGGGAAAAAAATGCATTTGAGAGTGAAAATTGTGAGCTAGGATAGCATAAAAGGGCTATAGAAATATATAAAAACTGACTCAGACCAGCTCCAAATCTCATAAATCTTTCACAAACAGTAACAGGAACAGTAGGCATAGATTTGATATTGGCGGTGCTGTACTTAGAGGGGCAGAGGCCCCAGATGTCCTCAGGACATCTAAGTCCAGGCTGGTTCTCTGGGGAATACCTTTTTGTATAGTTCCAAAAGTACTTCTAAGCAGACAAATTAAGTGCTTCTCATTTTTCTTTGAACTTGAGACACCTTCCAGTTTGAAATTCTTTCCTTTGAGGAAAAACCTCAACTCAGTAAGTACTTCAGTGGTTGGCTTCTCAACTGAAAGGGCCAACAGGGCTAAACTGCAATGATGTTTTAGTGGATTGAAGGGCTGGAATCACAATGGAAGTCTTATGCTACTGTAAATTCCATTTAAATCTCAAAGAAAAATACTGCTTATTGACTACAGGATAACAGAAAGACATTCCGCTTTCCCTTCTTTCTGCTTACATTTGAATACTGAACAGCGTTTGCACTTCAGCCTCTTTGCTTGCTGGGACGTTGTGAAAGAGCTGCTGGACCAAGGACTTTTTGCTACATTCTTCATGTATACTTATGGCAGATCAGTTGCACTTACTCGAGATATTCATAGGTTTTCTCATTCTTCCTTTCTTGATTTCTTCCTGGATGAGTGAAGTAACTGAAACATTAGACTTAAAGGTCTGTCCTTGCCAAGTGGCAAAGGTCCCCACTTCAGAATCTGTACCTTTTTTCTTCAAATGGAATAGTGCAGTATTCAACCAAACTGATTTTCATTTTCTGCTTCTGATGCTCTTGTTCTTCCTATACTACTAAAAGGCTGGTATTTCACAGATGGTGCCAATGACAGTAACTGTTGTACTATACCTCTCTTTCCCTCAGTACGTTTGTCTGAAGTTTCCCTTTATTTCAGTTTCCGGTTGTACTTCTTGCTAGCAACTTATGTAGCTGACAGTATTAGTTTCCAACTATTATGTATACATGAATATGTAAAGATTAATAAAACTTAAAATTATTCCTGAGTAATTCATATTGGTCATTCCCCATCATTCCAGTGGATGCTTGGAGGTTACTACAGCACAGCGTGGTGCTGACAATTAAGTTCTGTGGTTTTGTTTTCTGCATACATTTATCTTGAGGCTTCTGCTTATTCTTTTAAAGCACAAAAGAACATCTGAATACTGTAACAGTATCTGCACGGTATCAGTTGGATGGTTCCTCAAGTGCTTTCCTTGCTATATCTCCATTGAAATTATTCCCACCCTGCCTTGTATTTGCACAAGGTACAGACTGTGACACTGGACAAAAGCAAGTTGCCTGATGCCACACTGACGGTCTGTGGTGGAGGGAAGAACTGATCCCATACACACGCCTTTACTCTTGAACTGTAATTTCTCTTGTTTTGTACTATATTTTACTGTGTATAGGCTTTCAAAATAATGCAGTGTTACAAATAATCTAAAAATAACACACTCTAAAACACATGATTAATTGTCCTTGGCACTACTTAAAGAAAGCCATTAGTGTGCATATCACAGGCTCCATCCAGCTGCCACTGAAGTTTCTGTTAAGATTTCCACTTACTTCGTTATGACCTGGAGCAGGTTTCAGGACTAAAAGTGTATCCTGTCCATTTGGAGTAGCATTGCAGTTTAACTGAAGCAGCTAGTTTTTAAACAACAGAAGAAGAAAAAAAAGCAAAATAATGACAAGAGAAAATTCTTTGATTAAATATCCACTGGTGTTTAATTTACAATAAGGAAACAAAGCCATCGGCTCAGAAAATCAGTAAATAACATGTAGCGCCTCAGGAAAGGCACAACATTTGAAAAAATCTTTTTTCCATTTTATGTCTATTTCCTGCAGAGCAAAACCAGAAATATTAAATAATGTGTCTAGGATCTTCCACAAGAAAAAATTCAGATGATCATGAAGTGCATGAAATTTTAGAAATTTTTAACATCTGTGACAGTTTGCTCTGTGCTTTGGAATAGAAAGCAATACTAAATAAGAAACATTTAGTTGACACACATGTCCCTCAAGTCACTGGGATTTCAGCTAAGCTGAAGCCCAGAGCCCAGAAGTCAGAACTTGACAGATAAGATGTCTTACACCCCTGTCTGGTTTTGTCCAATTCTTGGTCTTATTTTTGATTCCATGAAAGTGAATGATAAAACTCTTGCTCCCATCACTAGAAGGCAGTTGGGCCCTACTGTGAAGTTGGTATCTGAACTTCTACCAAGAATATATGGGCAACATTTCCTGTCATAAATGAATTTAGGATAGAACTAAGCATAATGATCTTTCTTTGCATCTGCATTATGAAGCACCAAAAATATCCATCCAAATGGTTTGTAGCAGTGGCTGAAAACCATGATGCTTCTGTTTGGCACAGCTGGTGCATTGAAACATTGAGTGTTGCAGTGCTTTGTGATTATAGCCAGGAAGGCATCAGGCACTTCGAACTGGGTGGGTGGGGGAAATAATACATATATATATATATATATATATTTATATATTCTTTTTAGAAGATAGTAAAAATTGTATAGAAAGAAAATACATTTAAGCGGTGACACTAATTGCTTTTGCATTGCTATAGTGACCAGCTGGTAAAATATAAGTAAAACCTTGCATGACCAGCCAAACTGCTTCTATGCATTGTCAGCTTTAGACTGCTCATCCCTGCATGCTTTCTGTAGATTTGCAAGAGCTGAAATCCAGCTTTCTGCAGTCAACCTTAATGATCTCAGAAATGTTGCTAAAATGAAGCTGCTTCTATTCTTTATTCATGCTTTGTTGTGAATATTTTCTCCAATTATTCTTAAGAACCATTTCTTAACTGACAGTATAAAGAAAACACTTTTAGAGAATGATCTAGGGAGTAAAGAGAAAAACCTCCTCTTTAAAGTGTGTTTAAACCTTTGAAATTGGAAGCATTAAGTGGCCGTAGATCTTTTACTAGCTCTGGGAGCTGCAGTTGGTTTCATTTTGAAAAGGGAGTATTCAGGCTGGAAAAGGTTTTCAGAAATACAGGCATCCAACAAAGTGCCTGAACAATAGCCCACAGCAAAGTTGTCAGTCAAATAATACAAGAATATAATTTGAATTCATTAGGTATCAGTTATCAGCTTACTGCTAATAATCAGAAGAGATCAGCAGAAATGGCTTAGTGAGTATGTTTGGGAATTGCATACAGTTGCCCTGTTGCATTGTTTTTTCTCAGTGCTTTAGACCAAAAAGTTAAACTTAAGGAATCGCTTGTTCAGTGCAAGGTGTCACATGGCTTCCAGTTTTCAGGTAAAATGTGCGCAGACACTGTAATGCTCATAAATTGGGATCATTTGTGCCAGACATATATTCCCCCTCACTTCCCCTCGCTTGATTTGAAGTGAAAAGATGATCTGATGGTGAAGTCGCCTTTTCCACACTTCAGTAAGTTTGGTTTTTTGAAGCATAAGAAACACAGGCTTCAACCAATGTGATACTCCGGCCACTTGTGGCTGTTTCAGTGGCACGTATCTTTAATTTGTAGTTATTCAAGACATTTACAGAGAAAAAAATATTTTCCTTTCTTTTCTCCTAACCCTTGAGAGTTTTATGGGATTGTTATCATTCTTGCTTTAATTAGATCATTTCAGAGCAGTGCGCACTCTGAATAACAACAGTCCATGTGACAGAAGACGAAACTGGAAATTTTGGCATTACAGCAACTTTTTTGTTCTCATTAAACATAGTATTATATCTCCAGATATTTATACCCTTTTTTTGGAGGAAAATTGACCACTTCTCATAATTTTTACTTTTGATTGTTTTCTCTTGGCCAAAGGAATCTTGCCCAGCTGGCATCTCTAACCCACCACAAAACATGTTTATTCTACCTAATTTTCAAAATCTAACAAACTACAACACCACAGACCCTTCCTGTTTATTTTCAGACAAGTGATGTTTTGCTCATATCCATGTGCTGGCCTTACAATGAAGCTGAACAGCTCATTGAAGTAGTCCTGAAAATCAAGGATTACTTGTGCATATTTCATTTTAGCACAGGCAGGACTGACATTTTCAACACAATTGTTTCATCTCTAAAATGGAGAATATTTATTAATTAATTTTACTGAAACCCAAGCTCGTAAGTGCTGTTGAATACATTCCTTTGCAGATTTTTTTTCTGAAGTGGTTACAAAAGCGACTTTGGTTCTTGAATAAGATACAGTACTTACCCCTGTAATCCTAAACTTATTGTCCTGGCAGCTGGGGAGCTGGAGAGGAGCAGCATCCTCTTTCTTTGTGTTTCTTTGGCAACTCTTACTGGTGCATGGTGGAAACACTGAAAGGAATATATGTTCCAAAGGACACTCAGCTCAGCCAAAAAAAAGAAAGAAAGGAAATTCAGTAGATTAAAGGAAGAGACTATTTATCACAACTGCAAATGAGTCCATTAGAATTTTAGCAAAGTTTAGTTTTTAAGGCTCAAGAAATGAAAGTTAATAACTTCCAGCACTGCTTTGAAAATTAGGAAGATTTCTAAGATTACATGAATAAGAGGTCATTAGCAGATGAGTGAAAGCTTTAGAAGATTTACTTCCTCACTGGGGGCTTGACATCACATTTGACACTAAACATTTTGTATTTTCTCCACAAGATGCAGGTTCACACAAGCATGTGCTAACCCATTTAGTACTTACAAATTTGGAACAAATTTCATTTATAGATAGCCTTGACTCTCCAGGAGTTCAGCTCTCACCTCATACCTGTTGGCAGCTGGGGCTTTTCCAAAGAGAAGTATTTTCAGTGGTAAATGCCTACTGGTGAAACTTACCACTTGCTAAAATGTATTAGTTTAACAAAATTTTTAATTTGGAAAAACCAAGACTGAAACAGGATTCCTGGTCAAAATTAGAGAGCAGTCTTCCCTACAGTAGCCAGTCTCACACCTGGGTTGTGGCAGATAGTTTGGAGCCATTGCTATGCCTGATTTGCTGCACAGATGTGTAAAATCAGATTACATCCAATCTTAGTGATGATGAGAAATGAAGAATTTTACTTACAATTTCACTTACACAAGTACCTACTGCCATTGCTAGCTTTTTCTCCGTGTATCTGTGTGCGTATTTACACACTCCTTGTGACTGTGTTTTTGGGGTAGCTGCTAGATATATAGGGGCTTGTGGCACAAAGCCAGCAAGTTCATATTGCATGCATTAGGCAGTATGGAGAAAGCCATGACTGCCAGAGAACTAACTACTTTAACCAAGTATCCACAATGGTATTTGGAGTACCAAAGAATGTAGATTAACATACCCCTTTTTTTTAATAATTATATAATTTTTTTTTCTAATTTGTTTCTGCATTTACAGCTTTGTAAAGACATTTTTGAGAGAGGCAAGGAGTCTGTGGCAGATCTGGGAATAAGTCAGATTTCCCAACTGCAAATCATGTGCCTCAACCACAAGCTTTTTCCTTTTTAGAAAATCCAATTTTGTCCTGGCTTGTATCCTTGATTATTGCACTTTTTGTTTGGGTTTTTTTTTGTTGACTCTGCAGATTTTGGTTTGATTTGCACGGTGTCATATGATACTTCAGAATATGTCTCAGATGAACAATCTTTCAATATTAAGAGATAGTATTTTAACCTCCTTCAGTTGTTTATTGTTTGTTGGTTTGTCTGGATGGTGTTTTTTTGTTTTTTACCAATGACTACAGTTATACTTCACCGTTATCTGTCCAGTATGTGTCTGATGCCATGACTGCTGTCTCCCTTAACAGTCATAAGTATGTGCATTTTGAAAAGGTGTTGGGGGTATTTGGGTATGACAAAAGGTCCTGCAGATATGAGCTACCATTTAGATTTTTAATGAGTTATTATTTGTGTAATCAATGAAAGCTCTGAAAGGGAGCTCAATAGGCCAAGAAGGCTTTCATTTTCAATGGAATTGTTTTGTTCTTTTCTCTTTTTTTCATTAGAGGAACTACTTCTGGGCTATTATAGTTATCTTATTAAAGTATGACTTCCACCTCTCATGGTGAAATACTAGGAGAAAAGTGCTTCAATAGTATAATCTTTCTAGATACTAACAGGTGTTTTTCTGTTGAAGTTCTTAATGTCCTAAACTGCATGAAATATTTTAAATACATAAATACTGTCAAAATCTTCAGAAGCATTTTTAGAGTCTGCTCTCAGTGTACAGTTCATCTGTGGAAGGATAGTTAGGAACTTAAAGGAGTTGATAGTCTTCCTTTGCATTTAAGCATTTAAGTACTCAGGAGAGGTTGAAGATATATGCGGGTATCCCTTAGTTTTGCATTTCAGCATTGTTTTCATGTCTTGCATGTTCTTTTTTGGAGTGCTGTGCTCCATCAATACACTGAATTTGCTGTAAAATTGCAGCAATAATAATAGTGCTTTGCTGTTCTGCAATGTTCTCTCTTCTCAGTACCTATTGAATGCTGCTCCAACAAGCAGAGCTGCGTACACAACGTCAACAAACTAGGGAATATTATAGATAGGATCCCAAGACAAGACTGCCAGATATCTACTTTGAATGTCATGGTCAGAGATATGGTCCTTCTTTTCCAAGCTGCTATTATGTAAAACATAATTCTCCTTTCATTTCTATTGGGTTATTTATATTCATATGCCAGAAGCTTGCCTTGAAATGTGAACTTTAAAGGACTGCAGTCTTTCATATATGAACAGATTTGAGGACCTGGCTGCATTTGTGAATGGAGCAGAGATACAGATGCTTAACATTTGTAATGCAGTCACTAAACGGTACATTTGAAATTATGTGTTATAAAAATTAAGTACAGAATCACTGTTCTCCCAAGTCCCAGGAAGCAAATGAGAGATGGCTAGTGTGTTGGGGATAGAAGGAGGTCATTGACACTTTCTACAAATAAAGACATGTTAATCCATTTAGAAAAATTATACTTCTCTTCACTTTTCGTATCATTACCATATTTTTTAACTGTAATAAATATGCAATGTTACAGTGTGGGGCAGGGGCTCTGCTCTCTGCATATATTTCTTAAGATTCAGCAAAATGGTGTTTCTGTTCTGACTGGAACTTTTAGACACCAGTTCAGCGTATCTTTAAGTCATTAGGATTGAGTATATAATCAGAGCTCTTCCTATGGTATGCTTATTGTTTTAGGCAGATACTCTCCAATAATTAAAAAAGTGGGAGGACTTGCAAACTTCATACCCAGGGCAGTGCAGCATGCACATACTCTTAGCATCTCATTCTCTGGAGAGAGTGAATTGGTTAATTATTTTCTGTGATGTATGTGTGTCCTCTAAAGTCACAAGAAAATGCTGTTTAAAGGAAGGAGCTGAATGCAAAACATCAGGCGTAATTTGTTACCATGCACAGATAAATGTGATAAAAATAATTCCCCTTAAATAATATGTGGTAAATTCACGTGAGGTGTGGAAAATACACTAAATGTGCTTCTGAGGAAATTACCTCTATAATTCATTTGAATTGTACCCTTCATCTGTTATGAGCAAATCTGTCAGCGAGATCATTCTGTATCCCCAAATCTCTAGCATACCCCTGGTATAACCTAACTCTCACATTTTCCTTGGTTTTCTCATTCTCTTTATCTAGCAAAAGAAGGGACAAAGGAGCAGAAAAGCAAAATATGTTTCAGATAAGGTATGGACGCGAAGTATAGGACCCATGGTGGGGATTAGAAAGAATGTAAATTGTGCAGGACAGTGGTTCAATAGAGTCTCTCTGCCTGCTTGGCCTGTTTATGTTTTATTGAACTTTTGTTTAGTTTAACAAAACCTGCTGTAATTACAGCATCGTGTTGTTTTATTACACACACACAAGGATCAAACAAGGGCTGATATGATTCTGTTAACAATTTTTAATTCTTTGTTTTTCTTAATACCTTGCATTTCAACTGACTGTTAGGAGAGAAACTTTGAGAAGGTAAGCTCACATAAAGAAGCTGGAAGAAGCCTCCCTGATGGAAATATCGTTTTCCTGCTTTTTCAGTGCCGTGTACAGGAGAGCCTTTTCAGAAAGCTTTCTACTATAACAGTCACAGACAAAAACCTACTGCATTTTATCTTCAGTCTTTAATAAACTCCTTTATATAGACCTTGTTTATTCAAACAGGAAACTATTATTCCATAATTACAAAGCCTTTTCTCATTCAGTGGAAAGGTTTTGTGGTTATTGTTAAATTAGTTTATTAATTCCTATTCTTAGACATTAATTTTCCACCATTAAGTAAAACCAGACCTCTTTAGTCCAGTTGTATAAAATCCTGCCTACATTAAGAAATCTTTTCTGCAGGTCATTTTGGGTCCTCCAGACTTACAGTAATGTATCCTGATCACACATTCCTCAGTTTACAAATGGTTGCCACCCCTGCTCAGATTATACTGTTTTTTTGAAGAAATTGAGGTCACTGTGTTGTCTTTCACTGTGGCAGAATGGGTAGCTGTGAGAAGCTGTTGGTGAGCTCCACAGGGATTATTACAATGGCACACCGTAATCTAGACCAAATCTTTACTTAGTTTATAAGCTACAAACCTACATGAAAAAGCAGTTATTTAAGGCTTTTGTTATTTTAAAGTACATATTTTTGTTGGATCCTAACTGATGATATAAAGCATCTTACTTAAGTAAGCTTACAAAAGCCCTTCAGCTAACGTAACTTCTCCCATGTCTATAAAAATTCAGTTTGTGTGTGTGACTGCAAAGCTGATAATTGCAACGATTTGTTATATGCTTATTTTTTAAGTTTCATCTACTTCTTGATCTTTTGTTCAAACTGGAATCTTTTGGGCCTGATAACACCATCAGGTGGGAGGGGAATAAAATATGACTTCGAAAATATTGTTCTATTACATGATGATGTGAAAACACTTATTTTAACCATTAACTTCAGTAATGTGGTGGGATAGATATAAATTATACTTAAAGTAATGGATTTTAGAAGGCAAGATGACTGGAGGGTAGAAATACATTTCTTTTGAGGCTGAATTTGTACGTTTTTCTTTAGAAGATGTGTTTTCTTTTACATGTAATGATTTTCCACTGAATAGTGCTGCTAGGGAAAAGTGTTAGGTAATGCTTCTCCTAAAAATAGCTTTACTGTAGAAACACATATTTGTATTTTCAGGAAGGTGTGACAGTGCCTTGGGTTTTATTTTTTGTCAAGTACCAGTGTCTCAGTAGGACAGTTCAGGGCTCAGCTGTGTCTTCTTGTATCTGAATATGTATCTCTAAAGACAGCAAAGAACAGATCATTACACATCTGTGTTAATTACAGTGTGATTAATTCATCTGTCTGTTAATTGGGTGTGTGATGTGCCATGTTCCTTGATAGTCTTATAACTCTGTTAGTGCCAGATGTCTGTCCTGGAGTCTGGAGGAACTCCCTTTACTGGTGTTTAAAGTATCTGATGCATCCACAACCACATTTCATGGATCTGCTAAGTGCTGTGATTGAATCCAGCTGTTTGCATTCTGTGTCTTGCTATCGTTTGCCAGCCACTCACCATGAGAGCTGGGCAGGAAACAATTTTCCCATCCCATTAAAATTCTCAGAGATTAAAAAAAAGGAAGAGTATTTTAAGGCTGTTCCCCAGAAAGGGAAAAAACCCCAAGATTCACCTCCAAAATATCTTGTCCTTATGACAGTCACTTCAGATGAGTAGATTCAGATTCAAAACTCCAAGCTGGATATCTTAATGAAATGTTTATCTTTTTGAATAAATATTTTTGGAATGTTAATTTCCTGATAAAAAGCAATTAATGTACCACACTCCTGACTATTTCTATGCACCAGAGCCACTATTTGCACAGAGATGATCTGTCCTAGTGGCAAAGGCTAATTTTTTTTCCCATTTGAGTGACTGCCACGGCTTTGGGAAGAGCGGACATTGCACACTAATTTCCCTCTCGCCACCCCACATCATCCATGCTTCATATAATATAATTTGATATATCTGCTGAGAGTATGGATTGAATTCACTGCCCCTTTTTTCTTTTGCAGTCACTGTCAGTGACACAAATCTAACAGTAGTAGCTATGTGTCTGCTCTCACAGTGCTTTTTTACAAAAGGGAAGGATGTATATGCATACCTACCTCTTTCTATCACCCACCTAAATGTCAATTTTTACTCTAATTTTAGTGCTTAATTTTATTATTCATAGTATTATACTGCATTATATAATTTTTTAATATTCTAATGTACTTGAAAAGTACATTATTCTGGGCACTATGCAAACATAGTAGATGACTGTCTTTCACAGCCTAAAATTTAGTACCTAAGGAAGTGCAGTCCTACTGTATCTAATCCAAATCCCTCCTGCAGTGCATAACTTAAAAGGTCTACTCACTGGAATTGTTGACCTAATCCATATCGTATGGCCATGGAGGTGTTGACTCTTAAGGGAGCATGGGAAAGGGAAAGAAAGGGAGAGAGTAGTCTTCCCTGCCTTACCAAAGTTGGGTATATGTTGGGAGGTTGAAGGCGAAGAAGGCCTAGAGCTAATTGGCATAGGAATCAGAAATAGCAATGTACTTGTACACCAGGTAACTGAGCCCTACAAATTTTCACAGTGCAGAGCAGCAACTGGTTGAACGCTAGGACTGCTGCAACAAGCCATCTAATGTTGCTTCAGGATGTTTGTGTGTGCAGGACCAGCTTTGGTGAATGCCATGTATGCCTACTTTGGCACAGAATATGACGCTGTCCCCACTGAATGTGATAATAAGGCTTTTAGCTGTTTTCCCCATAGCTGAGATTTTATCTATGGGCTCTCAGGCACGTGCTTAGAGTGTGTGTCTGTTCACTCCTCCTAGACTTCCCTTTGTAGTACGACAAAGGATGTATGATGTTTGTCAAGGAGCCACCAGTTACTGGGCCAGGGTATATGGAGAAACTGTACTGGCACGTTTGGCTCTTGGGCATCTGGCATATTGCAAAGAATTGAGCAATACTGGTTCACACTCTATCAGTGCAGCTCTTGGGCATTCAAAACATCACCTTTCTCTCTTACTGGAGACAGTATGGTTTGTTGAATGTGATTTGAATGTCTTATGAAATTGTGAATACTTTAAAAATGAAATTCTGTATAGGCAAAGTAACTAGATAATTTCTACATACTATAAATCTCTCTTCTGATTTATGGTTATTGCTATTCATTCTGTGAAAAGATCTGCAGTAGAAAGAACACAGCAACGAACAGATTTTTTTGATACTTTCCTTGACTAGTGGCATATAAATAATTCCTGAAAGATACTATTAACTTCCCTGGTGGGACAATAAAAATGCTAAATAATTCTAAAGACTGGAAACAGCTCTACCTACCAATTTATTTCTTATAATATCAATAATAGGGCTGGTAGCTTCATGATTATTTTCTTTAAATAATTCAAAAACAACAAAAAATAAAAAATATCAAGGTATAACTGTAAGCTATAGACTTGTAGGGTAATCTTCTCTCGTATCTTTTATTTATAGACTCAAAGGCTTTTTTATGACACTCGTCCACAGCATAGCTGGGTATCTCGTAAAGTTTAATGACTTTTTCCTAACAATGCTTATCTTTTGAGGGAACAATACCTCCATTATAAGGACAGGTAAGGAAAGAACAGTGAGCTCAGGACTACCCAAGGTCATGGTGGAAGCACACAATAGCAATAGAGGTGGAGTACAAACTTCAAAACGGTGTATCAATACCTAGTTTCCACAATATCCTTTCCACTGCCACACACTGCTTATTTATAAGGAGCATCATCACATATTGTGCAATTTAATTTTGTATTAATGGCAAGGTGCCTACAATTATTTCGCTTCTTCCAATGCTCTTTGCAAATGTGTTCGTCAGTACCCCAAAATGTCGCCTGTGAGCCATTTTTGCTGTCACAGTTGCTATTCAAATGACAGAAACATGCAGAAAAAAGGTTCACCCGTATGAAAGGATCCCCACGATGGAAAGTGACCTCCAGCTGTCAGACGTGTTGGGCTGGTTCGCTGCATGATGCAGCATAAGCAGGGCTGACTTCCAGCCTCCGAGCACAATGCATGGTGTGTGGGGTCACCCTCCAGCTCCCCTGCTCCCAGGCCACAGAGCTGACCTCCCTCAGGGAGCCTGACCCCTGCCAGCCCGGCTGAAATGGGCTCAGCGGACTCCCAGCCAGAGTGCAAGGCTCAGAGCATGACTTTCTGCAACAGAAATGGTAATAGAAGAAAACATTTGTCTTTGGAGGCACCGCTGCCAAAGAGTATATTCACCTCCATTCTTATTTAAATAGGGTGCATATTCAAGACTTCACTTGTTTTAAAAGCTCTGTGAGATCTCAGAGAAGAGAAAAATAAAAGCATGCTGTCAAGCTGCTCTGGCAATTAAAAGAAAAATAAAGGGACACTTATTCTGCTGTGATTTAGAGTGTGTAATTCTAGTGATGTGTATGCACATATATATCTATGTGTGCATAATAAGTCCATGCGTGCAGACAAAAAAGTATGTGCTGCTGTAATTTCTCATCAGCAAAAAAAAAGGGATGTCTAAATTATTTGATAAGGGTAATCCATGGAATTAGAAGTTTCTTGTGTGATTAATCTAGATTCACTCAAGTAACCTTGTTGAGTTTGGTTGAAACTATTTGTATGAATGTGATGTCACATCTTGTCCTTGAGTTAGTCCCACCAAGTGGTTACTGTGTGGATTGAAATCACGCACAACTGAGAACCAACACACTTTGCATATTTTCATATAACTTTCTTTAAGCAGTTCCAATATTGTTTCCATTATGTCATCATGTAGGAAACAAGTCAATTAGCTGCATTACAGAAAATTGGATGTTTCCAGGGTACAATACTTAAAATGTTGTTACTTCTTACTGTTATGGTATGCATGATACTTACGGTTCAAACTAAATTTCACTCAGAGGAGATTTACAGTCTAAGGATTAGATTAGTTTGTCCTCCACATCTTTGAATAAAAGAGGGCGTGGAAGAAGGACTGAAAGGCCTTGAAATCTGGTGGGGCATACTTCTGGACATAGCATCATGGACTCATTTAGGTTGGAAAAGACCTTTGAGATCATCAGGTCCAGCCGTTAACCCAGGACTGCCAAATCCACCACTAAACCATGGCCCTAAGCATTGCATCCATACAGTTTTTTAAATACCTCCAGGGATGGCAGTTCCACCACCTCCCTGGCAGCCTGTTCCAATGCTTCACCACCCTTTCAGTGAAAACTTTTTGCAAATATCCAATTCAAACCTCCCCAGGCATAGTCTGAAGCCATTTCTTCCTGTCATGTTGCTAGTTATGTAGGAGAAGAGACCTACACCCACCTGCCTACAACTTCCTTTCAGGTAGTTGTAGAGAGCAATAAGATCCCCCCGAGTCTCCTCTTCTCCAGGCTAAACAACCCCAGTTTCCTCAGCTGCTCCTCATAAGACTTGCGCTCCAGACCCTCCACCAGCTTTGTGGCCCTTCTCTGGACACGCTCCAGCACCTCTCTGTACTTTTCCCATCTCTTCTTCAACCTCTACTCACAGGCAGAGACCTGGGATAATCTTTTTGTTCATCAAGATGAAAAAAAAGAGATGTAACACCTTAGAAGAGAGATAGGGAAATGGTAAGGAAGAGGTTGATAAGGGAATACTTTCATACTGGGAACTAGTGCAATTAGTTAGATTTATGTATTTGTCTTATTCTTTATTTTAATAAAATTGTAGCTTATACACAGTTTCGATGAAGAATGCATTTTTAAATAATTTAACAGAGCAGTGGCAGAGTAAATGGATGGAGATGGTATGCAAAATTGTTTTACATGCAACATGAAATATGAAGTGCCCTGGCTGCTGCTGGCAATTACTTTTAAAACCCATTCCTCTCAAGGATTTAGTGATTTATTTTTTATGTTTTTTAGGGCTACACCCTTGTTGTAATGATTCTCATAACATATTCACTCACGTGTAAATAAATGTACATGAAATAATGAAATAGTGAGGGTCTCTTATTTTTCAATTTCTATTACTTTTTGGTTTCTTACTCGTAGAATTACAGGATGGTTGAGGATGGAAGGGACACCTGGAGGTCACCTGGTCCAACCACCCACACTTGAGCAGGGTGACCCAGAGCCGGTTGCCCAGGACCACATCCAGACAGATTTTTAGTGTCTCCAAACATGGAGACTCTACAACCTCTCCAGGCAACCTGAGCCAGTGCCCAGTCACCCTCACAGTGAAAAAGTGTTTCCCTGTCTTCAGAGAGAATCTCCTGAGTTTCACTTTGTGCCCTTTGCCTCTGGTCCTGTCACTGAGAACCACTGGAATGAGGCTGGCTACATCTTCTTTGCACCCTCCCTTCAGGTATTTATATACATTAATAAGATCCCCCTGAGCCTTCTCTTCTCCAGGTTGAACAGTCCCAGCTCTCTCAGCCTTTCCTCACAGGAGAGGTGCTCCAGTCTCTTGATGATCTTTGTGGCCGTCCACTGGACTCTCTCCAGTAGCTCCCTGTCTTTCTTGTACTGGGGAGCCCGGAACTGAACCCCGTGCTCCATCTGTGGCCTCACTAGTGGTGACTAGAAGGGAACGATCATTCTGTTATAATCTGGTTTTATTCGAGTTTGCCTGAAAATTTGCACTGGTCCTGACTGTGAAGGGTCTGCCTGGATGTCCGAAGATGGTTTTACAGTGCTGTGCCACAGCTCTCACACAGACCAACTTTTGAGACAGTGACAGGCTGAGTTAATGAAAACTCGTTCAAAGCCAGCTGATATTACACACACACGAAGTGTTTTCACTAAGCTTTCTCTTCACATGCCAGTCTGGGACCAGCTCCCAATCCAGTACCAGCTGACCACTTAGGCAAATGTGTTGGTGACACAGGGAAGACATAGGACCAGCCCTTAAGCCCCCCAGTCACGGTTCGATGTAGTTGGCATAGAAGTCAGTACGTATCATCCTTCTGGCTTCGGGGGGAGTTGGAATAGACAATGCGCTCCGAAAACCGAATGACTGTTGACATGTCAAAACTCAAATCAAATATGACGTTTAGTTGCAGATGAATATTTATATGAAAATTAAAGCTGTCCTTTTTGTTTTTCGTAAAAGCTGTAACTGTTTAAACTCTCTTTGAAAAGCCAGTATGTAAGACAAATGGGATTTCTTACCACATGATCAGGGTTGATTTTACATCCCCCTTTTCACTAATCTGAGATGCCTCTGAGAACTGTGTATATTTCAGGCTGCATTTTATTATAGAGCTTAATTGCTGCAAAGGATGATCTATCTGCTAGAATTTTTGTTCACATTAATAAACTCTCTTGGTAGTTATATAAACATTTATTGTAGTCCATTAATGAAAAGTGTGCTAGTGCAGGTGTTGAGTGCACCACAATAAAATTTTAGCAGTCAAGAGGTTGTTTATTTTACTCAGTAACATATTCTGTTGTACTCCCAGGTATTGAGACTAAAATGGAACAAATGAAAAACCAAGATTAGAGCCTCTTAAAATGGGAAATAATTTAAAGGAAAACATTTTTAGCCACTGTACCTTTTTTTTCAGTTGCAAAACAATGCATTATTAATTTAGAGGGAACAGTGTTATTTCTCCAAGCAGACTATCCATGATATTTTTTTATTTTTTTACATAATAAATACTCTTGCCATAAAAACAACAGAAACCGAGAACTCTTGACAATTCATTTCAGGCCTGGTAGGCTTAAATGTAAACTGAGCTGCCCAGAGAGAGTTGGTGAAAAAGTTTACTTGCTGTAATTGTAATAAAGGAAATTTAAAAACCACAATCTGTTTCAAGTAAAAAATGAACAACTGCATATTGCCTTAAATATTTCCCCCCCCGCCCCGGTTCTTGGTATGCCTATGCTCTTTAGGCAAGTGGCGTTATTGGACTCAGGATACAGATGCTATTTCTTTTAGATAAGTAAAACTGTGTTGTTTCTGAACCCTTCAAAGTTTGTAGTTTCATAGTCTTTGCTTTACAGTGTAAGAAGACAAAACTTAAAAGCTAGGAATAAGCCATAAGAAGGGATCAAATCACATAATCTATTTGTTTCTGGTGTTACACTTAATTTGGTAAACTTTACATGCCTAATGGGTTTGATGCGATGTTTGGTTATTTTGTGCAATGTATCTTTGTTATTTTTCTCTATCTAATATTTATTCCAGAAAGGTGGCCCTTCTCTGACTGGCATGCCACTTTAGCTATTAAAATATTACAAAAGCATAACAAAACATTTCTGAAAGAATTTCTGGGGGGAGGTGTGAATGTTTGTGGCTGGCACTAAGCTTGCATTAGAAAACTAAGTTTAATGCTATTATTATTATATGGCATTGTCAATATAATAGCATTTTTGGTGTAAACAAAATACGGATTTCTGGTCCGGTTTCCAGATGCCTTGCATATGTAATAGCGGTTTTTTAGTTTTCTTTCTTAAGGTGGTGTGCTGGCTAGTGTGTCTACCAAGTGATTTTATGTGTGAGGAATCCATGCTCATGGTGGTGCTCACAGTTTTACACGGTTTAACCATAGGAGGGAGCCTCTCCTCTTTCAAAGTTACGTGGGAAGTTGCAGTCATGGGCCTTCGGAGGTATCTTCCCACCAGTTTGCATTTGGAAGTGTAAACGTCTCTTTTTTTTTTTCCGATGAGGCTGATCCACTGCAGTTTCACAGGCAGGTACAATTACATGGGAGGCAAGCCTGCTAATTCCAGAAACAGCTATGCAGAAACTATCAAATCCCGCTTCCAACAGATTGTAAGAGCGTGATCATACTTGAACATGAATGGGATTCAGTCGTTGTTAGGAAATAGCTGGGTCACATAAGTATCTGCCAGCATCACTACAGCTGCTGCAGGAAAACGTGCTTGTTTACCTGATGCTGCATAGGTTGTACTCTAACCTTTTCCATGGCATCTCTGTCTTCGTTACAGACAATACTGGACAAGTAAATATTTTGGTTGTTGTCCATATGTTACAATGAAGTTAGATTTGACCTTAGCACAAAGTCTACACAGTTCAAAATAAAATTGTTTTGATGGAGTTCATAAAGCAGAGGGAAACCTGTATGTGAGCATATTTAAATATGCTTGTGACTACATTGCTTACATTGAATGGGATCAATAAGATGATATGAGAGAGAGAAATTAATCTCTCAAATTAAAAACCATGAAATAAATGCAGAAGGGAAACATATCATTAGAGAGAAAAAAAACCAGAGAATGGTTAGAGAAGCTTAAGCAAAAGAATAACATAAAATGACTGATTATTAAACACTCAATTTAAATTTTAGATCTTTTATTTTTTTAAAAAATCTATATAAATGAGATCCAAAGGAAACTACCCTTAAGGTTTTTATGTGTTCAGAAATATTTCCCAGGTTCCTTCTGCTTGGTGATTCAGCTTGAGTCTCCCCTTCGCGGTGAGCAGAGATTTCTCTGATGTCTGACCATCAGGCCTGCCACCATCTTCCTCATTCTATAAGTCTGAGCTGGGGACCGTGGCTGGAGTGGCCTCTAAGTGAGAGATGGTGATTGTTGCTGAGATGTCACAGAGATGCATATTGCTTGCAGTGCCTGGGGTGAGAGCTCACAGTAGACTCAAACAAGACAGTGGGGTCTCAGTTAGGCTGACCTATTTCTCCAGCCTTGCAAAGCTGCTTTTCCAAGTTTCTCCGCTTGTGACTCCAGTTTTGGGCCACATTATTGCTTTCTGAATCCTCTGCCCACCAATGTACCCTCTGAAATCTCTCCTGGAAAGCAACAGGTTTATCTCATGTTATTCTGCACAAATTAAAAAAAAATCCCGCATGTTCTCACAGCAAGAGTAGTGCATGGTATTAACTCAGGCATTTCTCACACCTAATATTCTACTACTTTTCTTGCATACATTGTTGGATAATGTCCAGATAAAGTCATATGTTGGGGGGTTTTTTTGTCATGTGAATGCGATGATAACTCCTAAGAGGAATCTTTAATGAGGGGGTAAATCTGCAACAGTGCTTATGTTACAGCTCAGTACTACAAATTCTTGTTCATATAAGTAGATTTCTTGTATGGAAACTGATTAACTGTAAGACATTGATGATGTCTGTGTTTGCAGTGGTTTGCAGGGCGGTTTCCCATAAGCTATTTATACCATATGTCAGTATGCCACTTTATTCCTTGCTTCTCCCTCTTTCCAAGTACACCCAAGTTAACTATATTAATTTCTCTTTGTTTTGGAAAAATGGGCAAGAATACCACCATGTAAATCATTGTATATGTTTTGACTGTAGTAACATCCAAAAGTTAGAATTCCAGCTGTGCTGCAAACCTCTGAACTACAGGGAAAATATATGTGTCTCCTCTGAAGAACTTAACAGCCTGGGGCTTCAAGCCTAGGAATTTTTTATGCAGATCTTTGTCCTTAAATACTGAAGGAGTTACAAAAGTCTTGATGGTTGGGCTTTCAGAGCCTTTCAGTCTTCCCAATGCATATGTCTGTGTGCATGCTGCTATCAGTCTGTAGTACAACTGTGATGACAATACATGTTCATTAAAAAAATTTCAGGGAATGTTCATGGCATGGATGTCTCCTGGTCCCAGGTTGCCCATTCATTCCCAGGCTGGTGCAGATGGCTGCAGAGGATGGGCTGGATTATGGGGATTTTTCGTAGCTGCACAAAAGCAGTACCCCACCGTCCAAAATGGCAGTGTTGGCGCATCTCTGACCAGCCCTTTTCTGACCAGCAAGCCCTGTATGCCAAAGCCTCTGAAAAGGTACTCAGAGTATGTTGTCTGCCTGATTTGTAGAGCACAACATCCTTCCTGCTCCTTACAGCTTATGGATGGAGGAGGAATGAAGATTTAACCTTTTACAAGCCACAGGCTGTTCTTTCCAGCTGCTGTTTTAATTTTGTCCTTCTGTCAAAATTTGGGAAGACTGACACATTTACTGAAGTTCACAGGCTCGATGCACCAGTGCTGGCTGATGCGCTTTGAAGTTCCAAGCCAGATATCCTCAGTTTCACACATACACTCCTAATGTAAACCCAGCTGCACTGCTGAATCCTTGCTTTCATCCAAGTCAGAAACAAAAGAAAAGAGAGTGGGTTTAGACTGTGCCCAGGGAGATCAAACCCAAAGGAAATGCTATTAGAAGACCCTTGTCAAAGTGAGACACTGACTTGAGTAATGTTCCTGCTAGAGTGACTGTCCCTAATCATCTGAGTTTCTTAGTTCTTTTTCTTTTACCCAGCTATGCTGTTCTACTGTGTTCTTCCCTCATGGCTAATAATCACCCTTCCTTCTTGCCAGGCCACTCCTCTTCCAGGGTGCAGAATTGCCAGCACACTATTTTCTCAGAAGACAGGTCCTGTGAAGCAGCTAAAGAATAACCTTGAAATTCAACATACATATGTTATAGGTTGGCTGGGCTTAGATCATTAAACAGCCTTACCTTTGAATGGTAAAGCTTTAATATTAATTTATAGTGTTAAGGAGTCCGTTAAAGGCATGTTCTCTAGAGTTCTTATGGAACTTAACGCTTCTTGATCAAATGCTTAAAAGTCAGATGATATGTCTACCCCTAAAATGTACATTTCCTTCTGTTTATAAAGGTGAAAAAGTACTGCAGTGGATTGCACTAATCAGTCACACCAGCTTGTCTCAGAGAGCTTCATAACGGTTAAAGTTCAGATTTGGTGGTCTTTTCCAGTGCAATTGCCTGCATCACTCTGCTAGTAGAAAAGATTATTTGAAATGCACTTACGATTGCTATTAAAAGATGCAGAGCTATTATCCAAATGACCTTGCCTTACACTTTTTGTGAATCCAAGAAAACAGGGAAAGGAGTAAATGCTATGCAAGTGGTTTTGACAGATGATACGGATAAAAGAGGACATAATTGTGAGCAAGCAGGGAAAAAAATGTGGAACAGAGGGTGTAAACCTGCTGATACTTCTAAAGCTCAGACTTCCTTCAGGCATTTGTCATGAGTCTGAAAGTTATGTTATGCTACAAGAACGAGAAAGATGAGCTCTTCTAATTTTTTAGAGCCAGTTGGTTTTGGTATTACGTCCTATTGTGAGATTTTTTCCCCACCCCCCTATGCAAACTCGTTTTAACTGGCTTTCAAGTACAAGGGTGGCTATGCTTTGCATGCTTCATTCTTTCTTTTGACAGGTAGAGCTCTTCTGATTTGTGTGTATCATAGTTAACTATATGCTGGATGGTATGAACTCTTTTATTTAGAGGTTATTCATTTATATAAAGTGGTCTGTGAAGAGGTCTTATTGTTTCTAAAACAATTAATGTACTTCTTTACAATGGAATGCTCTCAGGTTGTCAAAGAGAGCCAAAGAAATAATGACAGCAGTTTAGAAGATGTAATTGGGATATAAATGGTTCACAAGTACATCTCCTAACTTTTTTAAGGGGTGAAATTCACACCACATGAATTTCACCATTCTGGAGTCCCACCTAAATCCCTGAATGAGGTCACCTAAAGCAAGTGTGTAAGTCTAAGGTGGTTCTCAGAAAGAAAAATAATAAAAAAACCCCCAGAGTTAAATTGATGAACCTAGATAACTGCAGGTATTCCTTTGTATAAATCTGTCAGATTTTGCTTTTCTGGGTATCAATCAATCTCTGGCTTCTCATTATTATGTTTCAGTATTATCACAAGTTGGGTACTACTCAGAAATTCTACAGAAAGAAAAATATTCATAAATAGGGAAGCATAAACAAAGTGAATCTGTTTGGAAAGGCAACAGTACTTTTTGAAAGAATTAATAGGAGTCTCATATATTTCTGATAAATTTTTGCTACTGGAGTGAATTCATGTATGTTTTTAAACAGAATTATGAATATAAAATCCTAAACTAGAAACACTAGCAACATAGTTTGTGTGATAACTAATACAAAACGTATAAAAACTTCATCTCAAACATAGGGTAGACTAGTTCTTGTTTTCAGAAATTTTCTTTCAGAGCACGAGGATGACTGGAGATGGGATGCACTAGTGTGGAACAGCAAAGACTTGGCTTCCTGCCCAAGACTTCCTTGGGCCAGGTCATTTGGCCTCTGTACCCACCCGTAAAATCAGAGATTTGACGCCTCTGCAGTATTATCATAATGAACCCGTCCGATTAGATGAACAAGCAGAACAAAGACATAAAGATATTAGCAACCTGTGTTCCTCTCTGAGGAGATAAAAGGCTGACTTCACATGTTAGGCTATCTGTTAATAAGCTCGAGCCTATGGAGGCGGAGCCTTACTTTTCAGAGAGTTCATTCACCATCTTTCTTTTTCAACTTCTTCATGGAAAGGCGATTTCTTCACAGAGAGTTCTGTGAAATCTGCCAGTTTTTGTTAAATATCTTAATCTTGTAAAAAGATTTCTGAACTCATTCTAGCAGATAATCTGCATTCAAATACTGAATTTGCAGACACCAGTTTTAATATATATGAATCCTCTGATATTTTATGCTAACTTTTAGGTAATAAATACAAGACTTCACACTGAAATTGTTTGCCTGGAGTTCCTGCAGAGAGGCCTTTGTCCAGTAAGATTCCAAGTTAAGTAATTAAATTAGCATATTTAAGAGACAGTTCACAAAATTCACAGTCCAGGTGTTCGTTGGTCATAAATGGAGAAAACAGAATTCTTTCTTTCCTTCCTTCCTTCCTTTTTTCTCTGCTGATGTTGCCATCTTCTTAAACTAAAATATGATTTGAAGTAAACCATTGGGATTAATTCCTTTCCTTGGAGCCTCTTCCTTACCCCCTTACACCCTAACCCCAACAAATGTGGAAAGAGATTCCCCCAACTTTCCAATTTTGAGGTAGGAAAAAGGCGTTCCAGGCATGTATTGCATGTTTGGTTCACTTTCACTGTTAAAATGGCTCTGTGTGGTGGAAGATCCTCCTCTGCTCCTGTCTCCTCCTTCAGCTAAGCAATAGTGGGGGGACAGAGCCGCGAAGTCACAATCCATATTGTGAAAAAAGATGTCATCCATCAAACTGTCACCTCAGTTTTCTGTCCAGGGTCACAGAGGAACAAAGTCAGCTTGTGTCAGGTTGAAATAGCATTGCTAAATGTTAGTGTGTGTGTGAAGCTGGTGGTTTGAAGTCTATTTATTTTGTTTGAAAGGCTCAAACAGCGTGCTGCCAAGCAGAGGAACAAGCAGGAGGAAGTCTCCTTATAAATTATTACTGGTAGCCTCACAGCCAACTTTTAAGATGTGAAATTATGCCATCTGCTTTTCTAGGTCTTTGATTTACTTTGTGACAGCTGTCTGTTTCCGAGTTTCCACATCTCACGGAGAGGTAAAACTTGCATTAAAAACTAATGACAACAGCGATTCTTTAACAAAGATGTAACGCTTTCTTGAAAACCAGAGAATATGCAGGGGATGTTATCTCAATATCTATGGCATGCTTTCAAGACAAATTATACGACAAAATTGTTGTCTTTTTTTTTACCTAAACTGGGAATGTAGGTAGAAATTTTTTTGCTGTTGTTGTGAAAAATGCAATTGTTTGTTCTGATTTCAGCTATCAAAAGCATTTCAGGGAGGCACTGATTTTTTTTTTAATATTGCTTTTAATTTGGTGATTCCTAATGTTATTAATTTCTTGTCTGTTGGGGTCTTTTTTCTTATACTTTTTATTATTGATTTTCTGGGGGAACATCTTTGTTGTTATTTTTCTGTTTGAAATATTTAAGGTTTGTCTACATGTTCTTTATTAAAAAGAAAAATCTTAACCCCAACAACAGCTTTAGGAAGTCACATAGCTCATTTAAAAAGAACAAAAAAAAAGACTAACCACTTCAGTGCAGGCTAACGGAGATGCATGCGGGGAACTCTTGCAAGTACCCAGGGGTGTGCTCATTTCAGAAATTAGCGGTTGAGAGGGTGATGAATGGAGATGTGCACTTTTCCATGGCTTGTCCTGACGCACTGTCTGTGTACAGGGCATGCTGCCCAAGTGCCTGGTGAGTGTGTTTGGATACCCTCCCTGACGATGGCTGTGCAGCAGCAGGGGACGACTGAATAGCGGCAGCATCTCTTCCCCCCACCCTCTGGGGAATCGCTTCTGCTGAAGTCATTTGGTGTGCACTGCTTTTTCCTGTGCGAGGATTAGGGAGTAGGAGAATGGCTTTGTGAGGAGGCTCGGAGAGAGGGAGCTGAAGAGAGGCTGAACAGAGGGGCCGAAAGACTTTAGCCTTTCATAGTTCTTTCAGTCAATTCATTCTGGGAGACCAATTGCATGCGATACGGCAGCTGGGGGTTTTGTTTTCCTTTCAGCTATATACTGTAGGAGAAGCTGGTAAGGTTATTATTTTTTTTTTTTCCTTGTTCTACTGTTCCACGATGCTATTGTAATTGCTTTATCGAAGCGACTGGTGAGGAAGGGAAGTTGGTTAATGATGCTGAGGGTCCCCTTCATTGTCTCTGCTTTGTGCATCTGCATAGTTTGGGGAGAGGCACTGTTTACAGTAGAGGGGCTGGTTTCCTTTGAACAACTTTGCTGTTATTTTTCCAAAGTTGTTTCAGCCTTTCTTTCAGCAAAGCTAGGAAAATAAGCAAATAAATGGACTTGGCTGTTTAGAAATGGGTAAATTTATAGAGGCTGCAATTTGTTGAAAAAGCTGTTCTGCCTAAATCCCAGTTTTAGATGTTCTTCCTTTGATGTTATCAGATTTGTTATTCTGCTGGATCAACTCCAAAACAGGGTTTTATGTGAGAACCTTCTCTCACAAATCTTCACATTTTCAGCAGGGACAAGATAGGTCCCTTTAACTGATAGTCAAAACAAGCAAAACAGAAATGTATCTGTGGAAGATGGAAATATTTGGGGAAAGGAAAAATTCTAGGGGAACTCTGGAATTAAAATATAAATGAAGAGGCATTAACTCTTGGTGATAATTTTTAGCAGAATGCTCCTGATCAGTGTAATAGGAAGCATGTGGTTATGCACAGGATATAAATATCCTTTCAGAAGATTCAAGATGCACAGGTGTATATCCCGTCTAACTGCATCCTTCCAAAGAAAGAGTTATCATATTTATCCTCTCTGAAAGGGGGAAAAAAAAAAGAAAAAAAAAATGAAAAGAAAACCAGAAGATCCTGACTATCCTGTCCCTTTCCCCTCTTCTTGTTATTTCTAGAATAGTGACTTGTGTTTGTCAGAGTCTTTTATTTCCTTTCATATTATCGTGGGAAACTTTAGCTTGAATTGGTTGGACATACGTGAGCGCAGCTTGGGGTATACCATGTCTATTCCACAGGCAGGCTATGAAAATCCTGCCTGTGACTGAAATGAATTGCAAAGGCCATAATTACTAACAAAAGTTTCTTTTGTGGCCATTCAAAAATCACAAACAAGATAAGAGGGAATGATTGACAACAGTTACACTACTGATTGACAGGGAACCTAAAACTTGGTCTGTGACTTAGTATGTTAGTTTTTCAAGAAGCGTTGACCTTTTTCACTATTATTCTGTTCTTTCTGGTGGACTATTCCCAACTCCCCTATTGAGGCCAGAATGTCTATCTAAAATGTGTCTTTGTAATTTCTGCCTATAGTCTGTACATCTCCTTACAATTATATGCTTATTTGTTGATGCTAAAACAAAATTGAAAGATGCATTGCAATCAGATCTCCATGAAAGAATGTGTATCTTTTATGTGCCTCACATGTTTAGCTATTGATTTCAGCTACAGATTTCACTCCTATGAAGTAATGAAGTTCTACATCCAAATCCTGCAAATTTATACTCGCTGTTCTAGCTCTTAATAATGGAAAGCCCAAGGATATCAATGTGGTTACTCATGTGAGTAAAGATTTGGAGACTCGTTTCACATTCATGAATGAGATGGTTTAGGAAGTGCACAGTTACTATGGTTCTCTTTTGGCTTAAAACCAAAAATCTCCATTAAAACAACCACTAATGAGATCTGTTAGAGAGGCCCAAGGATAGACAAATTTGCTGATTTAGTATAAGAATTCGGTAGACTCTTGACAGCAGTATTTCAAGAAGAATGATAAAAATGTTCTCCCTCCTCAGCTTATTAACAGTTTTAGAAACATGGGAAACATAATTCATCTCTTCATGCTGCAGCACTAGATATGGCCATGACCCTTGAAATATCACCACAACTATGAGTTACTCCACCCTTTTATTCTCAGAGTTAATTTAGTGTGGTCTTTATCACATACGCCCCCCTACTCCTAATAGTAACTGTCAGTTATGGCAAATGACAACAAACTGATATTTCAGGTTAGGCTTCTCCTGGTTTTCTGTAGATAAAGGTACAGTATCTCCAGCATGCAGTGTTTATTTTTCGCACGTCCTTGGTTTTATTGCAAGCAAATAAGGCAGGATGTGTTCCCTGGTTATTGATAATACCAGTTGAGGCTCCTTAGTTCTGTAGTGGAGAAATTGCTGTGGTTCAGTGTTTCTAAACTGTTCAACAGCATCCTTCAGTTCACAGAGACAGGTGTATTTGCTTCTACTTGTTTCTTAGTTTTCATGAATTCGAAATTTCCAAATGTGATTTTGAAGAAAAAGCAGGCATCTAACTTAAAAGAACTCATGTCTGATATTATATCTACGCATGTGAGTAGTAAAGGTACTACACTAAAGTTGTTATGCAAGAGAGCCCTAAAATTAACTGCCTGAAAAACAGAAGTGGCTATCTTACCTTTTTTTATAGAGCAGAAATACATATGCTTTTATATGGCCATTATTGTTGGATAAAGGGCCTCAACTGTAAATGAAAGATCACCACCAATGTCACATTTATGCATAAAGAAGTAAATCTTGGCTATAAATGTCTTTTATTAAGTTAAAGCAGAACAAAATTAATTCCAAAGGTGGAAGGAAACACATATAAATAAACTTAACATCCATTTACTCATAAAATTAGAGCAATCTAAACATATTCCAGCAGTCATTAGGTACCAGCTATTTGTCACAACTGGAAGGTTTATACAGATGAAAACTGTAATATTACTTCTCAAAACACATACGTAATTCTGTAAAAGAAATTGTAAGGTTGGAGCTGCTGTACTGGTACTGTGCTGCAATTTGGTAATTGTTTTGTGAGCTTTTCCATATTTCTTAGTCCAGATGTCACATAAAGAGCATATACCAAAAAAAACCCCACCAAACAAAAAAAAATGTTTTCTCTGTAATGTATATATATATATATATATACACACACTTATATATACATGTATAAACACTAGTGGCAATATATTAAAATGCAGTTGGCACATTGCAGATTATTTTCAAGCTGGTTTTATTAATATTCTTTTACTTGTACCACTGCTTGCATCACTGTAAGAGTTGTTGTTTGAACAGACCTGTAGAGATGCATGCTAACATCACGCATCTTCTATGTCAACTAAACACTTTCTGTGCGGATTATTACACAGAGGATTCACAAAGCCTATGCTTAGGTCTCACAGCTACCCATCTTCCTAGAAATAACTACCTGAAGTGAATGTCATTGCAAGTCAGGATAAACACAGTGTAAAAGAGTTCTAATTTTCTTCTCCTTAACTGGAAGAAAACACTTCTGGGCTCTCATGGGAAGCTGCCATTTTACAAACAGTAAGCAGCAGGAGGTCCAGTCTGGTGGAACAGGATAAGAATTAGAGAATACAGGTCCCACTTGGGTGCCTGACAAAACAAGAGATTTTGAAAGCTGCTTCAAATTAATCTTAATTTAATTTTATTTTTTTAAATTGCTGTGAAAGCAGTTAGATACTAATTCATTCATTTTTAGTCATTAAGTAATAGAATATAGAACAGGCTGCATATTTTTTTCATATATATTTAAAAGATAATTTCTAGGTACATCTATGTAATTTTCAAAACTTCTTGATGAAATTCTGCACAATTGCTGATGCATCTTTCTGGTATGCACATCCATCAGCACCTTAGAAGCGTAGTTTGTTCCATAGCTTGGGATTTGCTTGCTTTTTCAATCCCATGTAAACAGGCAGAAATTGAACTGCTGGGTAGGAGATCATCTGCAGGACAGTTTGAGTGCAAGAACTGTGGGACATTGTAACGATATATGGCTGAGGTTTGCAAAGTTCACAAGCATCCCACTGTCTTCCCAGAGCTTGTTGCAATGATGTACAGCCGTATCCCTTCATCTTTGAAAAGCTGTAATGTTTACGAGCATGTTGTCCCTTCTGGTTGGATGTCGTAGGTATCTTTCATCCTCAAAATCTCAGTCTTTTAGAGAAAAGTAGTATCCATTTCCATGATAAACTTTCAGGTTTTAAGAGATTGACTTGTGGTCCATTGTAAGTTAAAATTCAGCCCACATGGTGTGGTAGACTGGGCAGGATGCTGTCTGTCAAAGTCTCATAGCTGATGCTGAATGAAATTGTTGAGACCTGTGGTCTTATCCAATTAAAACTGACTGAAATGTTAATGGTCTTTTGGCTGACACTTTGGGAAAGACCACCAGTGATTTCCTAAGGGGAAAGAACTATTAACTTCCGACCATACCTGAGTCTGTCTAAGCCCAGTACATTATTAGCTGACATCTATGGAGATTTGCAAGAGCTTTTGAAGTTTTCCGGATTAAGTACAGACAGAAACGAGATGGATTATTTTTACTTCCATGAAGGGGAGTATCATAGTTCAGTGCTAAATAAAGGAAGCTAAGGGTCAACCTGTCAGTCAAATTTCATCTATATTACAAAAATGTGTGCAGTTTTTTTCCTGTGCTGGTCCTTCTCATCCAGTGCAACCAGCTGTATGTAGAACTGGTGTAAACTGAGACTTTGGGACTCCAAGGGCTTTCAGAGCATTCTCAGGTGGCAAATGAAGGAACATTGAATTTTGACTGCTTCTACACCTCTCCCAAAGTAGTCCCAGTAGGTGTTTTGGTGGGGATGGGGTTTATGCTGAGACTCAGATCACAGCTTAAACTTCTCTTTTTTTCTATTGCGTTTAACTGGGTCAGATTTAGGCAATTACTGATTGCCCTTTGTGACCTGTATTCTTCCAGGTTGTGGAAGAGATGAATGCATCCTGTTGATACTAGCGTAACGTCCTATAAGAAGTCATTGCTTGTCTTTTGGAAGTTCTGTCAATGACAGTTTTGTTTCTTGCAGTTTCAGGGCCAAATATTAGAGTTTGTGTTGTATGCTATTCCCTTTTATAAGACTATTTCTGTACTCCACATCTTTTTGCAATTTAAGTTAATAAATTGCCTAGAAAGATGTTTTTGAAATGTCAGTGGATGCTGAGAGAATGATACAGTGAAAGCTGGGAGCATGTACAATACAACTTGAGTGGCATTCAGTTCCAGATAAAGACTATAAACTTGGGCATCCATGTGTAAATGTTGACATGTGATTCAGCTCAAATGACAGCTGACACCTGTGGCTCGATTCAGTTGCTCACACACAGGCATCTAATGCCGTTGTGAATGTATTAGGATACCTTAGACATCTCCATGGGACTGAGAGGTAACACAGGACGTGTGGACACATTGTCTTTCTGGAGAAGTGGCTCTGCCAGGGCATCTGAAATGATGCTAGGCGCCTATGTATAGACCCCTGAACAGGGAAGCCATCTTAGCTGGCCAACTGGCCAGATCTTCTCATTCCACTGCTCATGTTTACTAGATCATCACCAGCTACAGTGCCACCTTTCACAGTTAGCTTGTCTACAGACAACTACTTGCAAACTCAGTAACTGCTGATTTTTTACATCTTTTTATTATGTCGCTGCTCTTGAGGAAAAAGAACTGTTATTTATGGACCAACAGTGAAGTGTTACTGTTCATTGTGGTAATAGGAGGAAGAAGGAAAGCAGGAAGGAAGGGGAAAAGTGTATTTATCCTATCTTCTGAAGGCATCTGCTTTGAATGCTTAAGTTAGGACACTGGGCTGCTTTGTAATCAAAAGAGAGAGACAGATCTTATCTGATCTACTCAAATCCTGTATAATCCCTAGCCAAGGGGAGACAAATTTTCCTTGGACTGATTCAGGTGGCCTCTGTAAGATGCTGAGGTAGCAAGACCTGGGACTAGTTGATAGGAAACATCAGGCATGATCATTATAGTTTAGGTCATCTGAATATGATATACTTTCCTAAGATTATTCTAAGTTCTGTTAACATGTGTTCAGACTAAAAGAGGTTGTACCCAACAATTCTTTTCAAGATATCTGTTGTTCTATTCATCTAATTTGGCATAACTGCCATCTTACATGATTTGAACTGACTTCTAGATGTATGTACCCCTCTTCATCAACTGTATAGGACCATTGCCTCTGAGAAAACTGAGGGAAGAAATGCTTTCCTTTTGTTATGTACCACTTACATGAAGATGTTTTGGTGAGATACCTTTATCTCCAATCCTCCACATTGTTTATGTGTATCTATAGTGTTTGGCTAATATATTCACGTGTATTTTGAAACAATATACATATGTACTCCACCTCAATTCTTTCATGCGTGCCAGAAAATAATTTCCCCAACTGAACAAGATCAATTACAAGTCCAGTTATTGCCTGTTTTGAGGCCCATAATTAGAGCTCAGATGGTAGGGCAATTGCAGAAGGCAATTTACCAAATTTACATGTTAATCAAACATAGTCTGATGGACCATGATTAACATAGGCTCAGTCAACATCTTAATTAGCCAGAAGCACATCATGAGGCATTGGTGTCTGTCTTCCCACTCCTGAGATTTTTTTTTCTAAGCAAGTACAGGTTCCTCAATAGCTGTTTTCCATAGCATTGTTAAAGCTAAGACCTTAATAATTGCTCTAATGAAGGAAGTTAGTTAAAAAATGTTTAACCTTGTGTAGAACACCTGAGGTAGCAAAGCCTCGTCATTAGAGGGCAGAGCCCAGGCAATTTGTAACCTGGATCAGGTATGATATTAAATAACAGATTTGTGCCAAAATCACATTGAGTACAGGATATGTTTTTTAAGAACTGTGGATGGTTTTATCTGATTGATTAGTTCCACATGTACGCAGCCCCAGGAATCTCTCCACAGGAGCCCACATGGAATCAGGATAAGCACAATTTAAGTATGCCTTTGTAGTTGAGTAACCTGCTGGGCAGGACTTCATCTCTGTTAACAATGTCTCTCCTGATATTTTGTTTAAAGGCTTGCTAGTTGGCAGCTAATTTATTTTAGAAGTACAAATCAACTTTCTCCATACAGATATGTTTTAAAATTCCTTGAATACTATCATATATTGTTTTTAAAAGCTACCTTGTCTGAGGACTAACTCCCAGTGGGACTAGGAGATGTTTAGAATTTTTCCCCATTTGATTCCTTGCTGTACATCTTTTGCTGCTGCAAAATATACACAGTGATATGTAGATGGAAATGTTCCGTGTATATTTATTTTTATTTTAAAATATAATCATGTTATGAAATGTTTGATTTTAGTGGGAAGAAGTTCTTTTATTGATGAAACCAGGTACCCTACCTCTCTGGTATTATATGTTCCCACTATCACAAGAGTGCAGGATAAAAGTGCAAATTACATGTACATTGTGTGCAATTTCTGTCCTTGCTTTCATGATAGCTGGTGTAAGAGCTGCTGGTGGTGACAAGGAGAAAAACATCTGTTGTGTTGTTTGGAACTGACAGCTGAGCAGAACAGGGAGCAATTTATGACCTTATATATTTTATTATCTTCAGGCATAACATTGATTTTCTGCTTGGTTTCTGAGGAGAGGTAAGATCTGTGTTTAGAATCAGTACCAGTCACTGCATGAGTGTTGGATGCTGGCCTTTCATGCAAGGGACTATCGCAGCCTCCCATATAGGAAGTTTTCCCTCATAACAGAAATAAAGGGAAGATTCCCTGAGATCAAAACCAGTTACAAATTACAGATATCTTTTGCCAAAAATAGAGAATTTATTAGTGGAAAATACTCAGGAAGCTTCCTTGGTCTATTTGCCTGCCAATGCCTTGTAAATATTTCTTCATCCTCTCAAAGGCTTCATTATGTTCAATCTACCCTTGTAGGTTTTAGTGGCAGTCTGGCCTCTTATGTAGAGGATTATTTTCTTGGTATTAAATGTTCATTTAACTTCATGCTTCTGTTTGTAGTACAAACCATCCTTCTGCCTTCAACTCAGGTCACTAAACAAAAGAAGTACTCTGTATGTAATAATAAAACCATTTCTTATTACATGTAAGTTTCAGGCGAATGGTAAGAATTTGTGTTGAATCCTTTTGTGAAAAGCTAAGCCTTAAGGTTATTTAAGCCCTAATATTTACCATCATAAAATAAAAATTTCATGCCTTGAAATATGGAGTGCTAGAAATTACCTTGACATATCGTACATTGAAATATCTTAGCCTAAAAAAGAGCAATTTTAATCTTCATGGAGGCAAACATTTAAAAATATTCAGCAGCTATCTGCAGTTCCTATATTGCGTTAATGTGGATGTTACCAATATTTCTTAATCTAAGTACAAAGAAATTGATGGGTACAATCTTTTTTAGCCTAAACGGAGCTGCCACTGAAGTCACTACAGTCTACAGATGTCACGTGGTAACTGAAAATGGCTGTTTGGATGAGTAACCATGAGTATACCTAGGAAAACTCAGTTTTTAGTGGCTGAAAAACACAATAGAAAGCAGCTTATAAATTACACCTTTAAATGTTGAATCTTGAGGTGGTTTTGGTATTTGAAGTTTGGATATTTTACTTTTATTTTAGCTATGGACAATAGCTCTGGAAACTCTGTTCCCTCTAAATCCACAAGGAACCTTTTCCAACAGCAGGTTATAACTTCAGCTTTACTTACTCTGATGCATCAGTGGAGGTAGCTATGTTTGGTCTCTGTTCTGTCTTTTGGTAGTTCTGTATTACTAATATGCTTTATATTATTTCTTGTTACCTTTCCTTCTGATATCCAACCTGGATAACTAAGTAAAAATGAGGATTTATCTCTGCTAACCTCCAGGAATCAAAATGCTCGATAGTTTCATACGTAATTCTAAAGGATAAGTCTTTTTATCCATGCCTTCTGGAGCGTCACATCTTTCTTTGTTATAGTGCATACTTAGATTTGACACCTAACAGCAACATTTAAAATATGTGAGATGAATCTCCCCTTTAATGACTTAAGTTTGGTGTCATCGTAATGTTAAAGTCTGAAGAACTATCTTGACATTTGAAGAATATAAAATACCATCCCTACACAAATAGAGTGCAAAAGTTTTTAAACAGGAGAAACATTCAAAATATTTAATAATAATTAATTCAAAATATTTATGTTTGAAATTGACAGTTAACAGCAAAAAGGGTTTACTAATGTACAACCTGTTTTTCTCTGGAAAGATCTAATTGCAGCACCTATTTTCAACGGTTCTAGAATATTATTTTTCTAAGGGTTTTTTGAGTTCTTACATTAAATACTGAATTCAAGTGAATGCAATCAAGAAGCAAAACAAATACTGAAATATGGTGAAGTGCAGTATAAGGTGGAGCAGCATTTTCTTAAGATGCTTAGTTTGCAAGTCTTAAGAGTAAACAACTGTTTTCTACAGTACTTTTTACTTTATACTTTATATATTCTTTTATTTTAATTTAATTTAATTTTAAAATACTTTACAGTATTTTCCGTTTAAGTGCTTACAATGTACTTTCAAAGAGCAAAAGATCTAAATATATCTTGTATCATACACAGAATTAATTGCGTTGATGTATTCCCATAATAAGTCATCCTTCCAGAAGTATTCAAGTAATAACACTATAATTAACTTGCATTTCTACAGGGTTTTTCAGTATAAGGAAATCTGTACAAAGTGCTCCCATTTTACAGAGAGGAAAACAAAGACAGAGGTTCAGTGTTTTGATCATGACTTGCTATTTCTGAGCCAAGAAGGTCTCTAGTGTTCGTGATCGGAGCACAGGGCATCTTTCACAGATGATCCTCTCTCCCCTGTGAGAAGCAGTTCTCCCAGAATCAGTCCCAGGGAAACATATTGGGGGAGCAGGTGGGGATTTATTGAAAAGACGACATGGCCATTTGAACACTATTGCAGTCATTAACAATGCAGCCATTAAGCTGAACATACGCAGAAAGTAAATATTTATGTGACTGGTGACCTTGCTGGAAAAAGTGGAAAATGGGATGAAAATGCCTATGTTTTATGGTTTCAGTCAGGTGTCTGACTCTTTCTGTTATGCTATTTTTGTGCTGTCATCTTTCTATAAAGCTGTAGGCTTGGGAAATGCTAGATCAAATTGAGAAAGGTAAAAGTAAAAAACCCCAGTTATCTGAGAAAAGGCAGGTCAAGAAAAAACAACCAGCTGTAGTTGATACTGTTCAGTGTGAAAAACGTGGCATCAATTCTAGTTTTTTTCCAGTAGGAGATCGTTAGAGGGCTTTGTGGTCTTTACAGATCAGTACAAAAGACATTCTGCATCTTGATGTGTCTCTATGAATTTGAAAGATATGACCTCCACAGGGGATATTACTGTTGGTTTTACATCATTAATGTTTCCCTTCATTTATCTGCAGAATACCTGCACTGTCTTTTAAAGTGGGAATTGCCTGGGGTGACAAATTGAATCTGGAGTCTTTGCACCTGACGCCATGAGAGCCTATAAATTAGTTATGGGCTAGGAAGATACAAACCTAGATGTTTCTATTTCTCATAGAAAAACTGACCCTTGGGGTCACTAACTGAAGAATGAAAAACCAGGACTTGTTAACAAGAAAACAATTAATTATTTACATATATGTGGGCATTTGCCATTAGCATCTTTAGAATTAGAAGTCCTTGTTCAGTTAGACTTACTTCTGCCCTCGAGACTGTAGCTGTTAAAAAACAGCATCCAGTTAACCCCTTTTAATACCAGGAAATATGTACAACAGAAACTATGAGTTAAAGCAGGGCTATGTGTCCAACGCTTTTGGTCTTTCAAAGGAACCAAAGATTAAGCTATCTTATTTCAAAGCTACAATAGTGTAGAACCACTAGTAGTCACTGTTACTATCAGCTGTAAGATGGTTTATTATTCTAGCACATTCATGGCCAGGATGAAGCAAATAAATTATTGAGTGCTGTGGGTGATTTTATGTATGTATGTATGTATGTCATTGTTAGAGCAAACAGTAGAGAAGAACCTTGCATCCTAATATGACTCCCATGGGGAAATCTTAATGTTATTCAGTCAGGTGGAGCTTCTATGTGGTTTTTTTCCCGTTCTATTTTATTCCCATTGCCATCTGCCTATCCATCATAATGCCCTGAGCAGTTTTCATCCATGAAAACTCCTTGCTATAGCAATAGATAAGCTTTGTAAATAAAGTATGGCACCCCTAAGGGGAACGATACAGACTTCTAGGAATTCTCATATATTTAATCTGTTTTAAGACCCGAAAAGTGTATTTCTGTAATAAAATATTTTACGACCTTTTTGTCCTGGGAAATTTCTTTTCCATGGCAGATGACCTTTACAGGTCCTATCTGGCTACATAACTGCTACGGATATGAACAATTAGGGGTTTCAAATGGATGCAGTATGATGCAGGCATTTTTGAAGACTACTCCAAGGCTAAAGCACTTCCCTCTGTGCCCTCCC
>JAVJGI010000014.1:95904763-95929506 GCA_035590275.1 Ibycter americanus
CCCCTCCCTCGAGTATATGACCACTTTGAAAGCATCAAGGCCCATGTTATCCCTGCAGATACATGCAGAAAACTCCCAATGGCTACAACCAAACCTGCATGTGTGCATCCAAGGGTTTTGTATAGCCCCTTTCATACTTTTTATGGCTCAAAGCATCTTACAAGGAAATAAATGAGATACTATTAGCACAGGGAGCATGTAGGAAGGCTAAGAAGACATTAGGTGCTTAGCAGAAGATCACACAGTGGTTGTAAAAGCAGAGCTTGATTTATTAAGAAAAGCAATAGTGGCCAAAAACACTGATGTTATCGCATTTTTCTTCCTCCTCCTCTCTCTGTCTCTTAACCCCACAAAAGATGCCACTGTATTTTTAACTTTAGAATTTTGTAACTCACTGTCTTAAAACTATTGACTTTTTCTTTTCCCTTGGGCTTGTCTTCTGAGCATCCAGCAAGACCTGGGTGTTAGGTCTGAAAAACAAAATGCCTTCTCAGCCTCAGCCCTACAGTGTCCAATGCTTTAGTCCAGTCATGTTGACATCACATGCCTCACTATGTAGTAGGAAATGTGCAGTTGTTTGGAGAAAAGACAGTCCTAAACAGTGAAGCAAGGCAGGCAGAGTTTTCCAGGAGCTTCTTTAAGGCAACCTGTGCTGCTAGAGCAGTGACTTCTGAGCTGGCTCTGGCTCTGGCTCTGCTCACTCAGGACTTGAGAGTATGCAGTGCAGCACAGCACCTGAACTGAAAAATCATGTGGGAGTTTAAATTCAGAAGCAATATTGTCACATTTAGCTTGAACAAAGCACGGGCTAGTGAGTGCTTCCAAGATACTGGGCTGCTCCTATGTAGCTTCTTGCCATGACCTGGGTAAATCTTCACTGTGCTACCCTAATTCAAGTCCCCAGCAGCTTTGACATCAGACTACACATACCAAGCTCCATGGTGCAATGTAAGACCTGCCAAACAGACCTCAATTGTACAGGAAATGCTGAGCCAGCAGATTCCTCTATAAAGCTCATTGCAAGATTTGAGGTAGCTGGAATGGTCCAAGAGTTGATCAGCACACTCAAGCCCAAATAATGTTAAGTTTCAAAGGGGAAAGAGTCACTTAGTGCCTGGATACAATGTATTAAGCCTGATGTTCCCTACACCACCAACTGAATAATTTTTAGCATTTGTGGCTTCCATTATCTGCTCTGATGCAACATCAAAGCCACATGTGACTGTAATTTCCCTTCTAAATCTCTGTGAGTAAGCAGTCTTGTGGTGACTGCATAGTTCTCACTGCTTGGAACAGTCCGACTTTGTATTACTGACATCAGGGTTGGATTTACCTGATGATATTTCCTTAATTGTTTAATTTGTTAAAACATTTAAAAGAATGTTTCTGGAATGATATACTCAATATTTTCACTATAAAAATGAGCAATAACATCTGTCTGCTACTGCGTTTGAAGTGGTGGGATTTGGTCTTGGGCAGTGCCAGGAACTTGCTGTTTTTTCAGTCTGGGTGGAATAATCTGGATATAAGCAGAGATTTTCTTGCTGATTATTCTGTGCCTTACAGTAAGCAGGATTATGGGAGGTGCCCTTAATTAACAATCATAATAATAATGAGATATTATATACCTGCAGGCATCCGTACACACACTCGTGCTACATTTACACTTATATCTGATTTTTTTAACAACTCTACAGTAATTGTTTGGTTGAACTACCTCATTTATTTATATATATCTGTTAAGATATCCTTCCTGCTGTTCCCCTTTTTAGGTGGAGGTGAGGGTTATCGATATTGCTGGTACAGAACCCAGGGTTTTTAATCATGTAGTGGCTTGGACCCATTTTGCCTCATTAACTCATCCAAGGCTCCTTATTAACCTGTAACTTTGCTCTTTGGTGGTACAATGGGAACTGAAGAAGAAATAATACAAAGAAGTATAATAAGAAGCCCAGAGGCTTCTAAACTATAGTGTTTTAGCTGGAGTTAAGGGCACATTTGCCTGCCTTTTCAGATAATGCTAGCAGAGTCACAGGCAAAAGTCATCTCATGAAGGACAAAGTGGAGTGAGGTCAGCATGCCTCTCCATGGGGAAGCGTTGGGAGAAAGAAAAGCTAGAAAGGAGAGCCAAGATCTCTGGGAAAAGGGACTTGTGGCTGCTCCAGCTGATGGGGGAAGGGGCATGAAGGGCTGAGATGGCAGGAGCCTGCTGGCAAGAAGCAGCCTGCCCTGGGGACAGCTGCCTCTTTTTGCCCCTGTGGGGCACCCGCCAGCACCCATCATCTCTGGGTAAAGCAGGCAGCAAGGCTGCTGCTGCTTTCCTGTCCCCAGCAGTCAGCTGCTTCCCTTACCTGCACCTAGAGCTGGCTGGCATGGCTTGTATGGTCTGTGCAACACTGGGGAAAAAGGGAAAAATAGAATGCCCAGAACTGTATACACAGAAACATTTGCCAGTGTTTGGCTGCAGGGTAAGTCAGGAGGGTAGGTAATGAATGTCTTAATTAAAATGCTGGTAATATTGACTATACAATTAAATTTTTTTTAAAAAGATAATGTATAGGTGAGCAATGTGGTTAGTGCCTGCCCTTCCAAACAGCAAACAGGCACGGGAAACAGGATAGCTTGTGGTTATCTTCAGAACTAAAGTTTTTTGTAGTCCCTTCCACTTAAACAGATTGCAAAGCCTGAGCTAAAGCTGATTGAAGACATGGAGTCAGAAGGCTGTTTAAAGCAACAGGTATTTAACCTGAAAGTCAGCATGTTGTACACAACCTCATCTGCATCTGCCCTGCAGAGGAAGGGAGCTTGCAACAGCCTTACTAGCTGTGGTAAGGATACGTTTTTCCCTCCAGGAGCTCCCTGCCTAGGCTGGCATGAGCATGAGGACGGGAGTAGTGGTGGTGGTGGTGGTGAGGTGTCTTTTCTTACCTGCAGAGGATGGCTAGCTTTCAAAAAACATTAACCTCCTACCAGGCTCCACCTCTTTCACAATCATAATATTTTAGCTTAAAAATCATAACATGTTAAAGACAATTGTGCATTCCTTTTCTGTGGCCTCTGGCTTTCAGATCGTGGGGTTATATTCAGGTCAGACTGTCAGCTCTCTCTCTGCAACAGTCTAAAGGCTAAATCCCTTTTAAAAAAGAAAATAAATCTTCAGTTCTCACATAATGACTTGGTATCTGGAGCTGAGGCTTCACAGAAAAGATCAAATAGCCTGAGCCTTGTGACAGAACTGTAAGACATGGCAACTCCTCATTATCCCATAGAGTAATGTCTCAATTATGGTCATCTTTGAATGTTTCCCAAGAGATAACCAAGGATATAGTGCTTGTGACTGGAGCTGGTACTGCTTCCACGCTGTGTGTGTTGGTGATTGTCACTTGTGCTCTGGACTCCTTACATTGTTATAGCTGCTCACTCAAGTGTTACATGGAGTTAAATTGGATGGTTGTGGCATTTGAAGTGGTAACGAGATGTGGGATACTGCGCAGAGGTTAATGACTCATGGGCACAGATGGGGCCAAAAGTGGTTATGAACAGCTGCTTGACAGTAAACCCCTAGAAAGTTTGAGAAAAGCAGAGGTGGAAGGACTATACAAAGAACAGCTCATTCTCCCTTGACGATCTTTCCTTAAAAAAAGAGCAGGACCCTTGTCCTATTCAGACCCAACCACCTTGAGCTCATCTCAGCCTGCACGCTCTTCTCCAACAGCTGCAGCTGCGTTACAGCAACTTCTGTGCCAGTGCTAATGGGATAAAAGCATTTCCATGTGCTTTTTTCAGAGAGCATACACCCCTCCCACAGCCTCCAGTGCATCCTTGTTCCCTTGAAATGGATTCAGATATTAAAGCCTGTTAAGTTTAATTATCACTACAAGTCTGGGAGGAAACAAAATCTTATAGTCACTTTAAGCTGTTTCAAAATAGGTACATATAAATCACAAATGTGTAATCACTTATGGGAAATTCAGAAGCCGGCAGAAAGCAGTAATTCATACCAAAGAGAACGATCACAAAACTTACACTGTCTCCTCAACCACATCTGTAGGGTTTTGCAGTTCCTGACCTGGTAAATATTGTTACTTAGCGAGGGACTCCCATAGTCAGGACCTGCGCAGGATACACTTGCAGTCACAAGGTGCAGCATGGTGACGTGCCAGAGGTACCACCTGCCTTCCCAGGCTTTCATAAATAAGGCCACGAACAGATAGATTCCTACTGGGGCAACTTTGTGTTTTATCCTGAAAATTGTTAAATCCCCGTAATTTAAAATGAAGTCAAGGGCAAGAGCTTGTCTTCAGCCCCTTTAACAACCACCTGCAAACCAAAATTTTATTCAGAGAGATTTTTTTGCTTGTGAGAGTATAGAATTGATGTGCGGAATCGAACTCCACAACGCAAGGAGGGTTATAAAGCAGGTGTGGTGATTGCGGCGCCGGGTGCAAGGGACATCGCTCCTCCTAACTTGCACACTTAGTTTTACTCACAATACATATTTATACAGTGAGGTTGGTTAGTTCCACCCAAAGTCTACATCTGCTAACTATTGGTTAGTTGCTTTCTCGCGTCAGTTCAAAGGTAGAGTTCATGTTAACTTTACTGCACATGCTCCCGAGCAGGGATCCGCCCTCTTCGGGGCGGCCATTTCAGTAGGAGGTCCTGATCTCCCTCTACCACAATCATTTTACCCTAGTATCCTTGATTCTTATCACTTCAGTAGTTTGTTTTCTTTTAGCAGTTAGCAGGTCCTTGTCAGAAGGCTCCTTATTCACATTCCTGTGGAGCTCACCTACATGTGCACTAACCGTCCCTTCTGAAGCGCTGAGGGGCCGAGCCCCAGGCCTTCCCTGCAGACAGCGAGGCTCCTGCCTGCCTGGCCCTGGTTCCTGTTATCTCTGCACCTCCTGCCTGCAGCAGAGTTTTAGGTTTCTCACTATATTTTCTCGCATCAAATCCCCCCCTTTTCTTTTCCCTTAGCAAATTCTTTTGCTTAAATAATACCATTCTTAGTATGGATTCTGGTAAAATATTTCCCATCTTCTAGCTTTTGTCTTAGCCTATGTTTCTTCCATTCTTCACAACTGTTCCCATTATTTTTTACACATCCACAGAAAGCATCATAACGTAATACAAATCAATAATCCTAATAAAATAAATATGATAACTACAACAAAGAGCTGCTTCAGCCATATAAAATTAGGTAGCCAAGAAGTAAGTTTTTCCCAGAGGTCAGAAAATCCAAAAGAAGTATCATCTAGGGATACTTTATGTAGTATTTTAGGTTTTATCCAAATTTGTTACAAGTCTGTTTCAATTCGTTTTTCTTGGTTAACATAGACACAGCAAGTTTGATTAATAACCATACACAATCCTCTCTCTTTTGCTAAAAGTATGTTCAGACCCATTCAATTTTGAAGTACTACATTTCTTAATGAAGAAATTTCTTGTTGGACTCCCTGCATACTGTCTATGGTGAGTTTTCCCATTTGTTCTATTGTGGCACAAATATTTACTATCGCTTTTTCTAGCTCACTCACCCCTAATGAAGGAAGAAGCCATCTGGCAAAACTATGGAATCCTGGGTTTTTTTGGGGTCATCAAGGGGTTATTAGTTCCTCATTTAACCAATTTCCATGGGGGTCTCAAAACACCCAGTAGAGGATGTGAATGATTAAATATCCTACCTTGGGGAACTAGGTATCCTACCCCACATTCACCTTGCCAACAGTCAGTATTTTCCTGGCCCTGCCATCTCCACATAACCACCATAATCCTTGAGGGTAGCAGCTACAGGTCTGATTAATGAGCATATCTAGATGCACTTTTCCACATTCCGGGGTAATGCTATATTTTCCTTTTTTATTAGTTGGTGTTAGAATTGGTGCGCCACATACACTCCAATTCAGAGCAGTATAGTTTAAATTGAACCATCCCATCTGTGGAGCATTCATATCCTTCTGACTAATTATTGTAGAATTTCCTAATTTCTGTACTTCACTTCAGGGTCCTGGCGTACTATCTGGAGATTCATAACAACTAAATCCTTTATGATTAAATGGCCAGCTCCAATTTGCCTGTCATACCATTACATCATATAATGGAAATTCTGTACTACCTCTGGAAAATGCTGAACATACCCAGCAATCTGTCAGATTCAAAGCATTCGTTACATTATGGGTTAATTGTACAAACAGATTCTGGTCCCAAGAATGAGTTCCTACTATACAGAACATTGTTAATATACAAACGATCAACAGTCTTTTCATTGGATCCGAAGCCGCAGAGGTCTGGTAGGTGTTTATTTCCATTGTGACTTAGGGGCCTTCTTCACTCTGGTGTGATGGATCTGGGATGCTTGTTCCTTAACTCTGACTGCTGTATGGGATGTAAGCAGTACTTGGAAAGGACCTTTCCACTTTTGTTCTAGAGGTGAACCTGAGAGAAATCTGACATATACATAACCTCCTGGCTCAATGTTATGCACAGGTCCATCAAGACCTTGAGCTCCAGTTCCTAAAACTAGTTTTCCTATGTCTCAAAGCTGTTCCTGCATAGTTATTACATAATCAGTAAGTACTTCATTCTCGACTTGGGCTGACGCTCCTGCTTGTGTAATGTAAGGTCTCCTATACAATATCTCAAAAGAACTTAGCCCTTCTTTAGTTCTGGCTTGGTTCTAATTCTCAGGAGCGTCAGAGGCAACGATTGAGGCCAAGATAAACCAGCCTCCTGTCCTGGTTTTACAATTTGCAGCTTAATTAGGTGGTTAATTTTCCACTTGACCACTCGCTTGTGGATTATACGGGGTGTGTAACTGCCAATCTATTCCCAAAACTTAATAACTTGCTGAATGACTTTTGCAATGAAGTGTGATGTGTGTGAAGTGTGATGAGATTACTGCTGGAAGCCCAAATCTCAGTACTATTTCTCGTTAATAGTACTTTGGTTACTTCTTTAGCTTTATTGGTTCAACAACGGAATGCTTCTGGTCACCCTGAAAAGGCATCCGTCATGACCAGCAGGTATCAAAACCCTCCTTTTCTTGGGAGTTCTGAGAAATCGGTTTGCTACTGTTGCCCTGGATAATTTCCTTTTCCAATTGTCCCAGTTTGATTCATGCTCTCCCTACAATTTTGTCAATATAAATATTTATATTATGAGTCAGTGCCCTAGTGGGTCTTATTATGTTCTTCCTTCCTGGATGATCCTCTTATAACAGAGGTGGCCATTCCTCACATCAAGGTCTGGCATGGCATATGTTCCCACCGCTCAACGCCTACTGGGTTGCAGCCAACAGCAGAGCTAAAGATTCTTCTTGGTGGCAAACACAGAGGCCAACCCAGTCTTGCCCTTGACTATGGTAGGAGGCATTTGATCAACCTTATTCTTTGCACTTCATTGTCAATGCAGAGTTTCATCTGCGCATCCCATAACAAGTCACTGCCATGGCAAAACGCACAGATTTACATTAGTAGTAGAACTACTACAGAGTGCATTTTATTTCAGTTTTTGTACCAATATCCCCCACAGCCCTGCTGACCAAGGGATATTGTTCTATCCGAACTCGACAGGCTCCTCTTTTCATTTCTACTGTAACAGGCAAAGCATTTTTTGCCTCACCTGGAATTTACTCCTGGATATACCTGGTTAAAGATTTCTTTTACTTCAGGGAGGTCCTCTTTTCCACCTCTCTGTTGAATTAAAGATAAGATCAAGATTTCAACTAATTGATCATCTTTAACTTTTAGTTCCATTTCTCCTTCTCTAAATGTCTAGAAGTTCTAATAAATCTCATCCCAACAAAGATTTTGGTGAATTTGGCATTCCTGTTTGTTTTCTTAATTTGTACTTTAAAGGTTTCAGAATATTTTTTCCTGGTGGCCAGTAGCTCCCACAACTGTAACAAGTTCTTTTCTCACTGAAGTTTAATAACAAGTAAGTTGCTTATGTATCCACTAAAAATTTCACCTCATTTTTCTCTAGTCTCTAGCTTTAATTTAACCTGTGGATCCGCTAAGGTAGATTCCCCAGGTTCCTGTCAGTCTAGTTCTAATCCAGTCACCGGAACCCCTGATGGTTCTTTAGCTTAGGGCAATCTTGCTTCCAGTGCCCACTTTCCGTACAATATGCACACTGATGCAGTCCCACAGGAGAGGGATTCATTCTTTCACCTCTGCCTGATATTCCTCCTCTGCCTCTGCCTCATCTTCTCATATTAGTCCCTCTACCAGTTTTCACTTTGCCCAAAGCAGCTACTGTAGCTGCGACAACAGCACGACCTAGCTTGATTTTTCAGTCTTATCTTGATTTCTGTGAAGTGTCTTGCACCTGTCACTATATTTTCTATTAATGACCCCGATGACAAATATAAGAAGAAAGTATTGGGTTGAACAGTCTATTGCTAGTTTTAAATGAAAGAATGGCTACTGATCTTGGTATTGCTTTTTGGTTTGGTCACCTTCTCTGTTCATAAAACATAAAAGGGAAAGCTCAATCCAAAAGGCTGTGAAGAAGCATAGAGCTGTTAAGAGCCAACTATCAGAGTGATGGGATACATCCACACTACTCTCAGAGACAGATCTTGGGAATGCTCAGAAACATCCTCTTCTCCTTGATCTACCCATAACTTGTGGACACAATTGCTTAAAGGATTTTGTGTCGATATCCTCTGGGTGTTGTCTTTGCATGTTCTTGGTGACATGTTAAGCCAGCTGGCAGAGTGTTATTGAGGTACTAAACTGGCAGATACGCTTACATATGCAAGGAGCTATATGTGGTGGAAACTGGCCTCTAAAATAGGTTGGGTTCAAGCTCCCAGGTCCAGCGCTTGTACAGACAGAGATGCAGCTTTGAGAACTGCCAGCCGGTGAGCTTAGGCCGCGCTCTGAAAGACATGCTTGTCCTGCTGAGAACCTGAGACCGCTATCAAAACGGACACACAGGGAGTGTTCAGGAGCCTACTGGCAAGATGGAGTCTTTCTGCAGCATGCCTCTGCGTGTGCATGTGAATGGCAGAGTGGGAACAGAGACTCCTCAGATTCAGAATATACTTGATTCTTAAACATTTCAAGAAACTATTTGGCCTTTGACATTGATGACATACCATAGATTGCTAATAATAGCATGCCTGAACTTTTGTTAGAAAAATAAGCACATCCTTCAGTAATTCCCACACTCCTAGGTTAAATCACCACAATATCGTATTAATGCCAGGGCTGATGAAATACAGAGAAATAGTAAAACCTCAGCGGAATAAAATTTGTTCTCCTTTGAGGGGTCTTTTTTATGAGACAGAAAAGAAGAACAATAAGATGTCAGCCAGCCATTGTCAGCACCACTGCTCTTGAACACAGATAGGGGTGACAGGATGCTCTTGTTGTCCCACCCTCTTCACAAGTGTCAAGATCTTGCACAAAGCTGCTGATGTTCTGCTGAATTATTATGGCAAATGCAGTTTCATTAACTACCCCTAAAATAAAGGAAGCATGAGTAAGAGGAAGAATTCACTGAGTGAAGACAGAGGAATTCCTGGAAGGAGATACTATTAACAGACAGTCTTGGAAAGGAAGCTCAGTTGGAAGGTAAGGTTGTGTTGCTCTTGTTTGTTTTGCTTTGTTTTTAAACTTTCTGCGTGTTTTCTAAGTACAGATGTAAGGACTCAGCCTCTTCACATCCACAAATAGTATGAAACTGATTATTTACAAAGGGGGAAATAATGGGATTTATGCCAAATCCCCTAATATTTACTACTCATACATCTAGGAAGAAATGAGTAACAGAAATCTATGAGTGCAGATAGGGATAAAAGTTCATTTCATTATGAGGACACCTTTTTTGTGAGTGAATCTTGGAAGATGTAGTAATTAACAGAATAATTTTGTTTCCACAGTCATCACATATATATAAGCTAGCTGCCCTGGTACTGAACTCACTTTTCACCTGTCTGGACACGACATTCAGAACTGTGTAGTTTGTTTGATACAAAAATTTTCAGTGTTTGGTTTTGCTGGATACCTCTTCTGAAGAAAAAAAAAAAATTGTTAAATCAGGGAAGACAGAAGGAATATGAAAATGAGTAAGAGGGATTGATATCCATTTACCTTAGGTGGAATGGTTTGAGTTATCCTGAGGTTTACTTGCTATCTCCTTTATGCTGACTGTCAAGATACCCTGTTGCTATAGACTAACATGGAATGCACTCTGCTTTAACGGTCAGAGTTCAGTGGTTTCATCGTATTTTCACAAGCAGAAAGCAGGTCCTTAACAAAAAAATTTTTGTCCCAAGGGGCTAGGCATATGCTGAAAAGAAAATGTATCACGAATTTCAAGTATGCAAACTCTTGTGGGCTTTCAAGACAGTAACTACAGAGAAATTGCACCATAGAGGCTTCACGGCGGTAGCAGTGCTGGGGCATAAATATAGTGTACCCCCACTATGGGCCAATAGTGTAATTCCTTTACAATCATTTAAACTAGGAGAAATATAGTTGCCATTTCAAACTTATGCTCGCTTCTTTTTAAATGTAGAGAGCAGCTTTATGAATTAGAAATTTAGAAGCAGAGTTCACAACACATCTTGGGAATAAATGGAAGGACGATCTCTTACAAAGGTGGCATTATCAGCAAGAATCAACACAACTGCCTGCTGTATATGTTTTTGAAAATTTATTTTAACATTGCTAAATTCAGATGTGAAACTCAGCTAAGAAGCAACCAAAACTACAGAACTGCTCACTTTTCCCTGCGAACTGAAAGTTTTTGCAGTTCCTCCAAGAAACAGGTGTCGTGGCTGCTTTGAAGGGAGCCCACCGAGTGCTCCTATTGCTCTTCTGAGGCACCTGACATCAAGGGTTGCAAAGTGGCTCAGTTCCATATGCAGGGAGACGCTGGTCTTCTGGCAGGCAGGCAGTCAGTCTGGTGGCAGGCAGGCCAGGCAGGCAGGGAAGCAGGCCAGGCAGGTCAGTGGAGGGCTGGCAGGCCGGCTGGCAGGCTGCAGCACAGCTGGTCCTCTGGCAGGCACACAAGCTGCCCGGTGCCAGGCAGGTCGGTGGTAGGCAGGCCAGGCAGGCAGGCTGGCAGGCCGGTTGTAGGCTTGCAGGCCCGGCAGGCTAGCAGGCTGTCCGGCACCCCTGCAGGCAAGTCAGGTGGGCCGATGGTAGGCAGGCAGACCAGGAAGATCAGCAGGCAGGGCAGCAGGCATGCAGGCAAGGTTGTCAGGCCCACAGCTGGCAGGTAGCCACAGTAGCCAGGCCAGCAGCAGGCAGCCAGGCTGGCAGGTGGGCTGACAGGCTGCTGGCCATCAGGCTGGTTGGCAGGCATCCAGAAAAGGTAGCCTTGGACGACTGGCAAGTCAGGTGGTGGCCTGCCAGAGGCTGCTGTGCGCTTGGCTACGCAGCTGACGGCAGCACTGTGCCCAACGGCTACTGACGGCTGCTCCAGTTCTATACATGGGACAGCCGTGCCACAGCCAGGCCCAGGCCCGTGCCTTGCTGCCACGGGCTTCGTTCCGTGCTCCTTAGGTGTATATGGAAAAGGTTGGGGCATGGGGGATGTATTTTCGGGAGCAGCGTCTCTTTCTGGTCTTCTGATAGCTTTTTCAAGTTTTGTGTATTCATGAGTTTGGTATTCACGGGTTTGTTATTCAGTTCTAACATAGATGTGCGTATTTGCATGGAATACTTACAGTTCTTTCTTTTTCCACTTCCCTGTCTCATCAGTTATCACCCCATCCACTTTTTCACGCTTATTCCTACAATCGCCACTTACTCTGTAAGTGCCAAAGTACCTAAATAGAGAAACCAGTGACAGCATCATTCTGATAGAGGATATCCATCCTGGTAAACAGAGGGTTAGCTGTAGGTTTGGGTACAAATTTTCTGAAAATTGTTAATCCTGGTGGCTGGCTTCAGCATCACCTCCCAACCTCGCAAGGCAGGTTGGTGGGTGCTGAGGAACGAGGAGGCAACAAGAGTCATTTTTACACTTCAGAAAGGAGCCCAAATACTGACTGAATATGGACAGGGTATTCTGTGGATAACAGAAGTGGCGGTTGTAGGGCAAACATGACAATTTTACCTCTGCTAACTACAGCACAAAAAAGCTTCTTGCTGAATGCTTATTATTGTACTTGCAGATTGACTTCATATGTACCACATGTGCTTATTGTTGTTGCATTGTGATTTCAAGCTTTTATGAAGTGATAAGCCACATATTAATAGTTTTAACAGAAGGTGCTCTAGTTGTTAACATGGTAACACCTTGTGAGAACAAGATGTTATGTCCATTTTTGGTTCTAGAAATATGCAGCTTTCTGCGTTTCAAAATACGTAAGGTGAGTGCCTAGTTAGTACTTAGATCTGCTCAAGATATTATCTTCCACAAATTCCAACTCTCTTGCTCAGTCCCACTATAAAAATTTGCTGCCTCAGACTGCAAAATATTAATTAATTTCCCGGGAATCTCTATGGGTACAAGCTGTGAAAGCGGATCTGGAAGGTGCATGCCCATTTGCTCTTGCTTAATCTTTTTCAAAACTGAACTGATTACTAACACTAGTATAGTAACAGGTGTTCAGATATGTCCAAGTAAGTTATTACCCTAGCTTGGAGAAATCTCTTTTTTTTCCCCTGATCACAATCAGGTTATCAGTGGCATATGGATGAAGTCCTAGTCATGTTCAGCTCAGTAAAAATTGTGCTGTTACTACTGTGAATGAGCTTCATAGTAGCAGGATTCCACCCTGTGAGTGCAGCCGATGTCAAGGAAAATTTTCAAAATAAAGTGCCAGATATATAATGGTCACAGTGGCCCAAAAAAAGTCAAGCAGTGATGTTTGTATCACAGTACAAATTAGGGAACTTCCTATTTGTTGACATTCTGCATATCTTAATAAACAAGGTGAAATTAAAATAAGTTAGCGTATTAAAACTTTTATTTAGTTGCATCACAAAGGAGACAGACAATGATAAAAACCACCAAATTTGATGTCTTTACTCTAAAGGCTTTCAACCTGCCCTTCTGAGTAGGCAGTGCTTGAAATTACTTGCCTGCGAGTAATTGTGCTTCTTTTGGCTGGGATAGAGTTAATTTTCTTCATGGTAGCTCCTACGGGGCTATGTTTTGGATTTGTGCTGGAAACAGCATCGATGATACAGGGATGTTTTAGTTATTGCTGAGCTCTTACACAGAACCAAGGGCTTTTCTGCTTCTCACCCCACCCCACCCCACCAGCAAGCAGGCTGGGGGTGCACAAGGAGTGGGGAGGGGACACAGCGGGGACAGCTGACCCCAAATGACCAAAGGGATTTTCCATACCATATGATGTCATGCTCCGCCTATAAAGCTGGGGGAAGAAGGAGGAAGGGGGGGATACTCAGAGTGGTGGTGTTTGTCTTCCCAAGTAACCATTTTGCATGATGGAGCCCGGCTTTCCTGGAGATGGCTGAACACTTGCTGCCCGTGGGAAGTGGTGAATGAATTCCTTGCTTTGCTTTGCTTGTGTGTGTGGCTTTTGCTTTACTTCTTACACTGTCTTATCTCAACCCACTGGTTTTCTCACTTTTACTCTTCTAGTTCTCTCCCCCACCCCACCGATGGGGAGTGAGCAAGTGGCTGCATGGTGCTTAGTTGCCGGCTGGGGTTAAACCACAACAGTACTATCTTATTAAACTGTCATGATTTGATGTGACATATTTTTCTCTCTATTTGCATACCTGATAATAGACTTCCTAAATATCACCTTCATGTCCATTGGCAAAAAAGTAACCCATCTGAAAGAAACCTTAGATCAAATGCTGGTGATGAGACAATCTCAGGGCTCCATCTGAATGTGAGACAAAGGGTTCAGGCCATTAAAAGCTATATGGTCTATTGCCATGCTAATGTTGACTTCTTTGTGTAGTACAGGCTTGTTGCCTTGTAAACATGTTTCCATGACTCATTAAATCCTCTGAAAGAAAAGCTCTCACAATTCCAGTGGAGCAGTCATTTTTCGATTTAATTATAAACAGGCGAGATAATGAGCTACCTAACTTGTCCCCTTTTCTGAAGGAGAAGAATGGTTAGTGACCTCTCCTTTCTCTAAACAGTACCAAAATCCACTTTATTTGAAAGATGAAGGAATGGAAAGTCCTTGACAAAAGAAGAGGGGTGCGTAAGCAAATGCCAGCTGGGCGACTAATATCTTACATAACAAGTCAGAATACAGATTTTGTGAACCTGTTTAGCAATCAGCTGAAGAGAATATAGTAACCATAGCAACCCCTTATCACCTGTTTGAGACACTGCAACACCTTAATGAAATGGGCGCCAAATGCCCTGCTAATATTTGTAAATTGCTGATGATACTACCAAAGCTGTAAAAATGATTGACATTCATGATACCCCCGTCTACTATCTGCTTTCTCCTTTGCCTTCTCCTTTATTTATATATATCTCAGTTTTATTTTATCAAAAGCAAAAGATTAATGGGTGCAAGGAGTCAGTGGAGGGAGCAGGGTGGTGGACATACATCACTCTTCACCTACAGCATGCCCATGATAACCGCCTGTGGTTAAGTGCTCTGAAGGCTTTAGTGGCTGGTGGCAGCCAAACAGAGGAACATTAAACGGAAAGGTTTCTGAAAAAGGTTGAACATGGGAACTCACAGGAAGGCGCCCAAAATAACGAGGCAAGTGCAGATCCCTTCCTTGAAGCAGTTACCAATTTACAAAGACAGTTGTGCCATTGGTTTTATTTGGAGGCTTCTCAATCATGCAAAGCTGTAACAGTAAGGATCTTTCTGGCTATAGTGACAGCTTCTGCCGTTGTAGACTTTGCATTTCAAGTGCTCTCCCTTCCTTCTCAGCTTCCAAGCTGGAAGTGGTCAGAGCTTTATGTTTCTGAAATCTAAAATGTGAGTATGGCAGGTGACTTTTTCCATGGGGTTATTTCTCTGTCCCACAGCCCAAAAGGTAAGGATGCTGCGATGGCCTGCTGAGCTCCCCTGCTGAAGTGATGTCACATTTTCCCAAAGGACTCTGTGCTCTGTCCCTTGTTGTGGTGGCCTTTGTTTTCCCAGTTTATAAACTTCTTGAGAGGCTGGTGGTTATCAGTTATCTGAAGATCCCAGTGAATTCAGAGTTCCTTTGAAAAAACATACATGGAAACTGTGTTTAAATCATGAAAGTCTTTCATTTTGAATCCTCAGTACGATTCTTCTTTCTCTCTCGTTTCAGCGTGAAGTGCAGTATACCATGTATATATGCTTCCACTCCTGAGTACGCACGCAGAAGGAGGGTAGCAAAATCAATGATTGCCAAGTGATTTGGTAATTGGGAAACATGACTGCACAATTCAGCCTAATTCCTCTGTGTGTGCTGAGGGATTCTTCATGTCTAATTTTGGTCTGCAGCACCATGTAGTACCAAGTTCTTCACTGTTAATTGCAGGTGGTAGGTGGGAAACTGAGAGCACTGAAAGTGTGGCTGGCTGGAGCTGACAAGATTATCAGAACATCACTCCCCTTTCCCACTGACATAAAGGACTTTCTTGGTGTCTAAAAGCTGTGAAAAAGGCCTTTGTGAGATGGGAGTTAGGACCTTTGCATATCATTGCAGTTTCATAGCGTATTACAGAAAAACATGAGCTAAGGAAGATGTTGGAACAAGACGGAGAAAGACTATGAGCATATGTGACAAAGTGCGGCCTTAGGGATCAAAATCTACATGAAATAGCTTTGCAGGCATGCATCAGCCTTCGCTGTTAGAATAATATGCATTAGCAGCTACTTCTGTACTTGTAATTCCTGCTGTTGGTGCAAAATAAGGATGTCGCAGAGTGTGTTGCAGGCAAGGGTTAGAATGTTTGAGTGTCCCTGTAAATAAACACGTGTACTCGTGAAATAGGACATACTGGGCAATATCTGCAAATTTCAGCATTGAAGTGACAAATGCAAACTCATAATAAACTGTGGAAGTAAGAGATGCAAGAATTAAAGCCTAGTGGTAAGCATGGGGCTTCATATTCCACAAGTCTTACCCCAATGAGATTTTCTGAGTATATTCATGGAAAAGCCTAATACCATCTATGAAAATACAGTTTTCACTGACCAGTCTGTTTTTTTATTGTAGGTGTGTGGGTTTTTTAAGGGTAGCTTATAAAATAAGAATCAAAGGACTGGATTATAAAACTGGTTTGCCTGGGACCTGAAGAACTACATAATCTTTGCAGTCATTGTCTCTTATTGCCAGTGCCATTTAACATAAAGGGAGGCCTGAAGAGGGGACACATCTGGAAATGTGAGCTAAATAAAGTAAAAATTCTTTTGGAAACTGGGAAACCTACACTATATATGTCTGTAATTAAAAGGAACGAGGTACAGTGGCTCATAAAAGTACCATCTGAAAATGGTTCAAAGGGTAAAAAAGGGCTACTTGGCACAGATAGAAGGGTGAGACCCGACCAGACCAGTCCTCCCAGGGCAGTCCTCCCAGTGGGCCTATTTATAGGTATACCATTTCAAACCCTTCCTTATCTGGTGTACACACAAATAATTTTAAGCAATGCTTCTGGTGAGAATAAGCATCAATGTGATAGGGAAGACTCTCTGAAACTGTCTCTTACTGTACTGTTGTGACTAATGTTTTGTGATATGTGTCCACATCCTTGAATTACTTAGTTTAACATCCTTTGGTAAGAAGGTTCTTCAGATTTTCCTCTAAATTCTTTGCCTGTTTTTCTCATTTGAAATTAGAAGAATGTGATTTTTTTAATTATTTTTTTTGGTGTTAAACTTCCCACGTAAATATGTTACATATTCAGTACCAAGGGCCTCGCTGAAGCAGTGGGAAGGGATAGTAATTTGATATTTCATAGGCAATCTGACCTTGATGGTAACCCCAGCAAACTCCAGAAGCTTATGAGTCAAATCATGAGTCACATACATTAGCAAATTCTCCGTTGTGCGTTGTAGGCTTTCCTAGGCAGAGTCTAAGGGCTTCAGGTTTGGGTTTAGGCTTTTTGTTGTCATTCCCCAGCCCAGCCCTGCAGACCTCACCTCACCACAAACATTGCAATCCATTTGTCTCCTGGCTGGGGAAATATTTCACTCAGTTATAGGGGAGACAGCCTTAAGACTTCTTTCTCTTTCACAGACAACTTACACACATATACATTTACTTTCACTTGAAGAATTTTAATGTATTTCTCTTACACATTCATGCATGTGTGCATGCACGCACACACAATTTTCTAGAAATAAGCTCAGTAGTCTACTTGTTGTATTGTCTGATTGATACTTCGTTTCCCCCCGGCTACTTGTATTTAACCCAGAACCTTACAGTCACATCTACAAAGATTAGTCTTTTTGTGTCTTTCATTCCTGCTTATGGAAAAGCCTGTGCTGCCCTGACTACAATAATGTTTAAAGATGCTCTAGTATTTATAGATCTATTCTCTCCTTTACTATCCTCAGGAAAATACAGGCAGCTTCAAAACACAGTTTGAAAATTAAAATGGAGGACATGAAATGCCTTGCCCATGGACACACGTGCAGCTTACAGGTTGCAGTCTGTATTACTATTGTTCAAGATACAATCCTGAGTCGCCTTTACTTCACAGGGTTTCCATGTGACTTTGTTGCTGTATAGCTGACAGACAGGTAACTTTTGCATCTCCTGTCCCACGAGGCTGCCTGTTTCACAGAATCCCTTTTTCCATGTGACCAGCAGCTGACATGGGTAGCTGGGGCACTGGAGAGAAGAGAGAAAGGAGAATTCCCTACGAGAATATTCTTGGGAGGTTGTCTTGCAAAAAGTAATTCTCTCATGAAATTAGGTTTCATGAGAAAACACAGATTGGTGGCAAATTTTTCTGCCTAGGAAAATGAAACAGAAGATTTTAGTCTGACTTGAGCTTTTAGACAGGTTTGGCTCTGTTGATCTGATCTGAAACATGGGATTTCAGGTCACCGAAACATTGGTTGGTCATCCTTCTAGTGGCATTTTACTTCATGGGACTTGTAGAGAGATGCCTGGCCTCCTTTTTACCTCAACGTGACCAAAGCTGCGTATTATTGCTCCAGAGAAATACAGCAGAACTTTGAAATAGTGAGTGTTTTTTGAGAACAAGAAATGTGGAGAAGGAAAAATGGTGCAGCGATATTCCAGTTGTTCATGTTAATAGCTTGTGCCTCAGCAGGGGGTTCGAAAAGGTATTGAAATGCCGGCATTTCTTGTGTCTTGCAAAGTTTTGCAACACTGAGTAGATCTCTCTATAATTCTTCCTGGACGTGGCTTAGTCCTGACAGTGCTTAGAGTTTCTGATTTCTGGCACGGACTTCTGCATGGCATATGATATGTCTAACCTGCTGTGTGCAGGTTGAAGAAAAACTCTTCAGAGCAGAACGGTTTGTGAGAATTTTCTGGTAAACCTGTGGTTAGGGGGTTTCATTTGGAAAGGAAGGATTTGCATGGTTCGATGGTCTCAGCTAACACATAGTACCTGCTTGCTTCAGGTGACAATTTATCCATTTAGGTTTTAACTTGTTTCAGTGAAATTGTGGCCAGATGATTCTTTGCTGAAACTGTGCAGTCATGTATTTGGATATAACTCCTGGAATAGCAAAATGGTATTGCTTTTGACAGCTACTGTTTGATGCTTGGCTGTAAAAGGCATATAGCACACAACTTTTGCTATTCACTTCAAACGTTATTTGCTTAGCTTGAGTCATTACGTGACTAATTTTTGCAATCGGTCACTAAATAAGCCATTGGTACAAAATGCAATGAAATAAAGTTACTCTTTTTTTCTATGCTACTAGGGGTTACAGAAATGTAAGGCAATTCTTGTTGCTTTATCATTCTGGTTTTCACGGAGGCTTCTTAAGACTTGAATATTAAGAAAAACCTGGCGTCATCTCACTGTTATATATTACTTTGAAGAGTAATAAGGTATAATTATCACTGAAGTATCAACTAATTGTAAAACCCTAGTAAATAAAAGGGAGAAAGCATGGTAAACTAATTATGATTTCTATTTAATTCTGCATGTATATATACTAGAGAACAGATGTTTTGGAAACTCTGAACCCTTATAGCATCCTTCTTCATCAGTCATTTTAACTTACTGTATTTCCACATAATTGTGGAATAGACTATCAGTCGTCTTATCACTAATTTACTACACATGAAAGCACACCAACTTGTTCAGCTTAGCAGATCAAGTTTCTGCCTCATAGCAGATGTGGTACAATGAAATCCAGCAAATATAATTCTTTTGATTAAAAGACCTTAATCAAAAAGTCTAGTCAGTGTTGTCATTAAGGCAAGTGCAGATGGATAATTTTTTGAACACCCTTCTGTGTGTTTGAGATGTGGATTACTTAGATTGCGTAAGTGATGGAGTAAGTTGTCTTGAAGACATCTTCCCTTCTCTCTTGCCTGTGGCTGGTGCAGCCCCTAGTGAGATCAGAGCAGTTTGAGGGATGCTGTGAATAACCAAGTGAGGGCGAATGGTCATCTGAGGACTGCTCTTCCAAGAGGACTGCAGGATGCTCTGATCTTTCTCATCTCTGCCTGTTTTAGTGATACCCTGATAAAAGGCTGAGTCATCTTGCTTGGAAAGCAATGAATTTCCCGAAGGCCTGCCTTAAGGACATCTTTGTGCACTGTGGCTTTCAGTGTGGGTTTGTAAATTTAAGGATATCTGACATTGCTGGCCTTATTTTTACAGTTCTGTTGGAAAATGTGTGTGCATTTACATGAGTCAGACACTCTGCCAGGGTAATTGGTTTATCACTGCAGCAGTGTTAAGTACTGCTTTATGAGATCCAGCTCTTCACAAATATTAACTACATATTTTAAAGTCATTGTGTGACACTTTCACATCTTGAGAACAGTTTTTCATATTAACATTATTTCAGGGTGGGGTTTTTTCATTTTTTTTATACTTTCTTCTCAGAAATTTGTCTTCATCTTGCAACCTCGTATTTTGTGCCCGTTCTTCTGCAGGTTGTTTTTATATTTCAGTGTTGTCTTGAGTTGTATATATTCTACTGTTATCTAGGGTTATTAAGTAGTATTTTGTATTCTGGACACCCTGGTCTTCCTGCAGGTGCCAATTTGAAACTGCCAAGGGAGGAACTGTAAAAACCATTAGAAATTAATTTCAACACCAGTAGTTTGGGCGTGAATATTACCTTTTCGTCTCAAAGTGCAACAGTTTAGTTGCTTGTTTAATTTCAAAAAGCATGTCTTTATTTTTATCAGTTGTCTATATTGCAAACGAAAGGCAATCTATTTGTGATTGACTTCATGTCTGAAGGTGTTCATTTTCAAGCTCTTTTTAACCTATGTGCTGGGTCCTATTTTTCCCTGCTGCAACTCTTCCACTCCTACCATATAATCAGATCCCGGGGTCTGGTCTGTCTCTATTTGGCACAGCTCTGTAAGGAGACAGAGTGGTTCTTCTGTCTTTAGTGTATATTGAATTCTCTGGGCCCAGAAGGATTTCCATGTCAGCTGAAACTCAGCTCATGAAAGTCCTTTTCTCCACTTCCTGATCTGCACTCCCCCTGCAGCTGGTGCAGACCTAGCTTGGTCTGGACTACATAAAATTACACAAAAAACCCCCTCCAGTGACTGAGTAATTCCACATTAGGTTGCTTTGCATCTGGTCCACCAGTTCAAAACTGTTCCTGTGTTTGGTAATGTAGTGGAAAGAAATAAGCTAATTAAGGAAGGTTTAGTTAACAAATCAGAATAAGCAAAAATTTTAGATTTTGAAAGTGCTAAATTTTTGGAACCAAGATTGTTGTCCTTGCCTCATCACAACTTTAAACCTTCAAACTTGTCCAGTGCATTGACGAGCTCTGAACTAAGCCTCATCTTGAGGCTGAACTTTTCCAGAATGAGTTGGCGTGCTACCAAAGAACACATAACACCAAGGTTGCTATGTTTTAGTAAAAATATGTGATAATTGTATATAACGTGCAGTTTGTAACTAGTACTAGATGATGATGGGTTTTGCTGCATGTTTATAGGAATCTCAAAGTTTTTTGGTTGTTTCAGCCAGCTCAAGACAGGTACTAAAATTACCTCTTTATCTTAAGCAGCAATAGTAGGCGGGATTGTGAGTTAGCACCCAACACCCTGAGCTCTCACAAGTACCTGCTAACTACTTTTGCCAGGTCAGGAGCAGAACAACGTGGACCACAGTGAAGTTCTTGTTGGGCAATGCTGCTGGTAATGGAAGCCCAGGTAAAGTTACCTGCTTTAGTGAATGGGGCACCGTGGTGCTTGAGACATGAGGATGGATGGAGGGCTTGCATGTCTGCCCTTTTTACCTGGGAGGTGCTTGGTGTGTGATGAGGATTGTGGCCAGTGCCTGCAGTGAGAAGCAAGGTCAAAGCTACTTTGGTATTTCAATGTCTGCTTGAAGTCACTCACAACTCTGAGTGCAGGTTAAAATGAAGTTTGATAAGGGGTATCTGACCATTAGTGTTGATAACCAGAGTTCACAGAACGTAAAACTGCCAATGGTTTGGTGTACTTGTGGCCATTTGTCTTTTAACTTTAATTAATTCCATAAGAATCCTCTAAAACTATCAGGCTCCCAGCCATTACTTTGGTCTTGCTTATACCGCTCTTTGCTCCCAGTGATGCCTGAACTTACACCTGGCACCAACTCTTCTGGCTGCTCTTACATCTGTAGGCTCCCATTGGACAGACTGTAAAGGTTTCCACCTTCAGGGACAGAATCTTCTTTTACTTCCCCCAAAGGCTGTATGACTTTCTCATGCACACACATACACTTGGGTTATAGATGTGAAAGTGGATATTCAGAGGAAGGTGTGAAAAACAGCACCAATCTTGCATCCCAAGAGGCAATTCCTTTTCCTCACATCTAGCTGTACCGTTGTCTTTGCACGCTGATTACCTTCAAAAGCAGTTCAGACATGGACCCTCTCTCTTCCTCTCGTGACACTCAGAAGCCCTTAAGAAGTGCAGAACCTACTTTTCTGAATCCACCACATGTAATAGTACTGCTGCTGTGTGGGTTGATCACAAAGCACATTCATCAAAGGTAGCAAGTGAATGGCAGAATTAGAATGGGGGCTATCTATGACACTTGGTTATTTCACTAAAAAGATAGTCTGCACTCCACTCTGAACATGTGTCATTGACAATAATTTTATTTTATTTTATTTTTTTTTACTAGCACTAAAAATAAGTTTTCATCCTATAGAACTCATTTTTAGATGCCACATTCTGCTGAGGTTTCCGAAAAATGAAGCTCCTATCCCATCCTGTAAGGAGTGCATGCTGTATATGAAAAGGGATTCATTTCCAGAAAAGTTCTGCAGTTGTTTTTTCTTTATAATATTGGAGTTCTGACTGAATCTTTTGCTATGTTACCACCTGAAACTGCAACTGTCCCCAGAATCCCCTTCTTAAAGCCCTGAAAGCAAATACAAGGTTTTGGGGGTGAATCCTTTATAAACCTTACTAATTTTGTTAGGTTTGCACCTTTTGCTAAATCACCTTCAACAGGGAAATTTACACCTAAGGCTCTAATTACTTCAGAAAAGCATTTTTATGCTTCATTTGAATGCATCCTGGAGAGACTAGACTCCTAGATTTAACTATAGTAAAAGGTCTTTGCATACCACATACTCGTTTCAAGTGACGTGTCCACTGAGCTGTTTGGAGAACAGAGGACATGCATTCCTGTTAAGTGCTCTTAATGCACTTCTTTCTCTGCCTTGCAGCTGCTTTGAGCTGTTGGGCAAGTGTGCAGGACTAGACTGTCACTGGAGGATCACTAAGTTGTCTCCAAGCTAGCTAGTGTGAATGGCTGCTCTTACCCTTATGCAAAGTGCCATGATGATCCCTGGAGATAGTTGGTTTGTGTTGTACGTTAAAGCATATAACTGGATTCTTCCGCCTGAGGACATGGACCAGGCAAAAGCACAGTCAGCCATGGATAAAGTGTAATAATGCTTTAAATCAAGTTTTCCTTTGTCCATGCCTTGCCTCTGAGCTAGACAGTGCCAATATTATGCAAACTTCTTTCTTGGTTGCACTTGTGAGAAGAATCATTGTTGTCTTTAAATGGGAAAACAAATGTATAAAGTTTTGAGATTGTTTCTTCCTTTCCCTGTGACATACTGAGTGCTGGAGCTTATCGTAAGTTAAAAGGAAATATGATTTAAGAAGCCTTTAATTAAAATACCGGTAGCACATCATTGTAACATTTCTTTTTCTGCAGCTCAATTCAATAAGATTTCTTGTACTGGTAGGAATTTTTCTGGACAGTGACTACTTTTTGCATTGGTAGGTAAAGCCCTTGCAGAAGCAAATCCATGATATTGGGGCTTTTCTTCAGACATCAGATTTGCCTGATTGTCCCCTGAGATCAAAAGACAGACTTCCATTTAGAGTGGAACAGAGAGACTAACAGACTTCTGAACTGATATTAAGTTAGAGGCAAAGGCTTTGGAGAATAGTGCATGGTATGAATTTGCAGGTTTGTATTTCTCCACATATTTTTTTTAACTCAGGAAAGGTGTAACTCAAACAGCAATAGCACTTCAGATCTGGAATTTTCCATTTTGGCTTTTATTTGTTTATTTTAGTGTAAGCCACCAAGGGGCAGTAGATAGAAGCTGATCTTGTTAAAATAATAATAATAATAATAAATATATTATTATTTTTTCTTTAAAGTTGCACTTGGGGTCTGGCGTTATCTTGCACAAGCAACTGATTAGGAATGAGGAAATTGTCCTCCCTAAAGAAGGGAAAGCAGATAACACACTAATGCTAAGGATGATCAAACATTTGCTGCCGAGACAAATACAGCTTTGCAAGACACATTTCCAAAGCCTATGGATTCACACGTACACTTCTGTTCCTTCTGGCAGACAGGCACTTGCTCGTGATGTAAACGGCTGGGTGTATTTTACTCATGTCATTGTGCAGTATACTTCTTATTCTGACATGGGGACATCGGTTATTCCACAGTGCCTGTGGCTTCGACCCATACACAGGATACTGCCACTTTGCCGGGCAGCTGTGAAGCGTTTCGGTGTCACCCTGATGCTTCACTAGTTTCAACTGGACATTTGCATTTTTTTTTTAATTTTTTTTTTTTTTGCTGAAGTCCTGGGAGCCCGTTACGCTTTCAGCAGACGCGGAGCAGTTAGATGAGAATGGGAATAATCTCTTACACCGCAAATTGACTTCCCTCTTTGTAGCCCTAGACACTGTTTCCAGCTGCTTTCAGTCTTTCAAATCCTTGAAAGCTTTCCTAATCCTCATGTAGGCAGCCTTTATGTGCTCTGCCTCCCTCCCCTTCCTCCTGATTGGCGAGGCTATTTCATGGCCCAATTCAGCCCACTACTACATCCCTGGGCTGCGGTTTGAAATAAGAGCCAGGCGGACAGTTGCCTCCCCGCTCCCGACTTTTCATAGGCTGGGGAAGGAAGGTTGGGAAACTTGACATTGTCTTAAGAAGACTCCCCCCGGCAAAGGATAAAAAGGGGAGGGGGGTGGTGGGGGATAATAGGCAGGGAGGAGGAGGGAGGGAAACTTGCTTACGGTGGGAAACTTGATGGATTTCTGCCCTGCCAACAGCAGCGCGGTGTGAGCAGCCCCTTGCCGGCTGGATGGATGATGGGAATCTCACCATGAGGCAGGTAAGGAGCCGCTGCCCGATGGGGCCGGCGAGGCAAGGCGAGCCCCGACAGCTGTCGGGGCTCGCCT
>JAVJGI010000014.1:95931269-95945431 GCA_035590275.1 Ibycter americanus
CCGGCGCGGCCGGGGCGCCGCGTCCCCCCGCGGTGCCTCCTCCCGGGGCTGGGGGTGGGGAGCGCCGGCTGAAGCGCTGCCAGAGTTTGTTTAAACACCTGCCTGTGAGCGCGGTTTCTCTGTCCCGCTCCAAGTGAACAATTTAGAAGGATTTCTTCGGGTCTGGTTGGTTTGTTGTGCGCAAGTATTTCCAGTTTGGCAGGCAAAGTTGTGCGGGCTGCTAGGGCCTGAGGGACAAAATGTAGGGAGCTGGAAGTCGGGGCGGGCGGAGCCACTGGATGCATCGCCCCCCGGCAGCAGACTTTATGTTTTAGTGGGAACTGAAGATTGCAATGAGCTATGAAGTATCTGTACAAAATGTTTAGGAAACCCATTACAGCAGACACTTAAGAGCAGGAAAGTCACGTGCAGCTGGAGCCCTTGCTCCTGCTTCTAGTTTGATTTTGTTATAGGAAAGAGAAATACACAGAAGGTGACTTTTCTGCTGGCCCTTTTATGGCCCTCCTGTTCAGAGCAACAGAGCTGCCTTTACCTACTCTTCTGCCTTGCCACCCTCCCCACCTACTGGTCCTGTTGCTTTCCCTGCCCTTCCCTGGTACTCCCTTCCCCATCCTTCCACCACCTGGCTATACGGCAGAAGGAGTTGGGTTAACTCCTTCTTCTTAGGCTCTGGGAGCCAGTGTTTCTACTTTGAAAGGCTCTTGGTGGAAGCTATATCTTAATTTGGGGTTGCAGAGTTAACCATCAAGCAGGCAGTGTGTTGCGGGTATTGGAATGAAACCGTGTATTATAGTGATGACTGATCTGGCCCAAAGGCAGCCCACAGGTACTGAACAACAGCAGATAGCAAGATAAATGCACTAATTTCCCCAATGGAAGCACAGGAATTACTGTAGAAATGTAATATGCAGCCTGTTGAGTTGATAAGATTCAACCTTCTTTACCACTGTGCTAGGCCAACAGTCTCTGGCGGGTTCAGGGGTTGGTGTAAATGTTGTGTTGAGATTTGTAAATGAGACAGTTTAAAGAAGCAGTCATTTTTAGGTGATGATTGAAAAACCTCAGCAAGAGGTGTCTCCTTGCTGACTGCTAGAATGACCTCACATGTAAGCTCCAGTAACCAAAATGGGAAAATTTCTATCCTTTTGCTGTGCGTGTGACATCTGGGAAAGTACACTGGTTACCATGTACCTGTAAAGGTTTAAGCATCCACAGGAAATACACCCATTTGAGTTTGCTAGCATGCTGTAAGACTAGTGTTAGGAAGCAGAAGTGCAATTTTTTAAAGGTATCTAAATGTGATTGCAAGACAAGTAACCCAACTAACCTGACAAGAAAAAATCATTTGCAGGTAACACATTTTATGCTTTGCAGAGTACTTGGAATTTCTTTTTAAGTAATAATCTGAACCTAAGTAAGAAAACCTACAAGTGATGGAAAATCCTGAGAAGATGCTCAGCCTTCATGTGTTAGAATGCTGGTTTCGTGTGGCTGGATTCCTGGAGTTTGCTGCAGAACTGGAGAGGGCACTGTGGGCTCTGTTTTAAGTTCCCTAAACCTCCTTCACAAAAAAAATAAAATGTTTGATGAATTTTAGTACTTCATTTTCACTCACTTTCACCCACAACACATCCCTGAAGTGCAGCTTGTGGGAGTGTCATTGACAACAAATGCAACTCCTTATTTTGGCCTCTTCCTGTTGAAGTCCCATTGACTTCGATCGAGGCAGACTTGAGCCCTTCATCACACAAAGAATTTCAACAAAATGACTGTTAACTGGCAGGCCACCTAAAAATGAGAAACTGTGTTTCGAAGGCACGTAAAGCCATTACAATTACCTGTCATGACTGCGGTCATATAGCTTCTAGCGTGCACATAACTCACCTAGTGAATAATTGCTGCATACAATTGCAGTGCAAAACACATGCAAAATTCAAAAACATCCTCTTTCCTTGCAGCTGTTTAAGTTCTTAGCATATGTTTCTTATTTCCTATTTTCTTTTGCATACCTTTTAAAATTCTTAATGTGTTCCCCAGTAGAAGAGCTGTATTCTTATCCTGAAGTTCTGTACTCCTTACCCTTGCTTTAGGAAATTCTCTTTTAAAGTTCATCCTGGGACGTTTTGTTGTTTGTTTGGCCTGTAAGGGAAGAATGAGCATCTTGGTGAATGCTGCTTTTTTTTTTTTTTTTTTTTTGTGTACCACGCGGAATAAAGAAAACAAGTGTACAGAGGCTGCAGGCTGGGAGTGTATCAGTTAATTAGCGGCTGGACATTGCTCGGTAGGAAGCCTGGCGAGGTTTTTTTGTGTGTGTGTGTATGTGTGTTGTCTGCTCCCTTTGATCACTTGTGTGGTAAATAGACATGCAGGGTAGCTATAGCAACATGTGCTGTAGGTTGGTGGGAACAGAGGGGACAGGATCCCGGACAAAGGGTAGTTTGTTAGAGTGGTTGGTTCTGATTAGAAAAAGGTGGCACCAATCAGGGCATTTAAAAACATCAGTTTTGCAAAACGCAAATGGATGTTATCAGTTTCCAAGTAACATTTGTTTCTGTAGCTCTGAAAGAGCAGATCATATGGAAGATTGGGGAGGAAGGGGGAGGGATAATAAAAAGCAGAAGCAAAACCCCATAACACTTTTGAAAGTAAAAAGCCCCATAACGCTGTTGAATGTAAAAATGTTCGTGCTGGATGAGCTTTTTCTGGTGTTGCTGCACCATATATGCATTTTGCAAGAAAGCATTTATAGGAACCAAATTACCACAGATGATGCTACAGATAGCAGTGTTTTTAAATACAGCTTCAAAGGTGCAATGATGATATCCTGATGTTACATAGTACTTCTGATCCGATTTCCACCTTTCTCCAATTTCTAAAAAGTCCTATGTACAATTTGTGATTAGAAGATACTGTACCTTTTTCAGCAGCCTACCTGTAGAGGTCAGACTTGAAGTTCTCAAAATTTCACATGGCAGAATTTCAACCTAAAACTAAAGCTATAAAAATACAAAACCAGGCAGAGCCACTTTCCTCATTAACTTTATGTGGAATACTCTTAGAATAATGTTGGTTTGTCAGTGTCAGGTTATTAAGTAACACCACTTTCTGCATTGACGGCAGCCTGAAATACGTTGAAATTCATCTTTGTCTCACATCTTGAACAGAACCCAACCTAAAGCTTTTATTAGCGCCTGAATTATTTAGATGTGTATCTCCCTCTGATCCCCACCAGGCCTCCTACCGTTGATGAGCTCTGTCTCCGGCTCTCTCCCTCCCGCCTGCCCAGCACTCTGCTGTGCTGGCTGCTGGCTTCCCATCACTGCCTGATCCCAGGGCTTCCCTGCTGGGGAGGGACGGGAGGCAGGCAGCAGCACGGAGGGCTTCAACAGCTTCCGAGCTCTGCAAAAAGTTGTCAGACCTCAGAGTCCCTCCACAGAGTAGCACCAGAGGTAAGGGGTCTGCTGGATCCTGGGGTCGAGGAAAATGAACCGCTGGGAACGAGGAGCTCGTGATGGTAAATGCTCAGGGGATATGCTGAAGCTCAGTAAATACTTCAGCGTTTGTGGAGGAGCAATCTGATTTGGCTGTGGGTGAAGACTGAGCTGGGAGAAAGGAGCAGACCTGTATTCACATACAACCATGTGAATAGCCGTTTGAATGTGTGCTGAAGTTTGTTTGAACTGAATTTCAGACTTCTTAGGGTACTCCATTCTTTAGCTTGTTCGTGGGTTTGAAGTCTTTTATTACAGTTGTGCAGCTTAGAGCTTGTAATGCTTTAGCAAGCTGTAAGGAATTACTGTATATCCCTGAGATCCGTGGCTTGCAGTGCAGAATTCACCCTGTCTGAAAGCCGGGAAAGGCACTAAAGGGTAGGAAGCTGATTTTGATCTCTTTTCTAAACAATAAAAATAGCTCTTAATTCTTTAAAATTCTTTCCTATTTGCTGTCATGTCCTGGTTGTTTATCAGTATTATTTATATCTTCCCAGGGGGATGTGGGAGGACAAAAAAGCTGGCAAATACATGATATTTGTTTGGCCCTGAAGTATGACAAAACTTTTTTGATTGCATAAGTGTTGAGACAGCTGGGTGCAAGAACAATTTTAAGATAGTAAAACAAATAAAAGAGAGTCCAGGCTTTTACTCCTGGCTTAGTGGGAGAGTAAATGAGGAAATCCATGGGGCTGATAGGATTTTTCATTGTAGTGTGATAGACTGTAATGAAAATATTTACAGAGGGTTATTTCATGGCCCCGGAAAGGAGCTGGTGACACGCTTTGACAGTCGCTCCACATTTTGGGGAGGGAGGCTGACATATTTCTCATGCCTCTGGTGGCGCCGACAGCTTCCCATCACGCTGCACCCTGGCCGCCCTGCGCTGCCCATGCACCTGCAGGCCCGCAGTATCGCCTGCCGCCTCCCTTCAGCACCCCTGCATCCCGAGCAGGTGCCCATGACTAATGGCATTAACTTGGCTCTTTGGGTCTGCAGGTATTTAATTACTGAACAGCTGCAGCAGGAGCTCAGAGAGACCCCCCACCATAGTGCAGGGCAGACTCATCTGTGATATGGGTGAGCCGATGCACTACTTAAGTGAAGAGAGAGCTTGCTTGGATGAGACCCTCCCGACCATCGCTGGGATCTCCATTTCTATTTTTTTATTAGAACTTTTGTTTTAAACATAGCTGAGACTGGTGCTTTCTTTAAAAAAAAACACAACCCACAAACCAAACCCTGAGAAAACAGTCTTTTATAGCAAAATGTTTCTCAAAAAAGTTCTTTTCTTTTTTCAGTAGTTTTCCCATACGGAAACATCATCTCTCTTTTGGTTTTTTTTTAAATTTAGTTAGTTTTGTTTATTGGGTTGGGGTTTTTTCTTTCTTCCTGAGAGGTAATTTAAGATGTAAAAAAAGAAGAAAAAAAAAAGGGGGGGGGAGAAACAATACACATTTACATATATGCACACATATATATATTTAGAATTGGAGTTGCCAAATCCAACCACTCTGTCCTAAGAATGGCCAGCATCCCAGTTTCAAGGTACTTTTCATCACCAAGCAAGCTTCAAAAGTGTTAGAGGGTGTATTATCGTTGGAATGTATTGGGGTTTTCCCCTTAAGGTCATGCCCTTATTGCAAAATCTATGTATTCTTCAGGAAGATGTAAACTCTATTGACAGCTTCTGCTTTGCGGTTCACCAAGGTCTGCCTCTGTCTCCTGCCTCAGCTTCTTTCCTCCTTTCCAGCCACATCCAGCTCCGTGGGTAGCTGGGGCCTCAAGCTCTCAGCCTGGTCTCTGGTCCCACCTCAGCTCTGGAGGCAGGGATACAGGCAGATATTGCTGTCACTTCTCATGTTTCTGTTCTTGTGAGAGTCATGAGAGGCTGTAGGCATAAACCTATACAACTCTGTTAATAGTCTCACTGAAAAATACGCATGCGGTAAATCTGACATGCAGAGGAACAAGAGTAGGGGAAAGGAAAGCTGCCCTGAGCAAGGAAAAGGACTGTCCCTGTCAGAGCACCACATGTGGATAAAGCTCTTGGGCAGGGACACTTGATGGCCAAGCATGCACCGGATTTGTCCATGTGATGCTCAGGAGAGCGTATATGCCTGAGCTCTGCGTTGTGTTAAGTGACATCAAAAATAGTGTGTGCTTTGCTTGCTGACAGATGTTAGCTATACGGACCTTGTTTTTGACAAATAATATGCAGTTTACAAAGCTTCGATTTTCACCTGTATGCATAGTTGTGCTGTTCCACCAGCCTTTAGTAGTACCTATTGAAACAAGTGACTGTAAAGAGTTAATGACTTCATTTCTTACTGGATAACCTCAGAAGAAGAGCTTAGGCAGAGATTTCAAACTGAGAGTTAAGCAGTTCAAAAGTGCACTATATTGTTTTGGTCTAATTAACACAACATGGTGATAAGACATTAAAACAGAGTGACAACACTATACATTGATAACAGGGGACATTAATGCCTGCAGACACAGTCTACATTGTAAAAATCTGAAAAAAAAGGCTTATTATGTTAGATAGGTCAATGTGATTTGACCTAGTTTTGCTTTGCTGCTTGGAAATTATGTCAGTATTCGTTATGTCATCTCCTTGGATGAGCAATTTAACATCCTTTTTGCATTGCAGTGTTGTCCTAATATCGTATATATATTTACTTGCTCTCTAAAAGGATCCTTCAGGCTAATTCTAGAGATCGGGGAAAAACGGATACAAAACATAAACTCCCGAAACTGCCTTCCCTTTTATATATGTCCTCTGTGCAATAAAAAGGGGTGAATTTAGTTACAGCAAAATTATAACTACAAATTCTGAAAAGTATCTTGTCACTTTTGCAGGTAAAGCTCATTAAAGTTAATGAATAAAGAATGACTGTGCTAACTCATGTAGCTGTGTACGCCTTTCCTGTGCAGGTTTTTCATTGCTAGAAAATAGCATTTTTAACTTTACCTGGATGCTGATGTAAAGTAGAGTGGATTAAAGGAATTATGGCATATACTTTCCTTGTGAAATGTAAGGTCTCATATGAAGTCATCAGTATCTCTCTTGGAAAAACGGAAGTTGTTTTTTTAGTCTTCCACAAAATCACAAGGATTTTCCTTCATATTTATGTTTATGCTGTTTTTTATCTCTCCTACCATCTGGACTTGTAAGGCAAGACTTTGTGTTTGCCAGGACTCAAATCGTGGTACATCAGGGAACACCTAGAGGATTAAATGCTACTGTTCTTTACTCTAATGGAAAAGTAATCTGTTGCTGTTACAGTGGTAAGTGCTACAAAGGAAAGCTCTGTCTCTTCCTTAACTTTACCTATCCACCCACAGCTATGCCCCTTACTGGTGTGTAACCAGTGTAGGGTATTGCAAGGTTGCACCATTTGCTTCTTAGCCTTTCTTGATCCAAAACGGGCAGCTCTGAAGTCTGATTTTGCTTCTCTGAAGTCAGTGGGATTGGGGAGGTGAAGTGGATTCACCCTTTAAAATACTGTGTGTATTGAATACAAAATACAGTTATTATTGTAGTTATTCAAGTATGTCTGTGAGTAAATGTGCACCCTTGTGACAAATGCTGAACAGGTCAGGTAGTAGTGAGAGCAAAACCAAGCTTACTTTTCTGATTTTTTGGGGTTTTTCGACAATTGCTATTTTCATTTCTTATTCCTTGAATAATAAGAAATCTGTTCATGAGTTTTAGCATGAGCTTGTTCCTTGCAGTGTTGAAATATTTTAATGAACTAAGAACTGTAAAGGTTTTTCACTATTTCTTCACAAATACATCTAATCTTCAAAAGGTCCCACTTACTCAGATTTTTCAGTTCGAGTAAAATTTATTTGCTGTTTTGTCTTGAGCTGATGAGGTGGGTATGCCTCAAGAGAGACTAATAAGCAACAGTGCTGATTTTTTCCCATAGGTTCCCTTGAGTTTTGAGATGAATTCCAGCATATTCTCTAAGTGCAGTGAGTTTTTTACTTTTTTGCATCAGGCTTTGGTGCCCCCCAGCCTGACCCTACTCTAGGATTTCTATTACCGCCTCCTCACTTCGCTGTCCTCAGTCTTTGGCCTCTGTCTTTAACCTCCTTCTCCTTCCCCAGACATCTGGACAACACTAGAGCTCACAGAATTGTAGGGTAAACCCAGAGGGAAGAGAGGGGTCTGGAAGAAAGAGGGGAAATGCCACCTCAATCCCTCTGTTTTTCAGATGGGCTTTTGACTTCATCAGGGATGTAGGCTTTGCCAACCTAGGACTCCTGTCCCTGTCAGCGTGCAGGTGGAAGCTTGAGCATGACAAGGAAGCAGAAAACTGGTAGCATTTTTTTTATCTTCTCTTCCTTCTATGATTGACCTGGAATTGGAAATTTTCCATGACAATCCTAAGTTTGAAGATATTTTTTAGTCTTTCTGAACATCTTTTGGCCATTGGTTGGTGCTGTGCCCGGGACTGACTAAATGGGTTTGCTTTTTTGAGGTACTTGGAAGAGGTAAAGGAAGGGGAAGAGAAAGAAAGGGGCAACTCAGGCTGTTTGTGTGCTATTCCTACATAACAACCAGGGAAACAGCTCTCTACTTTTCTTGACAGCAGTCCATTTTAAAATATCAGGGTGCATTCCTGAGACTAGACTAGGTTACTCAGAAAATAAAGTACAGAACAGAGGGACAGAGAGAGGCCCAGAGGGAAAATGTGGGAGAGGAGACCAGGAGGAGCCTGCAGAGAAGGAAAAATTTACCAGACTCTCTTCTTAAAATTACATTAGGAAAGCAAAGGAAGCAGCCTTTATACAGAAATTGTGAATGAAGCCCTGAAGATGTAAATATGACTTTTCAGTGCTACGGAATCAGAAGTTGCCTTGGTAAGCCCAGATGCAAGAAAGAGGAATAGTTTGTAAACTTCAAGAGCTTGGAGGCAAAGAGAGGGAAGGTAGCAGACAGAAAGGTAAGGAGGGTAGAGACCTCTGAAGGCACAGAAAGGAGGTTAAACACTCTCAATAGCCATTGTAACTTCCCATTCTTTCTCCATTTAACTGTCTGAACTATGGTGTCTTGAAAGAACCATTCCTGATGGTACCTGTCCTTTACAGGCCCCTTTGCATGGCGGTGTAAAGGTGTAATGGGATGATCAACAGAGTTTTGCTTTATAAATCCTCTGAAGAACTATTTTCCTAGCAAGCCTTTCTTTCTAATGTGTATTAAAAAGACACTGCAATATTCTGGGTAGTTGGGGTTTTAATGCCTCTAAAACCAGCTAAAATATAAGGCTTAGTTTTCTCATCACGCTGCAAGGCTTTTGGCTTTTTCAATCTTGAGGTCATTATGCAGTGTCTGTAAATAAATGTTTTCTAGCAGGCACTGAAAACTTGCACATGAGGGCTAGAGGTATACATAATCTGTTAAAAAGTCAAATGTACCAATAATCTTATGCATCTTAATTTCTGAAATTTGTAAGCCAGACTTATGGGACAGCATTGATGTAAAAAATTCCAGAAGCTTTTTTACCATAAGGTGCTGTTAAAAATGGGCTTCATTCCAATTAAAAGACCCTTACTCCTGATGATTTTGTAGGTCTTCCACTGTGTGAACAAAGACTTACCCTGCAGAAGTGACAATCTGGCTTTCAGCAGACAGAAAAACAAACCCATGTTGCTTTATTTTGCAAAAGTCTTACTCTCCAAAACTCAACTTTTCCCACACAATTTCATGACTGAAGTTATATGGGAAAAGCTAGTTTTTATGATAAAGACATTTGATGTTTGTGATACATCATCTCAGTAAAAAGTGCTGTGAAAGCTGAGACACTGGTTAGAAGCCTATATGATATGGACAGATATTGTATAACGCTGTACTTCAGGCCAGGCATAAATCCAACCATTGAAAGGTAACAGAATTAATTTTCCCAGCTTTGGACTGTTTCATTTGAAAGACCTATCCATTAGAGATTTAAAAAAATACATGTTAATGTGCTTTGCTGTGCAGATATACACAAAGCGGTATTAGGATGGCATATGCAGTGGAGCAAATGAAGCAAGCTTGCGGATTTAGTCATATTTACAATAGAGATTTGTTTACTTACTCTGTTCTCTTTCTTGTGTAGGGTGAGAAGGTTATATATGTCTTCAGGTGTTAATGGACAAATTATTTAATTAATAGGGGTGGGGTTGCTCCAAATCAGAAGGTCAAGAATCTTTGCCTAGTATGTGGGAAAGAATGATACTCAGAGTCACTAACACCCAGAGGAAATTTCTTCAAGTTTATTTTGGCTGGTCTATAGTTGATGACTCCCTTGGCTAATGGAATGCCCGGCTCCATGTCAATCACCATTTGCAGAGCTTAATTCTGAATAGCAGTTATTGGTCACATATGTTGGCCTGTCAACTCTGGTTTCAGAAACAGGATGCAAAATGGCACATGGGTAAACTGTAGCATTTGGGGTTTTTGTTTCTACTTTGCTGTTGTTGTTGAAAGACTGATTTTTGAAAAAGGAAATATAGGAAAGCTCTTGGTGCAAGTCTGCTTATATGAAGTAAGAGACCCTCCACACCACACTACTTTGTTTTGCAGGCAGGGGAAGTTTGTGAGAGGAGAGGTTATGAGAATGGGAAGAACTGAAAAAATTCCCATGGTTGTTGCCACTTGTGTCCTAGGCTGACAGGTGGGTGCTGTATGAGGAGTCTGTAATGATACTGAAGATTGTATATGGATAAAATGATGACCTAACATCAGACCTTTGGTTGTTGTTGATGATACACACTGGTGGCTAGGCTTGTTTCTGTAGAGAGCTGGAGGAAAGGATGCTTTTTGTGTCAGTAGAGTGTTAGCCAATGTGTGGTCCAGGGTAGCTATGACTTTCTGGTGTACAGCTGCTAAGAGAGTTGCAGGAACAGCAAATCCTTTGTTGGCCGCTCCACACCAGCTAGCTGAAACGAACTGTTAATCAGGGAGGGGAGCTGGACAATGACGTGCTGCACAGCCTTTGGAAAACTTTGTCATGCCTTGGTCTTACCTGGAAATTGAGATTATAATAATGTCTTTTAAAGATATTTTGAAGTTCGCTTACAGTTTTGCTTACAAAAAGCAGTAAGAACTAGTGATATTCATGATTTAAGACGGCATAGGAGACAGCTCCGTACTGTAGGGTTGAAATGTATACTGTGTCTTTGTGGAATATACTTCTCATTAAAGTAGTACTCTCTTCCCCCGAAATATCCAACCTTTCTTCTCTCCCCAACTCCCTCAAAAAAATCCCCCAAACTCTTCCAAACCAATCAACACACTAAAATTGTTTCATTTTCAAATGTCAGAACTCTAAAATAATGCTAAGTTATTGTGTTCTGGATGTATCTGGACTGAGCATTCTTTTTTCAACTTGACTATATTAAAGCACTAAATATGCTGTTCTACATACTATGTGTAAAACAACTACATACTGTATGTAAAACAAAGATATTATTATTTAATGGAAAAATTAATTGAAATAATTTTTTAATTTATCCCCTAAAACATTTCATTCAAGCTGACATGCTTCTGTGAAAGGTGTATATTTTGATGAAACTGAACTCAACAGGGAGCTGTTCTATCAAAAAAATAATAATTGATCTATTCCGGTGATCTGCGAATGAGACTGAAATACTCACTGGAATTAAAACATCTGGTGAAAGATAGGCAGTGAAGAATTCACATGAATTTTTAAAAACATTATTTCATTGTGAAGTTTTGTGTCAAACCAGATGATATAAAAGAGACTTTATGAAATATAAAATATGAAATATTTTAAATTTATTAAAAATCAGAATGTTTGTGTTTCGTTTTTGAAAGATCTGCAGTAGTTAGAAGCACTGCATCTGATAAGATCTCCTGACCCCAGTAATAAATAATTTTTTTAAATGGTCTTTTTTTTATAATCACAGGATTATTATTGTGTTTTAGCTACTCTGAAAGTAAAGAAGTCATGATACGGTGGCTAAACATTCCTAGCCTAGACTATAGTGAGGATCTTGCTAACTACCTTAAAGTAAACATTGTTGGTACCTTGTTTCTTCATAGGCTTTTACAACAAGATGACCAACATGTTTATTTTTTGAATTCTTCCTCCCTTGCCTCACCTTCTTCCAGGCAGACATGCACATAACTTTCTAAGAAGTGAAAAAAAAAAGGCTTTAAAGGTTGCTTGAGGCATCAGCAGTGGGCTACGTTCAGATAGCATTCAGTGATTGTCCCGAAGCAGAAACTGAAGCAAAATTTAGTAGTGATATGTAGATATGAACAAGTGACCAGTTCAAATCTCGAATATAGCTGCCTAAATACAATTCCAGTCATGGTGTTCCAGTAGCTCAGAAGGGTACAAGGGAACATCCATTCCCCAAATCCTGATCATACAAGTAATGAAATGACTCATAGTATCTCATAAAATATTTAAGGAAGATGGTAGAAAAGATCAAAAGCCATAACAGCCTCTAGAATGACTCAGAATGAGGGAGATAAATTGCTAGCATTGTTGCACTAGCAGGAAATTCTTTGGAGGGAAATTGCAAATGATACTGGGAAGTGGGCTATGCTTATACTAGGAAGGGCTGCTCCACAAAACATATTCTAAACTGCCAAATCTGACCTGGGGAATTTCTATCTAGACTCTAGATGCATTACTGGTTTAACCTTGAGCATGTAAGATTTATTGACCACATTTTCCAAATATTCAGAGCATGGATGAAATAATTCACAGATGTTTTACTGTGCCAAAATTTGGCTGTGGTTTAAAGCATCATGTTAAAGGTTTGGTACATGGCTGTATTTTTGATATTTTTCAGGTTTATCTTTATTTTTTAAATGCAGATGTTCTGAGACTGGGTCAGTTTGTGGCTCTGTTACTATTTAATATCTTCATGTGTCCATGCTGCAACTGAGGAGTTACTTATTCATCTTGTTTGGTTAGTGGCCTCCAACTCTCCCAAGCTAACAACATAGGTATTGGTATGAAGTAGGCCCCCAGTTCTGTTTTCATGTCAGCCACTACACAACCCCTATTCACCTCAGAGGAAGGACACAGATTAAATCAGTTTATGCTGCTAGTTCCCTAGCACCTGTCTATACCTCCCTCCAAGTGCCCAGAAGATTTGGGAAGCCTTCCTGCAGTTGAATAGAAAGCATCATGGAGTGGTTCAGCTGCAGCTGGAGAAGCCTCAAGAATTGCCCCAACAAATCTTAGGAGCAGACACAGGAACTTCAGTCTGAAAACTGGGGTGAAAAAACAATACAGTGCATATTGTAAATACCTGAGTGAACACAAGTTTATCTACCTTACTAACTGAATTTTAGACATCTAGGTCTAAATCTGTGGCTTGTTACTTCTATCAAGGAAGAGAGGAGGTATATAAAAAAGGACCTGCAGAATGAGGCCTTTCCCAACAAGACCTTACATAACTAATCTTATCATCTGTGCAACCTATCGTCAAACTATGTATGGATTGACATACAGGGCTGAAGCCTTCTGGTGTTATGTGGAATGTTCACTTTAAGGAAAAAGAGTTGTGGGAAGGCTTTAAATAGATTGTGGTGAAAGATTATTTTTTTTTGGACATAGGTTTGGTTTAGGTAGGATAATACAGAAGAATGGAAGTAATATTGAGCATTGCTGATGTCTGAGAAGTCAGGTTTAGTGAAGGAGTGCTGTGTTAGTGTTTGAGCTAGGTCTAATACAGCATGAGGGAACAGGGTGGGGGAATGGCATCTCCAGTAGGTTTGGGATTTTTAAGAAAACAATAAAAAAATAACGCTAGCTTTAAATCCAATAGGACTTTTAGTTTACAGTGTTCTTCCCTCATTCTTATTTTAAAAGCTTAAAATGGAAGTGTTGTTTTTAAGACAGAAGTATTTACACAATGAGACAGCAAACATCTATGCTGCCTATAAAAGACATATCTTTTAAAACTGACTTGAACAGGAAATCCAAATGAGTTATTCTGTGGGTTTAAAAGAAGCCATTTTATAAACATTTGCATAAAATAAACATTTGCATGAAATTCAATTACTGATTTGATATACGTGAAGGAAGGGATGCCTTTCAGAAGGAGCCTGACAGGCTTGAGGAGTGGGCCAATGTGAACCTAATGATGGGGCAATGGCCAGTATCAATACAGACTGGGTGATGAATGAAGTGAGAGCAGCTCTGTGGAGAAGGACTTGGGCATACTGGTGAAGGAGAAGCTGGACAGGAGCTGTCAATGTGTACTTGCAGCCCAGAAGGCCAACCATATCCTGTGCTGCATCAAAAGAAGGATGGCCAGCAGATCAAGGGAGGTGATTCTGCCCCTCTACTCCACTCTTGTGAGACCCCACCTGGAGCACTGCTTCCAGCTCTGGGTCTCCAGCACAAGAAGGACATGGACCTGTTGGAACAAGTCCAGAGGAGGGCCACAAAAATGATCAGAGGACTGGACACCTCTCCTCTGAAGAAAGGCTGAGAGAGTTGGGGTTGTTCAGCCTGGAGAAGATAAGCTCTGGGGAGACCTTATAGCAGCCTTCCAGTACTGTTGTGGTTTAACCCCAGCCGGCAACCAAGCACCACGCAGCCGCTCGCTCACTCCCACCCGGAGGGGTGGGGAGGAGAATCAGAAAGGAATGTAAAACTCGAGGGTTGAGATAAGAACAATTTAATAATT
>JAVJGI010000014.1:95945682-96033441 GCA_035590275.1 Ibycter americanus
AATACCTCTTTGGCTGGTTCAGGTCAGCTGTCCTGGCTGTGTCCCCTCCCAATTCCCCGTGCCCCTCCAGCCCTCTCACTGGCAGGGCCCGAGAAACTGAAAAATCCTTGACTTAGTATAAACATTACCCAGCAACAAGTGCAAACATCAGTGTATTATCAACATTGTTCTCACATCAGAGCCAAAGCACAGCACGGCACCAGCTACTAAGAAGAAAGTTAACTCCGTCCCAGCTGAAACCAGGACATACCTAACTTATAAGAAAGATGGGGACAAACTTTTTACCAGTACCTGCGGTGACAGGACAAGGGGCAACAGTTTTAAACTGAAAGAGGGTAGATTTAGGTTGAATATAAGAAAGAAATTTTTTATGATGAAGATGGTGAGACAACTCAACAAGTTGCCCAAAGAAGTTGTGGATGCTCCATCGTTAGAAGTGTTCAAGGTCAGGCTGTATGAGGTTTTGAGCAACCTGATCTAGCGATGTCCCTTCCCTCAGCAAGAGAGTTGGATTAGATGATCATTGAAGGTCTTTTCAATCCAAACTATTCTGTGATTTTTTTTTTCCCCTTTTTGTTTATTTAGGTCCTGTTTTAGGCAATGTTATGAAATGCCCTCTGTAATAAGCCATTCGAATCTTGATTAAACCATGCATGGTTATATTCCAGGAAGTGTACTAACTTAACTGGAAATATTCTGAATATACTGCACTCCTGTGATGGGCGTCATCTGACGGTATAGTCACTGACAATGGGACATCTATGTCTTAGTCCATTTACTGCAGACTTCTTTTATAGTCAGTGTATATAGGTACTTCCAGAACAGGATTCTTTTTTGCACTAAAACCATCTAAAACCAATCAGAAAAATTTCTTCCTTGAAATGCCTATGGAGCAGAAAAGGATCCCAGGTTTAGTAGGATCTAGTAATCTGTAGGCTTCTGTATTATGGACACCTCTACTTCATAAGATGAACTGAAATTTAGTATTGCTTAGAGTGGGCTTTATTCTCCCTGATGACTATTATATCCCACTCAAAGATGGCTGTATAAGACACACATAAAAATCTTGCTTTATTATGTCTTTCTGACCTAAGGTCAGGTAAGATGAATTTCAGCCTTTATAGAGGAACTAAGATGAGCAGAGTGATACTATAGTGTTCTAGCAGCCAGGGATGATTTCCTCAGCAGAATTCATGCTACAGTTTATTTTAAGTGCTACTTTATGGTATTTAGTCATGGTGAACTAAGCCAGGGCACAACTTGACAACTTAATTTTAAAAATGTTAACTTCAGAAACATTTCTCCCATCTGGAATGTTAATATGGCTGGGAGCTGTATTACCTCCCACAGGTCTCCTAATGGGGAATCTCACTTGTGGCAACAAGTGTTACCTTCTTCATACCACATATTTTTATCTTCATAAACCAGGACTCCAGTCATGAGTGTCTCCCATCTTTTCAGTGTCTTCCAGTCCCACTCATTTCTGTTCCCATGACTTCACCTTTTCCCATATGCTCTATTTCTGAAACTCCATGTTCCCCACTTCCCAAACTTGTCTACACCTGAATTCTCAGTCAGATTTTGCTGACGGTGCCAAGCTTTTGGCATACTCAGTCTCTGTGTCAACATTAACAAGTCATGCTGGACCAGTTAACAGCAGATTTGTAGGGTAAAATGATCAATGCAGAGAACGCAACACACAGACTCCATGCATTTTACTCCCATACTGTACCCCTTCTGTTCAGGGCCTGAGGACTGGATGTTCATTAGCAGCTGAAGGTCATTATTAAGTACTCATCTACAGCTCATCATCTGTGTTATTTCATCTGAGAAGATGAAACTTCACATGCTCCAGGATCAGTCAGAGATGTGAACCAAAGCTTGCTTAACAGAGGGGATTGGGAGATTGCTTAAAAATGTTCTCATGACCTGAACTAAAGCACTAATGGGAAGGTGTACAGCAAGCACAGGGGCTTCTGCTTTGCAAAGGCACAGATATCCTTGGATGAGCGTTTGAACTGCTCATTTCTCTTATACTGCTTTCCAAACCAGTCTCATCCTGAGTGATGATGTTAATGATGCAGATACAAATAATGAGCAACCCACACTCAAACCTCAAGTGAGGAGGTTAAGTTATACGTGAGCGAACTTAGCTATTCTGAGTACAGTAAATATGGTGAAGGGCAGACTTAGGAGGAGGAGGATGTTTTTGGGTCAGGCTGAGAAAGATGAGTACTAATGCTAAACAGTGTTATAGTGCTAATCCTTTTAACTTCCTCTCTGGGTTTTGTTGCCAGACCCCTGTTGGGGCCTGATTATTCAGACTTCACTCTGTCTTCCCAGGCATCGGTTTCTAGCAGAGCCGCCTCTTTCCATAGTTAACAGGGAGCCGAACTGCAAAAGGCAGCTAACATTTCTTCAAGGTGGCAGACAGCTTTTTACTGTTAAAACATGGTAATTCAACCAAAGGTAGGGAATATCTGCTGACCAAGCATATGAATGTGTTTAGGAAGCTATACTGCTCAGAAGTATGGGAGTATTGTATCTGTGTTGCATTATTTCTTATCTCTGCTAACCATGGAAGGATCTGTTCTACAGAAAAGCTCAGGAGTACATAAAGGCACCGTTGTTTCTTGGAGTTAGTGAAGCTATGAAATGCATGAACTTTACCCCTTGCCTCCACAAAAGGTCTGACAATTCTATGAATTTTAAATCCATGGGAAATTTTTGTTGCCCTCGGCTGTTGAGTTTCAATGGCTAAAACGCTTTCTGAAGTTATGCTTGAATGCTATTTTCTTTATAGCCTCCAAAATGACACCTTATGCTTTTCCTGCATTCATGGTGCTGAGAAAAAGATGAATAAGTGTGCTCTGTTCAGACAACCATCATATATAAGCTGGTCTCTTTGGCTGTTTGAATGTAGTGATTTAATGCCAATAATCCCAAGAAATACTGAAATGTGTTTAACAGTTTGGTGTTTTAAAATCTGGGAATAAAAAGGCTGATGTTATGATCCATGAAGGAATAGTACATACAAGCTGGGTCTAGGGGACAAGAAAACTGGAACTGCTTTCTGTGTAATGAGCCATGCATGGCAAAGGCTGTAAGGAATGGCTGGCAGCAAAGAGCTATCTACAGTGATGTAGTAATTTTATGTTCCATTAAGGTCTTGTTATCTTAGTATTTAAACAAATTTATGCTGCAGGAAAATATGGAGCCTGTTGTACAACTCTCTTAAGGAAGAACATCAAACTGGTGTTGGGCTATCATTTAGAAGAATTATGTCCACCAAATTCTGATTTTTAGCCAAGTATTTTGGTGGCAAAAGGAGGGAAACTGATTCAGGAAGGAAATGCTAGCATACTGAGCATTGGAAATGTCAAGGCACACATGGGCAGATGCAAACAGCACTTTTTTTGGCTATGTGACTGCAACTTCATTTTTGCTTACTCAAGATGATGGGCAGAGAGAACAGCCTTTATTTTCAAGTCACTAGTAACATATTAAATGGATCTGTTTTTTAAAGAGTACTGAGCACTTATTCCTCCAAAAAATTGGATACAAGCTGGCCATATAAAAATATATATATTCTTTTATGTCCTTTTGAAAATATAAGACACAGCAGTAAGAAAGGGGCAAAAAATGAAAACTGCCTCATTTTTCCCATCTGTATTATAAACCAATATAATAACCAAAACCATTCTGAAGTATGGCAAGGCTACTGCATCAGAAAACCAAAGACACCAACCTGAGAACTCAGATAGGTCTCTGCATCCATATTTTCTTCTCTAAGGGAGACTGTGACTTATGTCAGACAATTTATCCACCACTTTCCCATTGGGAACCCAACCTTATTATCAGACATGCTCCTAACTTAAAATACATTAGGTAAAACCCACCAATAAGCCTTGTGTCCAGATTTCTGTCTGTAGTAGTGTGTCCAGATTGACAGACGCAGAGGTATCTTCAAAGAGGCTGGTGAAAGAATGGTGTAGTCAAACACCAGATTGGGAAAATGTGCAGGAATTCTCCCCTTTACATCCTTCCAGGTTTCTTTTGCTGCTGCAGCCACATATTTCCTTAGCCAAGGGAACAATGGCTCAGACAACACTGTGGTTCATTAGCTGTACAGTTGCCCCAAGCAGCCCTATCCCGCTGTAGATCTGAGACTTAATGTGAATTTTGATGTCTGGACATCTAGTTTTCAGCCTGGTAAAGGTGTAGGCATGACTACCTCCACTCTCAGTGAGGCTCACACTCATTCATGTCACTCAGTGGGTGGCTTTTGCAGGCTTGGCTTTCACGCAGAAAAAGAGCTGAGCTCTTGTGGCGGTGCAGAAACCCGAACAAATCAAAGTCCAGGAAGCACATAGAAAGATTTCTCAATCTATTTTATGTCAAATGTAATAAAATAATAGCTTTTGAGTCATTTTTCAAAATCCTGTTTCTGACTTGCATGCATGCGAAGGCGGAGGCTCGTGCTTGCGCTGATGTGGACTGTGATGGGAAGAGGTGAACATCAGATCCATTCTCCCTGATGACACTCCGCTAACCAATTCACAAACCAGTTGTTCTGGAAAAGTCGGCCTGTTCCAGATGCCGTGTACCATCACACAATTCCTTTCCGCTCCCCAAGCACCTGAGAAAGGCAGATGGGGAGCGGAATGGAGGCTTGGTAATAATGACCATAAAAAAATACCCCTTCCCCCTATGTCTAAACTATGCCTATTTAATATGTCACTTTCCAGTATAAACAAACATCTGCTCAGAAATACATAAGTTGAAAACAAGACTGTGGCCCTGATTCTGTAATATATGAAACCACAGAATAAAAAAATATAGATGTGAATGTTTTAAAAAATCGTATTTTTAAAATCTTCAGTCCTAAGAACAAACACTACTCAATGTACTAGAAATGTTTTCCAAACAAGAAATCCATTGCGAGAACTGGTATACTTCATCTAGTACGGTAAGATGATATTTATCTTCAGACTAGACAGAACAAATCTTCTTTTTAAGCCCTTGTGGCCCTTTGAGTTCTGCTTTGACTCAAAGTAAACAAAGATATTTATCAGAGAATCTCAAGCGGATGGTGAAGTATTATGCTTTGGGTGGTTTATATTCTCCTCTCTCTCCTATATATTATTTTAAACTCTTTTGTTTTGCATCTGAAATGTGATGGTAGGATATCCATGTTCCCAATGCAACATGAAGGTACGTGACATAGGGGTTTTGTTTGACTATTTTGGGGGAGGGGTGTTAAATAATACTGCTGAAAAATTAACATCACTCCCTGATTGAGGGCTCGGATTTCATATGTCTGATTTTCACTGTTCAGACCATTAGTTGTGACACACACATGAATAATTCTGTTCATAATACTGTCAGATGCTTTTCCCTGTTACTTGGTTATAAAGCCTGAATAATATAATTTACTTTATTGATTTCTGGAAATCAAAATAATTCTAAGCATTGTGGTCGGTCACTTGAATTTGAATGTTTTTCACCATACAGTTGAGTCATTTCAAGGATCTGTCATGCAGCCAGTCTGTTGGGTTTTTTGTTGCTGTTTCCTTGTATGCACCTAATATACTGAGGTTTTTACACAAGTGAAAGAGGTAATATCTAAAAAAAGGCTGATAGTACCTTGTAACTGTTTACACGGTTCAGAATTATAAACCATCTTGACCACATCTTGATTGTGTACAAAGGGTCCAGCCCACCTTCCACCTAAAGACAATTACAAAACCCAGTTTGACTTGATAATAAAGCTCGCACAAAGACAAGAATGGTGACTTACAGAATCACGTTTTAGTACTTTGGTTTCCAGAAAATGCTAATTCTTATAACTTCACAACCCAAGTGCAAATATAATACAAAACCATAAATCTTAATAATGTAGGGTTTTTATTTGAGTAGTAGCACTTCAAAATTTCAAAATAATTTACAATAAAATAAGTGGTAAAGGGAGCAGAATTTCTCTGCTAACAGCACTCTATGCTCTGTGTGTGTGATAAAATTCCAGCATGAATGCACAGTAAAATGAAGTATTAACTTTCTTTTCTTTCTAAGAGTTCATAATGTTTTTCTCCCGTGGGATTTAATGTAAGTGATGCTGGATGTTTTGTCTACAGTCTTCTATTCACCTTTGAAAAGCGCAGGTTGTAATCTGATTTGGGTGGCAATTGAAAGAGCTCAGTGGTTCTAGTTTAGTTCCTTGTTTATGAAACCACCATCACACGCTTAACACAGTGCTGAGCATGGCAGTAACAGACCCATTTTGAGGCACACTGGCACAATTGCAGTAAAGGAGGCATGGGATATAAACTTGGCTTAGAAAAAAAATTCCAATAAATTCCTTTCTTTTAAACAGAGCAAACATTTACTGAAATTTTGCAGTGTTAAACCTTCCCCACTGGATAGGATGCCTTTATTCTCACAGGTGATGGACTATTCTGCATTACAAATGGCAAAGCTTTTGGTACTGCTGGAAAAGAAATTCCCAGTAGGAGAAAATGCATTATGGTAAAATGGTTTGCACTGGCTTATTAAAGATATTAGTACAGAAGAATCTGGCCAGATGGTATATTCTTAGGTGGCTATTAAGTCAGAAACTATGCTGGGGTCAGAAGCTGCTGACTCTGATCAACATCTTCAATCACCTGTTTACATCTGACCCATATTGAAGTTGTAATAGACATGATAGGGTAGTGTAAAACTCTGCAATAATTAATTAATTAAACAAGTTGATATTGAAATAAATGAAAATGTGGCTTTAGGTAATAAAGGCAACAACAAAAAATAATTTCTTTATAAAAAGAGTGTTTCTCATTCTGCATGATTAAATTCTGAAAAGAAAGATCTACTGTAGTTTTTTAAAAACACTGTGCCCATTAATTCCATTTCTGTAACCAAGTGTGGATGAAAAGCTGTGCATCGCAACCATCAGTAAAGGTTTTTGTAAGGTACATTCTAGACATAGCAGAAGAAAGAGGTTTAGAGTGTAGCACTTCAGGGCTAGTGTGTGTTAAAAGCTACTTCTTGAATTGGTCATAGCTTAATCCCTGGGCTGCCAGTCAAGACAGTGATTAAAAATCACTCATCCAGGGAATTACTTCTGGATGTTGATGTGCTGGGTTGTGGGGGTGGAGTTAAGGGAGTGGAGAAGAGAAGGGTTTATATATGTATAGCTGATGTTTGAGCAGCTGTATTTCAAAAAGAGGGAGGGAAAGAGATGGAAAGACTTGGCTGGCCCCAAGAGGGAGAAAAGAGAACAAAGCTTCCTTTGGCAAACTGAGCCAGTCACATAATCATTATTTCAAGTTTCTCACATGAGAGCTACCCTACTATCACTACTCTAAAGAGAAAACAAGATTGTGAAATTAGGAGTCAGCACTGGGGGAAAGGTAGCTTGTAAATGAGGCAGTGTTTATCCTGAAATAATAACCATAGCAGTGATAGCAAGGGTCCTGGTGAACCAGTGGACTTTTTAATCTGTCTTCCCATATGCAGAGTGTCTGCTGTTTTTAAAGTATGTTCCTTGTGTCAAAGGAGCATTGCATTGGTGACAGAATATGTCTTTAATGTGAATATGGAGAAAAAAATGCCTTCTTCCATCTCCCCTGGTGTTAATTCTGACATGTTGATAATATCTCTACATTGCTTGCTTGTTTATTTTGTAGATTTTTTTTTTTAATCCAATTGCTACCAAATGACTTTAAAAAATCAGTGTGGAGAAAATACATTTGTTTTCTGGTTAACTAAAACAAATGAAGATTTGTTGAGAATAGCATTAAATCTTCTTTCAGCATTAAACATTTAAGTAAGTGATGGCTGTGCTGCTGCCTTTTGAATTCATGCATGGCTGCTAAAATACTTCATCTCTCAGGCTTTCTCACACATCTCAATCATGCTAATGGGAGGGAAATGTGTTGGTTTCTGATCTTTTCCAGAGAATTTCTCATTGAGTGGCTAGTAAGCTCAGCTCCTTCAACAGAAAGAGTAATGTCAGTCTGACCTCAATGCCAGGGAAGATAATGGAGCAGATCATCTTGAGTGCTATCACACGGCATGTACAGGACAACAACTGGGAGATCAGACCCAGTCAGCATGGATTTATGAAAGGCAGAAACTACTTGACTAACCTGATCTCTTTCTATCACAAGGGTGACTGGCTTAGCGCATGAGAGAAAAGCTGTGGGTATTGTCTACCTAGACTTCAGTAAAGCCTTTTACACCATCTCCCACAGCATTTTCCTGGAAACGCTGGCTGCTCATGGCTTGGATGGGTGTACTCAACGCTGGGTAAAAAACTGGCTGGATGGCCTAGCCCAAAGAGTGGTGGTGAATGGAGGTAAATCCAGCTGGCTGCTGGTCACAAGTGGTGTTCCCCAGGGCTCAGCACTGGGGCCAGTCCTGTTTAATATCTTTATCAATTATCCGGATGAGGGGATCGAGTGCACACTCAGTACATTTGCAGATGATACCAAGCTGGGCAGGAGTGTTGATCTGCTGGAGGGTAGGAAGGTTCTGCAGAGGGATCTGCATGGACTGGACTGATGGGCTGAGGCCAATTGTATGAGGTTCAACAAGGCTCAGTGCCAGGTCCTTCCCTTGGGTCATAACAACCCCACGCAGCGTTACAGGCCTGGGGAAGAGGGGCTGGAAAGATGCTCAGCACCTAGGGTGTTCATCAAGAGCCAGCTGAATGTGAGTCAGCAGTGTGCCCAGGTGGCCAAGGAGGCCAACAGCATCCTGGCTTGTATCAGAAAGAGTGTGGCCAGCAGGACTAGGGAAGTGATCATCCTCCTGTACTCAGCACTGGTGAGGCTGCATCTCAAATGCTGTGTTCAGTGTTGGACTCCTCACTGCAAGAGGGATGTAAAGGTGCTGGAGCATGTCCAGAGAAGGACGACACAGCTGGTGAAGGGTCTAGAGCACAAGTCTTATGAGGAGCAGCTGAGGGAACTGGGGTTGTTTAACCTGGAGAAAAGGAGGCTCAGGGGAGACCTTACAGTTCTACAGCTACTTTGAAGGAGGTTGTAGGCAGGTGGGGGTAGGTCTCTTCTCCCAAGTAACAAGCAATAGGGCAAGATGAAACAGCCTCAAGTTGTGCCAGGGGAGGTTTAGATTGGATATTAGGAACAATTTCTTCACTGAAAGGGTTGTCAAGCATTGGAAAAGGCTGCCCAGGGAAGTGGTGGAGTCACCATCCCTGGAGGTGTTTAACAAATGTGTAAATGTAACACTTAGGGACATGGTTTAGTGGTGGACTTTAGGTTAACAGTTGGACTTGATGATCTCAAAGGTCTTTTCCAACCTAAACAATTCTATGGTCTATAACATCTTGCTGATGATTTTAGACCAATACATTTACTTCAGGATAGCTGAAATGCATGGAGTCCTTAAAGACCATACATTTTCACAGAACAAAGCACCATGCCATATATTACTTTGTCCTTTAGATTCATTTCCTTTGAAAGAAGGGAGGAAAAATAATATCTTGTCAAGTGGAAGGTCTAAGTTGGCAACAAAGAAGATCATTCAGAATACAGCATGTAGTTCGATTTAGGAATACAGATGAGAAAAATGAGTTCTATCAGTTATATTTCCCCCATATTAACTTCTTTTTTCTTTCTTGTTTTATTTATTTTTCATTTGGTATTACTGCCTGAGAGATGGACTGCAGAACAGCTGCAGGGTATTCTACATATTTAGGATGGCAAAACTTGGGGTTTTACACAGAGTGTTTCTCAGAATAACACTTCAGAATCTGGTCTTCTCCCTGCTTTAGGAACCTTCTTGTTTCATTGCTGAATTATAAGCGCCTCAAATTGAGCTGAAAGCTCTGCCAGGCTCTGCTGTTACCACCTCATGTTTTGTATCTTGCTTATATATTTTGGACAGGAGAACTGCCACGATTCTTGCCAGGGATTTAAACTAGTCCTTATTTTCTAGAGGTGTCCATAGTTTAGGGAAGGAAAGCAGTTCAGTAAATATCATAATCATAGTATTTTAACAAATGGGGTGTCCATAGATGGCCCTTTCACATATGCCGTGTTGCTGATTGAGTTGCAAGACAAGCAAAAAAATAGAAGCCGTTTCTGAGAGTGTTTTTCAAGGCTTGGTTCTTATGAGCTGGAAATGAGAGCTGCCATTAGCTTTAATCAGTATTTTAGATACTGTTCAAAATTGGGCTAAAGTAAGCTACTGAATATGATCTTAATTTCTTGGCCTGGCTTGTGTGAGTATTTTTATGTCATTAAGTTGGAATCTCCCCTCACTACTGCATCTGGAAGTCTTCCAATTGCATTTGCAAGGTTAATGGAAAGGGGAAATGTGCAGTGGAACAAGCTCTGCCCATTTCTGCTTGGCTTAAGTAGGTCCAGCGTTTGTGAAAGTCGTGAAGCAACATTGGGTCATCCATTCCCCGCGGCAATCCGGGAACCTGAGCAAGCTTTGAAGGAAACGATATAAACTGGGTATCAACTGTCTGTTCACTGCAACTGTACACTCCCCTCTCTTCCAGAGAGGACTGGTTAGCTGTCTGAAGGTCAGGAACCCAGAACATCCTGGCTGTACTGGCTTTCTCTGAGTTAACAGTGGAAGAGATGGTTATCTATAGAGGGACACTCATGCTATCTGTTCTGGACATCTATCTCCAGAGGAAGATTTATCCTGTCCTGGGGTACCTGTTTCACTCCATTTTCTGTACAGAACCTAAACAGCTGGTTAAAATTTTGTCTAGCTTTTCAGTGGCTAAAATTAAAGTTTTGCTCTCAGTCATGTCTAGAGGAACTTATCTGTCAGTCCTTTGCCACAGGAAACCTAACTTAAGTTAATCTTAAATATTAAAATCTTAAAAAGGTTAATATTAATTTCTTAGAAAAATCTTACAAATCTTAAAAAAACCCCACCCTTAATATCTTGCCCATCTTGCCCTCTTGCTTCATTTGCCCTTTCTCTGACCGGTTTCTTGACAATGAAATCAGCCCCATGCTATCCAGCTCATCCTCTGTTTCACTAGACAACTGAAGTTGTATTTTCCTAACTGAAAGTGGGAAAAGAAGCTGCAAGAAATCTAATCATGGAATGAACAAATCCAAGCATGGATTTACATTCCAGGTGTGACTCCATGGCAGATGATGGCTCAGCCACTATTGTGGGTGTGGATGTCTGTGCGGATGAGGAGCTTGGAAGGAGTAAAAAACACTGCAAAATAGGGTGCAGGAGTAGAGCCCTTAGCATATCAGTCTCACAGGATATAGCAACTATATTTACTCTAACTTCCAGTAGCAGCAAAGTGTTCTTTCTAGCATACTTTAACTACTTCTTTTCTCCAGCACCTCAGGTAATGCAATACCTCTTCCTTTCTTGTGGCTGGAAGGAGGATGATGAATGTTCATGTTCTGCTAATGAATTTTCTCAGCTAGGACAAATGCAAGCAGAAGACAGTAATAGGTTGATCCAGCAGAAAACAAAGGTGGTAAGAAAATGTGACATTTACTTCCTTATATCTACCTATAAAAGTCTGTGGTTTTAACACTGATACAGTGAGTCCCCTCTCAGGGGGAGTTAGCTGCCAGCCAGCTTGGTTTCCCAGAAAAGAAGTTCCTGTAGGCTGGCTCCTGTTTAATAAATGCAGTGTGGCCATCATTCAAGCTTTTGGGTAGTTTCTTTTTGTCTGTTATGGAAAAAACTGAATTTTTCTCTGTTACACAAAAATCATCATGACCTTGAATTTACAACAGATTCATAGAAGTTACTGCAGAGTAATCCAAAGGTGGGTTGTTTGGCCTGTCTTTTGTGTCTTTTTTTTTCTTTTTTCCAAGTCATGCTTGGATGTCGGATTGTTGTTGAACCTGTTTGGTTGCTTTATGAAATATGGATGGGCACGAACTACCACCTGGAGCAGCCATTACTATGTCTGACTAGTTCACAAAGACACGTTTATTCTGGTTGGCATTAATTAAATGGAGAAGGTAGGAAAGAAAAAGAGAAGAAAAGAGAAGTTATTGCATTCCTGAGCTGATAGTACATTCAGGAGTGACAAGTGGAGAGGAAAATTGCAGAGCATAGCAGCTGTCTCCACTGGCAACTGAAAACTGAGCTAAGTCAACACATGTGGCTAAAGAATAACCCAACCTATTACAGCCCAGTAACTTCACTTTTTCAAGGGGCTTCTGCTTTGTCTGTTTGATTTAAAGAGAGCCAAGCAGAGTAAATTAGTGATAGCTGTGGCAAATAAATGTTACCTGCAACGGAAAATTAGATTTGCAATTAATATTAAAATGCCATGCAGCTTCACTATGTAAAGCACTACTAGGCATTACAACTGCTTTTTTTTATGCAATTATTGCTCAGCAGGTCCAAAGCTTGAAATTAACAGTGGATCTCATTGCCATGGGATGTTATGAAGGCCCTAAGTATATAAGGGTCTCAGAGGAATAACTGATGGGAGATGGGCACAAGGATGGTTGTCCAGCTGCCTATTGCCATCAGTAGAGTGGGCATTCTTGGGAGAGTTTCGGTCCGTAAATGGTTTGTTCCTCGCTTTTCTCTTAATTCACACATCTTCTATGGGACATAGCCTTTTCATGTCAATGGTGAAGAGGAACATTTGGTTAATGTAGCACAACTGTTTCCTTAAAAAAATAAAAATGTCTGTATTAAAAGTCTGAGATTCATGTAGATTAAAATTAATAGCTGCAATATGTGTTGTTCTCAGCTGGTCTTCTTTGTGGCATGTTAGTATCAGTCTTGTATGATCTTTAGATTTTGGAACGTAATTGACTGTGTGATGGCTTGCTTCTTCATTGACAGAAACTTGAAGTTTAACACACCTACCAGTTAGAGAACTTTGTCATTCCTTTCAGGCTGGAAAATGTCATGGCCTAGACCTGGAAATTTCATAACAATTCCTCCCTAAAGATACTGTAACTGCTTAAATAATCAGCTGTCTTTCTTCTTGAGTCACTACTGGAGCCTTTGTTCTTGGATTTACCTGATAAACTTTGTTGTTACTTAAGCTTTTTCTTTTCTCTTGCTTGAGAATAAATGCACTGTTTCCCATTGCTTTTGAGGTGGGGGGTGTGCTTTTATTTGTAATTTATATTGTAATTTATGATAGGTTACAGTTAGCAGGAGAGTCTTTTGAAGAAAAGCAGAAAGTAAACTGTATTGTATTTCTTTTCTTGTCTCTTGGTCAGCATCACTTTTGGGGGACTTCTGGGGGGAAGCTCCTTTATATAGACTACAGTGAGAGTGATACCGAGAACTGCAGAAGCTCTGGAGAGCCTACAACTTCAGTGACAGGCTCTTCCTTCAGGCTGATGGGAGAAAATACTTGCATGAGACCTTCATCTGTAATTCAGCAACGAGCTGTGCTTTTTCTGTGTAGATGCAGGTGCACCACCCTAAAGAAGGGTCTCACTGACAAGAGAACAAAGCATATGACACAAGGGGAAAGTTACCATATAGAGATTTAATAATAAATAGAAAAAAATGGTTGCTCTGTTACCCAAGATTGGTGCTCATTCAATTTCTTGCAACTCATGAGTACTTAAAGAGGGAGAATGATTGATGGGGTTAATTAGAGCTATATGTTTAACAAGTGCTCCTAGCTATAATGACCTCATTAATTAAAACTTGAACTTTGAAAGAAAGCTCTTTGCAACCCATATTGGTTTATGAATTCTTTCTTTTTTTGTTTTTGAATGGAGGAAAAATCAGATGAACAGGTCAGTAGTGCATACAAAAAATAATATGTAATGCGTTACAGTGATTTATACTTCTTTGGAGAATCAGAAAAACATAAATCAAGCATAATCAGCAAGGCCAGCCTTTGTGGAGATGTTTTCTTTATCAGTCTCTGGAGGTCTGTGTTTAAATTAATCTTAGGTGAGGTTACATGAACCAGTCTTTGAACTAACTGTAGACTGAGTATATCCTTTCTATGTTTTAAGCAAATTGCTTTCCACCACGAACATTGAATATCCATAATCCTCCTCTTTTACACACTTGCATTTGTAAATAATTATATCTCTTCACTTGATAAACTCTTAGGAAAGTGACATAAGGGTGTACATGTTTCTATACACATTGAGGGTCTTGATCCTGCGGTGTTTCGCAAATGTAAAATGCACATAAGTCACTTGACAGGCTGTATGCTGTTAAGTAAGGATTTCTGTCCCCTGATGCTTTGTTTTGCAAGAGTTAATGTTTTTTATTAAAAGATGCAGCTTTCTTTTACTAATATATTTCAAGGCTCTTCATTTCAATTTCCTAATGGTCCTCATTCATTTTAAAATATACTGGTACAGTGAATACAGGAATATCCCAGGAACACAATAGCTATACCCTAGGACTAAAGATCATTTAATTAGCATACGCTTGCTTTGGCTCTAATCCTCTAAGTGTTTGCCTATGTACTTAACTTTATTTAGCATACCCAGGAAATTCATGTGTCTGACACTGTCTTAATGTCTGCAGAGCAACTGCCACTACTTTGTGCAGTAAGAAGACACTCCCTTTATAAGAAGCTGTTGAACTATGGCTTTAGTTGGAAAGAGAACTGGAGTTTCAACTGCAATTCACATGAGTACATGAGAATGACAGAAAGACAGAGATTTAGCACAGAATTGTGCGAGTCATTTGAAACAACATTTTATTAACGTGCAAATAAAAGATTCCAGTATACAGTCCTAATTTTGTAATAAAAGTAATAGTTTGGTAATAGAGTGAGCTATGTACTTTCCAATTATTGTGTAGTTACTTGGGAATACAGTAATTTCTGTAAGACAAAGCATAACCTGTAGGAAGTATGTATGGCAAAGAGAAGTGTAGTTGGACTTGCCTGTGAACATATAGTGTCTGAGTCGCTAAAGATAACATATTATGGCTTAATATCAAGTTTAATGAGGGTGTTCCATATCTATCAGTCTTGATCACTTTTCTGTGATTTTTCAGGAATTTTGAGTAAAATGTGATTTTTTAAAGAAACCTTGGCCTAATTCTGTGTTCTTTCTGTGACTCAAAACTTGCATCATTTTCAGCACGGATGTTGGTTTAAAAGCAAAGAATAAAGACAATTTGTTACTTACTAAGACACTTGGACTTGGAAATACTAATTGTTCCTTACTGAGCATTGAGCTTGCGCTTGCAGAGCTCTTTGGGAAACTCATCTTTGGATTTTTAACACTAAAGCATCACTGTTGCCTCAGCAAAACTGAGAGCTGGGTATGAGGCTAAAACACTCTTTTACTTACTGGAAGTGTAGATACATAATACTACTCATAAATACCACATAATCTTCCTGTGAGACTAAGGGTTATGTTTCAGTGCTTAGGGAATATACACGTAAATTGGTTCTCTAATACAGTTCCTTGTGGACACTGTATAAAAACTTAAACAGATTCAGGCAGCATTTATCACGTTTGTTAACGTGATATTCACATCCCAGTTTTCTGAATCAGATCATGTAGAGGTAAAGCATAATCCTCTTTGTAAAACACCTCCACTGAAGAGACTACTCTGCCTGTTACGCTAAAAAAAATATTTATTTATTTATTTATATATAAAGCACTGGGGGATTTAGATATAGACAGCAGCCTCAAAACCAAGACTGATCTCTAAATTACCCGAAGTTTTGAGGCTTCTGAGATTTGAGATGTCATTGTCCTCTGCACCATTTAGGAATAATTGTTTTCCAAATACTGTAGCAGAGGCTTTGACTTCAGAAGATGTATTTAGAAACCAGGCTTCAAGTTTCCTAAGTTTCAGATCAAGTTTGTTTTGGCATCATACCACTAAAAAGCAGTTTACAAAAAGCAAAAGAAATCAATTTTCTTATCTTTTCAGTACAAAAGCTTTTCCGTGTGGTAAGTTTGAATGGGTAAACAATTCTTTAGGCTATGCTATAGGAGAAGACATAAAATGGAACAAGTTCCTCTGAATTTGGCTGGAGTAGTTTTTGTCTTTCTCCCCCCTGTTTTTAAGCATACATTTGCACAAATGGTATTCTTCAAACCTTATTTTAATAATTTGGTCCTACTGATGTTTTCATACTCCTGCCCTGATCCTTCCCTCAATGTCCTTCAAGCGGACAGATTAGAATTCAGTACTGTATCGTTAAACTAACAATTGGGAACAGAGTAATTAATGCTCTCTTTCTCTATTGAAAACCCAAAATGCAGCACTGAACAAATGGCTTCATTGATCACAAGGAATTGTTAAAAGCAAGTCCTGTGTAGCAGTGAAATGGAATGGCACTAGCTTTTATTTATCCCTCTCCCTGCCTTGCCTACCCCCCAAGATTAACAGTAGCTGCTGTACATTGTAAGGAAGGGGATTTTTTTTGTTTGTGACTTAGTCTGAAGTTTAGAAAGACACTATTTTGTCTGAATAAGGGAAATCTGGTATTTGATGGTGCAATTCGTAATCTATTCATCTAATATGAATCAAGTACTACACTTTGCTCCTCCAGCAAGGCATAAAATGCTTCAAGATCACATACTGCTGTTGAAATTACAGCTTGCCTTTCTCCAGAGAGCATTAAATGTGTGTCATTTATAGTATGGCTTATTAGGCCAAATTCAAATGATATTAAATACCATTGTAAAATGCAGGTGAAGCATTAGAGGCAAGAATGACATACTGGCACTCTCACCCACCGTTGTCTTAAGACTTCCATCAATGAAGCAACAGAGACATTTTATAACTCAAAGGTCAATTAATATGAAACAACCATTTGAAGGAGAATTGGTATTCAGCATTCATATGAAACAGTTTCGTAGTAAGAAGCTGTTCATACTGTATCACATGAGTTGCTATTGCTGGCATGAGATTCTGAAATTTTTCCAAAAAGCTGGACTGCCTTTTTCTTCCATCTTTGTCCTTGGTGTGCAAAGACAATTACAAGGTGCAGACACTGACTAAAAAGGCTGGAGCATCTATACTTTCTCCACTTCTTTTACTTGGGATGGGCAGAGGGTGTGACTAATCGGTAATGTACTGAAGGTACTGGCCCAGAACAGGAGAGCCCTACATCCCTGACATGCTGTTCAAAACGATGATGAGGCTGCTCTAACTCTGGCCCGGTTCAGCAAGAGTGTCACATGTGCCTTTTGGATCAGCCCCTCTGTGCTGACTGATAATATGGCAAGAGAAAAAAGAATAGAGAGATACTATTTTTAACCAATTCACTGTGATTTTTCTTTATAATAAAATCCTATGATTAGCTGTATAGAATAAGTAATTTATTCTATAAATAACTTATAAAGGTGTGCTTACTTGTGAGAAAATTACAAACTGCAGACATATTAGCATATGTCTTTCAGTTGTTAATATTACAGCTCCACTATGATCTCATTATACTACGCTATGGCATCTGCTTTCCATAGACAGTGGACTGATTGTTTAGGATATCTGCCTGGCAGCAGCACCTATCAATTTAAAAATGTATGTCCCCTGTCCATCAAAATAAGATAAAATTCCACAAGTAATGAGCTTTAAAACAAAAATTGTATTTCTGTTCTGCACATGGAATGAGTAGCATAGAGGATTCTCTTTTGTAGGCAGATGGCAAAGCAGTAAAAACAAGGTTTTGGAAACTGCATATTAGGATTTCCAAACCAACCAGTGAAAACCTTACTTTCTAGCTTTCTTAAAAAACACCTGGACCAATTTTCAAGTCCAGCTGTTTTTATCAAGATATTTATGCTTGACCTGACAGTGAGACAACTAAACCCAACAATAAGCTGTATTGGGTGCTTGTATGTCAGTGAATTCCAGCAGTGACACTGGAGTGCAGTTTTGTGCCCCGTCTAAGTTGCTCCTCCCAGTCTGTCCTGGTATTATCTTTTTCTAGGGCTTTGCATGTTTTGTGGAAATAGGATTTCTTGTGGCCTAATTGGACACCTGCTTGTTTCTGTCCTGTTGGTGATCTGCTCCAGCTCCTAAGGTGCTCTGTTTCTTGATTGCAAGGAGCATTGTAACCAGAATGATACTGGGTTACTATACAGCACAGCTATGAGGTGTGCACAATACGAAGCACGCTATTTGGCACTCCCTTAAACAACAGGATTGCACTGGCCAAACTCTTCCTATGCAGAGCTGATCCTGAATTCTGCAGAAACAGAAGGTTGCACAGCAAATAGATACACTCTGGAGAGTCTGTCATTAGAAATACATAATTCAGAACTCATAAATGAGAAAATAATAATTTTACGGTGGTTCAACAAAGGCTTATTCGTTAAGTATCTGAGCCTTAAGCTATGTTAAATTTTGATACATTGACTTACCTCACTAGTAATACATTAGCTTAGAGTCTTAGGCTGAGTTTCTTCACAACCTGATTGACCTAGGGACGTTGCCAGTTGAAATCTAGTGAATCTTTTGGGCATAGTTTAAGATATTACTGTCACCAGCTATCCACTTCTTTCCCATGCGGTAACTTACTGCAATCATATACACCTTAAGCAATCATTTTTTAGTTTGTACCTTGCAAAGAAACTCCTAAGCTGTGGTTCAGCACATAATCTGCTGATTCTGTGATGAAGGTGGTAACTTTCAATGGAAAAGGGCCATTGGTGGCTGACACATCTTGTGTTTTCTTAGTAAGATTCACCAAAGCTCTTACTGGGTACCATGAGTATGCAAATGCACAGCTGTGCTGGCTCTGAGCTCTGAAGATGGTATCTTGTTAAATTGTGATAATTTGATGATATTCAGTTGTATATCTCAGTTCTTCTGCTACATGGGAATCTAACTCCCTGTCCAAAGACTTGTCTAGTGGAGCTTTCATAAATTTCAATGGGTATTGCAGAGGAGGAAGGCTAGAAGTCATCTATTTTATACTTGACATGTAAGTTCAGAAAGTGGAAGAAGGCAGATTAGCATGGTAGAGGATGTGAATATTTGTCAGATGCATTCTTTATCTTAAGCTAAGGTTCTGGAATGATAACTGGAACAAGCTAGCATAGCCGGCGGTACAAGAAGGTTTTCAGTGCTGGTGGTTGAGTGGTTTGAACCCATAATTATTTACTTGCATATATGTGCATGCTTGTATATGTGCAGTGAAAATTGCACTGAAGCCTTCACAGACACACCATCATATAGACATACTCAGACAAGTTTTGAAAACTTGTTCCAGTGTTGTCTGTTAAAACATGTGCAATGTTACCCTCAAACTGAAGCAGCACACATGCAGAAATCAAGGCAGATACATCAGTAGAATTAAGATTATTGGAATTGTTTTGAATCACTTTTGTGATTGATTAAGGAGATTTATAGATAAACTATTTGTTTATTGAAACTGTTTCAAGCTGTGCCTGCTTGCAAGCAAAGGGCATGAAAAACTCAGGCTAACTATAATGTGGACAAACAGAGCAGCAGGGCAGCACCTGCTAATAATACTGGTCTTTGGACAGGCGGATCCCAAATGTGTCTGAATGAGTGCGAGCTAGCATGGCTGGAGGGACAGTCCAACGAAACAGCATGATGCTGTTTAATGAAAGATCAAGGACAGGATATGGGCTGAGGAATCTAAAATCCTTCTGGCTAGGACTTGTGCTATGGCCCCTGCCGGGCTGCTTATGACTTGACTATAGATTATCTATGGCATGGAAAAGAGTTCCAAAAATTGCAGTCCCTGCGCACATCTGTCTTGCTTTCTGCATGCTCATTTCGCCTGTTTCAACCAGTCATTCCACACAGCTGCTAACAGACATTGCCAGCAGAAACCTTTAAAAACCTTATGAAGAGTGTGCATTTGTGAGGGCTCTGGTCTATTGTTTCAAGGAAATGAAATGAATAGGAATCTAAATAATCACAACAGTTGTTTATTGTTTTGATGAGAACAAAGTGCAGGCTCATCCACAGAAGAAAGACCAAAGAGTGTGGATTTGCAATCTTATGCTCAAATGTCTGAAGTATGTTTCACTTCACTTTGTTGTATTACCATTGTATGAAAGAGGGCATTGCAACATGAAAACCGGAGAACACGAGGAAACAATTCTTTCCTGCTGTTTCCACTTTGCATGAATTTTTAACACCTTTGTTGGAGACCGAATGTCTGGTGTGACTTCAGTCAGGATTCCTCCTGGGCACTTTGCTGAAGCATTTGTAGTTTTCTGTTGCAGTTTACTGCTTACACACAAGTTCAGCTAGAAAAACCCAAGCCAAACCAAAAAACAATTAAGCAACTGCTATCATCTTGTGTTTCATCTGCTGAATTTCAGAAAGTGGGGTCTCCATGGTGTGGGAAGAAAAGTCTTTCCCTCAGGCACTATGCTGTTTCAGACTGTCCCTATTTTTGGCAAACTCTTGCTGGACTCTGCGTTGTTAAGTTTTTGAGTAATATTTGGAGAAAACATTAAAAGAAGTGAACTGGTTATTTACCACAGGTCTGTTGTGCAGACTTCTGCCGTTCTGGAGAACAGCAATTTTGGAAACGTTCGTTTGGCCAGTCTGGGTCAGCCTCATGATACGGGCATGGGTGCTGCCAGCCCTCACCCAGCACTGGGTTAATGTCCCCCAGGGCTGAGCTTGCCCTCAGCTGGGCTGCAAGGCAGGACTGTCCCACTGCCGCTGCCACATGGGTTGCTGGGATGCTCTGCGGGAGGATCCATTTCTTCCTGCCTTCTCACCCCACTGAGGCTGGCCCTTGGGAGGGAGAGGAGGTATTTTGCTGTGGGTGCGGTGCAAAGGGCTGGGTTTGGGAGTGCAGATCCTGGCGGAGGCGGTTAGGTGGAGCGGGTTTTCCTGCAATTGTAGGGGAGATTTTCCTGTTGTGTTTCAGCCGTGACTGTCTCGCAGTTGCAGACGCAGTCAGAGCTGCCACAGGATTACTGGGACCGTGGTGGCTGCTACTGCCTGTCCCAGCTGGGCTGCCAGTGCTTTCTGAGAGTCAGCGCAGTCCCTCTCTCCACAGCAATGTTTCAGCCAGAAGATGTAGGGCAGGATCCAGCGGTGGGTATACGGCTGGGTGGCTTCTTGGGAGCTGGAGCTAATGTGTATGTGTAGGCTTGCCATTACAAGTAATTTAGGAAGTGTTTTATAATGCGTTTAGCAGTCGTAACGGAGGAGTTGAGGTTTGCTCTGTGATGAATTATCTTTTCAGTACTGAAAACTTCGGAAAAAGGAGAACTTTTTTAGCAAAGACTATTTTTCGTCTTGTATTTTCAAACAAGGGCTTATTGTTGTCTCATTATTTATCATAAAACTAGTAAGAGAGATAAAGGGGGCATTAGCATCTGCATACTATTAACAACATCTGGAACATTATAATTCTGTTTTAAAAATAACAGATGAAGGCTGACATACATGTTTACATGAGAAGAATGAAAAAAATATGGTCACTCCCTAAAGCCCGCTTCACGTTTTGTGCAAAGTCTTTCAAATCCCATTTATTAATTTGTAACTGATGAAGTTACATAACCCAAAGCGGTGACGTGTTTAAGTATGATGGCTGAGAGATGATGTTTTTTCAAAGGATGTACTTTTTGGCACCAGTATGTTCAGAGTGATGGTCTGGTCGCTATAGTTACTGTATATGCAAGTTCTCTATCCACAAAAGCCCACAAAATGCATCATACGTTTAGGAGGATCTGAAGCACGTGTAGTCCGCAGGTACAGAATTTCTAATGTGATTTTCCCAATACAGTATTTCAAGCTGAGCAATTGTCTGAGAAAAAGATAAGCTGACATTCAGTCAAGTTTTAAAGTAGATATTTAACAAGCTCCTGGAAAGATAAGCTTGAGGATGGAGGTTGCGCAGATGCATGCCAGTAATTCTTCCACGAGTGCTACTCTAGTTACCGCAGCAGCACTGACCTGCTTGCCAGCTGACAGGAAACGTACAATTTGGTCTAGTTTTTTGAGATAAAATGTGAGACATTACATGTTGTCAATGAGAAACATATCAAAGGGATGTAATTAAGCTATTGTTTTCTCTTTCCATGCTATCTTAAAAGCTACTAAGCTATTTCGTGAGTGACATTGAGAACCTTTTACTTGAGAGGCCTATCGGGCGTATTGATGCAGTCACTTAGAAGCAATTGATCATTTTAGTTGTTTTTTCCTACTCCCTTTTGGGATTTTCTGAAGACTATATGCAGGACAATTATTTCAGAATGTCAAGTACATTAGCAAGTAGCCCAACCAGACTAGTAAGTAGTACAGCCACCTATAGCCCGTGGAGCCTTTTCATGTGTACATGTGTACGTGCATACGTATGTGTGTGTTTGGCAGAACACAGCCATAGCTGGGTAGTGAAAAAACATTTCCCATTCATTTCATGAGGCTACTCAGCAAGGCCTTTCCCAGGATCAAGGTCTCTTTGAGCACAGGAGAAGATCTGTACAAACCAAAGACCACCCACGTCTCTGGGCTGGAGGGAACACTGTATAGCTGACCCTGTATAGTGACAGCTCAGAAAGACAACATTTTCACTTGGCAGAGTGAGCTTCAATTTAATATTGGATCTGCTGGCTGTTGTGCAGTTTTCTGGTTAGTGGCAAGTGAAGCACAGGTAAATCAGATCATTTTTTCTTATCACTTCATTAGCTGGATTAGAAACTGGTGTTACCTGATTTCCTTATTTACTTCATCTCCCAGAGCATCTCTCTGGTGATCAGTAGGGTTTAAAAAGACTAGTGCTATTTACCACTTCAGTTTCTAAGCTGCAAATTATATTGCTGGTACAATACAGCCCTTTGCTGCTTCTAATTTCTTAGCCTGAAGCAATGAAGCTTTACCACAGTATGGTTACTAAAAACCTGTGAGGCAAGATTATGTGGCTGTGATTAATGATTGGTTTTGTCTTAGGTCTTTAAAAAGACTTTAAAGGATATAATTCTTAAAGGATGTAAATGCATAGAAGAAAATATTTGAAATCACCAGCGTTTGTTGTGGTATGTTGTCGTTAAGTAACGCTTTCTCAAGGAATTAAATACATGTGGGCATGCCTTTGGTAAGCAATAAAGCATTACTGGCTCTTTGCGAAAAGCACCAGCTGACATGACTTAGAAAGTCCTCGAGAGGTTAAGAGGAAACTTGCCACCTTCTTAGGATTTAGCTTTATTAGCAAGGGATAAAGACTCAGACTTTGCATCTCATCATGAATGAGAGGTGGTACCTCACTGAACAGGCTGGGTTGGGATGCCAAACCCGTGAGCTTTTTAAGGGCTGAACAACCAGCTCTTGTTAACCACTACATACAACTCTGCACTTCTTTCCCTTCTCAGTTGATTTTGCTGTTTTCATTTTGTGTCCTGTTGTGTTGGGGTCGGAATTTTCACTTCTGCACTATTTTACTCATGAACTAACCATTTTGTGTTATTTGGGTTAATACTGCCATTTGGTAATGCCAAGCAACCTGAGGACTAGTAGTTACCACACTCCTTGGAACTGTGAGGGGGAGAAGATGAACCCTCTGAAGCCTATTAGAGAGCTGCAGTGGGATGGGAGGAAGGACAGGGATGAACAATTGGAAGGACATGGGTCTTGCACCTGGTTCATGATCTGCAGTATAGGAAGGCAAGCTACTATTTTGTCTAAAAACTGAATAAAATACAGAAATTGAAGTTAGGTTTGTCATGTTAAGCATGCTGGTCTTTGGACTTGGTGCAGGCTCTATTGCGTCTGGTTCTCAAGAACTGTGCGTGTGCCCTTCATGTGCAGCAGGGACCAGAACCATCTGAATCCAGGAAAAATCCCCTCTCAGTAGTGTCACCTGGAAACGGGTTGCTTTGGGATCATTTTCCTGCCACTCAATTCAATTTTCCATGTATCTGCTTGGATCTTTAAATACAGAGAATGACGGAAATGAAGCAAGTTGGAAGAGAATTACTGGAAGCAAATTTGACTAAACGAATTATTGTTGAGCTCATAAGAATAAGAAAGAAGAGATGTAGATTCTCCATTTTCTTTTTTTAAAGCTCAGGAACACTGGAAATAGTTACTTGTTAGTTTCATACCTGGAACGAAATAAACACATCTAGAAAGTGCAGATCACTTAATCCTAAAGACAATCTAAAATAGTTTAAATGAGATGGCTTTAGAGATGCCTATTTCTATTGACTACCAAGGGACCCTACAGAGACCAGTTCAGGTGAATGCCACCCTCTATGTTTAGGAACCACTGTGCAGCAGGAGAGAGGAACTGGTTTCTCATATTTGTTCTGCTAGTGATTTGCTTTGAGGTATTTGCAGATTTCTTTTCTGGTCTGTGGGGCCAAAGAATGTTCCTAAAACCGTTCTTCTAATGGAGAACAGGAACCTAGTAGCCCAAGGTGGAGTGGCTGAAGCATGCTCATGGGGGCCCCGGTGACACCAGTAGGACAGGAAACATCCTCACTCCTTTCAGAGCAGACCTTGGGGTTGGATGAGAGCCTTTGTGAGGGTTCTGCCTCCCAAATGGAAGAGTAGCCCTGCTGGTTCCCATTTAATTATTCCTGGGCCCAGGAAGCCTGGGCTGGGTGTTTTCTGCACCAGTGACAGAGGTTTCTGTCAGAGGTCAAAAATAGATTACCTTCAGAGCACAGGTATAATTTGTTCCTTATCCTCCATCCTCCCACAGTTCACAGTTAATTTCCCCTTCTAATTACCTGATTACAATCTTGATTTTTAAATACACAATTGATCTTACAGAGTTCAGTGTACAGAGAGTACAGCAGGCATAAATTAGAAGGAGCTCCTTAATCTTGAGGGTTTTTTGCAGTCGTCAGAATCTCTTTGTAGTCTTTGCAAATGTGCAGAATATAACTCTGAGAACTTGTGTTTGTTCTTTCAAAAAAAACCAAAACCCCCTTTTATAGGCTTCTTTAATGATCACATATGAGGAGCAGAGAGCAGGATAGCAAGAGGCTAACATTGTGTGCCTTGCAATGCAATAGGGATAGCTTTATAAACAAAAGGAGCTTTAGTTTGTCAAAAGTGCATTTTGCAGGTAGTTTAAATTCAGAGTCCTGTGTGGCAGGTGAGGTCACACCTCCATACCTGTTGTAGTTCCTGGGACATTTCTTGCTGCTGCTTTAATTGGTCTCTTTGATAAGTAAGCAGACCTTGGGGTTCTTCCTTGAGAACTTACAATGTGATTATCTAGGTGGAGGCAATAATTATGAATTTAAGTAGTATTTATGATTCCATTTACTTGGCCACAGGGAAAGAATTCATAGGACAACCTGAAGGAAAGAGAATGTAATAATTTCTTTAGGCCACCCTAAGATCTCCTCTGAACACTTGCAGTAGCTTAAGGGCCCCAGCATTTCCAAGCTGCACTAAATTATGTATCTGTGTGTGTGAACACATGTAACTAGAAGGAATGTGCAGAACTATTTCTGGTTATTTCTGTTGCTGTATCATCTATGCTAAAGATCAAGGAGTACCATGTCACCTAAGGCATTACACAAGTGAAATACCCAGCTGGGGAAATGTGAGAGATATGCAGCTCTACAGTGCAACTAAAACTATGAAAACTGGTGGGTTTTGATATTTACTATTTGGGTAACGCTTATTTTACCTTCCTTTTGTTGCAGAGTAGTATCCATCATCTAGAAAGCTCTTAGCCTGAAATGAGAGAGAAAAAAGATTGTGTGGTATATAGCAATTTGTCCCCTTTGGCAAGTGTTTGGGGTTGCTCCATTTGTTGTTTCCCCTGCTGCCAGTATCCAGACATAAATGTGAACCTGACTCTTCAGTATTTTTTGTTGTCTAGTTATGATACACCCTGGAATAAATACCAATTATTTCTAAAATGAAGAGTGTGAATTTAGTTGAAGAGGTTTTTGGAACAGCCCTTTAGTCATAAATTTGTTAGGAAGTCACTGCTGATGCCAGTAGACTTATGCTGATTCACATGTGCTTAAGATTAAACAATCCTTTGCTTTTCTTCCCCTGAAGCATTTTGTGGAATATTAAATCTTGTGTCTGAAGAATGTAAAACTATGAGAGTTGCAAGAATATAAAAAGTAAAGGTCAAAAATCATTCCAAATGTATAATAGTACAGGTTTGTGCACACGTGTAATATTGTATCTAATATAATATTATAGGTAATACTAAGTCAGCTATTTATTGGTTGCTTTGGGATTTACAGGATATGATTTTTTTTCTTGACTTAGGTTTTGAGAGTCAGTTATAGTTTTAGCTCCCATGAGAAGGAATATCTGATGTTGTGCCAGAGACCTTAATTCTGTGAGATGTTCTTGTCTCACTGAATAACATACAGGATTCAGCTTTTTGAAAATATGTTCTCCTACTAGCACGTTTCAAATGGAGAAGGATGTTTTCTAGGCTTTATACCACTACAAACAGCATAGCAGATGTGGTTTTGCTGTATTAATATCCTTTAAATGTTGCAAACAACTATCTCAACATCATGGAAACACTGCATCTAACTTCTAGACAAGGCAGTTAATCATTCTTCTGTCAATGAAAATGCATGAATAGGATGAACCAGTAATTTTCTTTTGTGCTGAGTATTTGTTTTTGCATATCAGGAGCTGTTGAACAGCATTCTCCTTTGAATATTTATTAATTTGCACTGCTTTGATAAAAACCAGTGGGAAAACAAGTATTTGCTTGCTTCAGGGTGAGCGCAGCTTGCTTTCTTTCGCATTATAGAAGTTTTCATTAAACATTTCTAAAGAAAAAATTCTGCGTTTTGATTATTAGTCTGTTTTACACTTCTTACACAAATTACACCACTTGAATATATCACTAGCTGTGCTGTTGGCAATTGCTAGCATCAGTAGTAGTGATAGACTTCAGTGTGCTGCAGAAGGTAAAAGCTGTAATGGACTTGGGACAACATGGGCTATGAAGCAGATGAAGCAGTCCATTGGTTTAATCACATTTGAAATGTTTATTGAATGTTATCTGAAACAATCACATTCACTTGCTGGAAGGAAAATTTGTTCCCAAGACAATTTTGTGTATATCCTAGAACAGGATAGAAAATGGCAAAAGAATAGCTTCCCCACTACCCCCACTCAACCCCCCACCCCCCCACCCCCGAGCTAACAGAAGAAATTGCAAGTGGTTTTTTATTGCACTTAGCAGATTTTATGACAGGAACATAAATTTAAAATTTTCCTTTTATAGTGTACTTATCAGAGAAATATTGCCACTTCAAAAGCTACAACTGCATACTATGATAGTAGCCTGCTTAAACATTTCATAGTTTATTCAGGAATAGTGTGTGTGTGTTGACTGTAATTCCTCTTGTACTATAAAGCCAGGATACATATATGTATGCACACATGCATGCATACATGCATAACACATTTTATGACATTTCATACTTGCATGTTTATATTTCGTATGGAATTTCATTTCATATTCATATAATGGTAGTTTAATAAATTTGATTTTCTAGTGGAAAATTTTGGCAAGTATTTTCTACAAAAATACTTAATCTTCAAGTGTTTGATATTTAATTTAGCCTGTGGTCTTGTGTCCATTTGTGAACATTCCTATATATGAGTCTGGAGGACCAATGTGGCACCCTAAAACATTGCCTATTAACTTTTTGCTAGTAGCTAGAGATCTATTCTGCATGGGGAGAATTCTGTAGTGTTTTACTGTCGAAACATGACCTCAGTATGCTGGAATTTTTGACACATTCATTTTTAAGTGTAGTTTTATATTTGTGGTGGGTTGACCCTGGCTGGATGCCAAGTGCCCACCACAACCACTCTATCGCTCCCCTGCTCAGCTGGACAGGGGAGAGAACATATAACAAAGGACTGATGGATGGAGATAAGGACAGGGAGATCACTCACCAGTTACCATCATGGGTAAAATGGACCCAATTTAGGGAAATTAGTCTAATTTATTACCAATCAAATCAGAGTAGGATAATGTGAAATAAAAACTAAATCTTAAAACACCTTTCCCCCACCCCTCCCCTCTTCCAGGGTGCAGCATCACTCCCAGTGTTCTCTACCTCCTCCCTACCAGTGGCACAGGGGGATGGGGAATGGGGGTTGGGGTCAGTTCATCACACGCTGTCTCTGCCTCTCCTTCCTCCTCAGGGGGAGGCGCCTCACATTCTTGTCCCATTCCAGCCTGGAGTCCCTCCCACAGGAGACAGTTCTCCATGAACTTCTCCAATGTAAGTCCTTCCCATGGGCTGCAGTTCTTCATGAACAGCTCCAGTGTGGGTCCCTTGCACAGAGTGCAGCCCCTCAGGAGCAGACGGCTCCAGTGTAGGTCTTCCACGGGGTCACAAGCCCGGCCAGCAAACCTGCTCTAGCACAGGCTCCTCTCTCCACAGATCCACAGATCCTGCCAGGAGCTGCTCCAGCACAGGCTGCCCATGGGGTCCCAGCCTCCTTCAGGCATCCACCTGCTCTGGTGTGGAGTCCTCCACCGTTAACCTCCATGGGCTGAGGGGCACAGCCTGCCTCACCATGGACTTCACCATGGGCTGCAGGAGAATCTCTGCTCCAGCACCTGGAGCACCTTCTGCCTCCTTCTGCATGGACCTGGGTGTCTGCAGAGTTGTTCCTCTCCCATAGTCTCACTTCTCTCTTCTGACTGCTGCTGGCGTTGTGCAGGGGTTTTTTGCCTTGTGAAATACGCTATCCCAGAGGCGCTGCCACTGTTGCTGGCCTTGGCCAGCGGCGGATCCATCTTGCAGCCAGCTGGCACTGGCTCTGTCAGACATGGGGGAAGCTTCTAGCAGCTTCTCAGAGAAGCCACCCCTGTAGCTCTCCCACTACCAAAGCCTTGCAATGCAAGCCCAATACAATATTTTAGGTATTTTACCTCAGTCATTACATTAACACTTCATAAATATTGTGTTCTGGTGTGAATGTACTGGGTTAAGGTCAAGAATGTTGTTTGGCAGTATCATGCTATAATTACTTTGTTAATACAAGACATGTAAATAATTACCAGTATTATTGATCATGTAGGTAACACCAATTAAAAACACATAAATGTAAAGACCATGTCAGGACACCAGTCACCTCTCTTGTGAGCATTACTAGTTAGGCTGAAATGCCTTATCCAGATCCAATTTTAAAGAATGCTGTTAACCTTCTTTAAGTATTTTGTTAGTGTTAGCATCACCAGGTACTATGGTATTACTGCTGGATGTTTGTCTTTTTTCCAAGGAGGTTAGTAGGATAATTTTTTTGGACATTAATTGTAATTTCCTGATTGTCATTTGGGTGCAGGAAGAGTGCTAGCCTGTGTACAGGACCCACATAGGGGTATTTACTGTGAGAAGAGCTCCACATAGCAACGCATGGTTTGCAATATGTTTCTAATGGCAGGTGATTTCTTCAGAATATAAAGTGTGTTGCTTACTGTGAGGAAGTGCTTACAGTCCCCCCACCAACACTTTCTGGTATTTTTATCCTGCTGCTTCTATATACTGTTCTCTGTACCTAAAACATAGGGATCATCCATAACACTGGTGCTCCTAGCAATGAAAAATCAAGAGTCAGCCTTCAGTCAACCATGGACTGATTTTGGGGACACGAAATCACTAGATTTTCCTATAAATAATAACGTTTCAAAGAGTGGTGAACTGCGTATTTTATGTGCTCCTCAGGAAATGTGTTTTTGGGCTTTGATTACTAGGGTCTCATTGAGATTAGTGGTAACAGTCCTCTGGATGTTGGTAGTATCTTTGATCCATAACCTTTCAAGTATAAAACAAATGAAAGGTATAATACACCATTTTTGCAACATAGCATTACATCCAGTTGTGAAAGTGCTTGAGATTTTATTTTTTCTAACCTGTTCAGCTCTACTGGTACTTCACATACTGAAATTTATCTAGTTCAGCTTTAGTTTTAATTTCTCTCATGTCTCTGTACTTCTGAAAAGCTTTGAGTGCACTTCTGTGCAACTGAAGGCATTAATACCACCTGAGAAATATATTGTGCTGAAAACAAGAGGTACAAAGATGCTAATTCCACTAGGGTTGATAGAAGTCTTGTCATGAGCTACACTGAGATGGGGATTTCATTTACTGTGTTGCTTGCCACATAATGCATAACTAATCATTATGTGCTGGGGAGATGTCACAAATCCAAAGGTACTTAAGGATATTTTTCATTTTTAAATAACACTTTTCTTTTGACAATCACTTTTCTTTGATATCTGTTCTTAAAACTACCTCTTGTGGGTAGGAAAATAATACTCATTTCAATGACATTTTGGTAATAGTATAATTTTCTGCCAGTAATACCATATTTTTGCAAAAATGAAATTATGTACTTGAAAATCCTTCTTTCCCTTCGGTGTCTGGAGGCTGTCTATGTGGCTTTCAATTTATAGGCCATGCTGAATATGGAATACAACCATGTGCATATATAAACCATGCGTATTGAGTTTCTGCCTAATCTTCCAGTTTACTGTATCTATGGATTCTCTACCACTCTCAAGAAAAAAAATATAAATTACTGAATATGAAACCTTAAGGCAAGGGCCAGTGAGTTTGAAAGATTTTGTAGCTGGATCAGCAGCATACTCAATACTTCAGGCACCAACCTAAAAGTGAAAGCAGAAATGCAGTTGATTAAAGAGTAATCACTGGATTGCCCAGAAAATATAGCCCCTCTTCAGTGCCTCTTAAAGGATTCATTATTCAGTCCCAGATGCAGTGTGTTTTGACTTACTGGCGACTGCAAAAGAAAACAGGGAAATGTCATTTTTTTGGGTTTCTATCAGTGTGCTCGGCTTTGATTACCTTGGAAGATAGGCTCTTATTCCAAGACGTTTACATTCTAAGATCAGATTTTGGCACTCTTGCTCATACTGAATAGCATTAGTCAGGGCTGAGCTGCTGCTCATTCAGGTCAGATAGATCAGAATTAGTCATCAATTGAGACGGTGGTATTTATGTAGAGCCGTGATGGTGATTCAAACATCTTTCCATGAGGCAGTGATGCAAATGTTTTTCTGCTGCTTTTATCTGTCCCTCTCTTTTATATGAGTACCATAAAAAAGCCCTTCATTAAAAAAAGTGTTTCAAGAAGGAAACTGAATGAATGAAACTGTTTGGCACAAGAAGGAGCAGGAGGGATTTTGTACAGAAAGGACAGCATGGAAGAAAGCCTTGTATTCCAAACACGGTCCTAGGAAACAACCCCAAAATGTTGGCAGGTTTTCACTGGACTGCCAATAGATGAGCAATGATTAGTTTGCCTTTTTAAAATGTTGTCTCCTGCCAACCCCAAATCCCCTTCTCCCATTTCCAGTGCAGCATTCAGCCTGCAAGATAAGTGGATGATGAGGTACACAGTTGTGGTGTGGAAGGGATTCAAACAATGTGAATGAGATTTTGATCTTCTGGGAGTTCTGTAAGACACAGAGTGAAGAGGAGGAAAGACAAACTGGTCTTCATTTGCAGAAAAGGGTTTCATCTCTTTTGTGCTGTGTGGCTATGGCTGAGGAGACAGGAGGGGAGTTGTCTTCCTGCTTACATCAAATTGCCAGACCTTTAATTTTGACCAGATGCACCATGCAATTATGGCAGCTGACGGATAGTTAGAAATGAATTACTCTTTGGCAAACTGAACTTTATTTCAAGTAAGATCAGCATCAGAGAAGATACAGGAAAGCAAATTTTGTGACGGGGTCAGTGCATTTTTTAAATGCTCAGATTTCTTGGCAGAATAAAAGGAAGCATTAATGCAAAGAGGCAAAGTATCCTCATTTCTAAGCATACCTCTGGAACAGACGCCTTGCTGCTCTTCCCACAGAGCAAGGAGGGCTACATACCGATGGGCGGTCTGAACCTTGCCTCTGTTTGCTGAACTTTCCTTTTGCTGTCATTCGTATTGGGGTTATAGGTAGCATTCCTGTCACTGCCACTGTGCTCCCCACACTAATTGTCATGAAGTACAGAAGGTTCAAGCACGCTTGGTTCCCAAGGCTGCTAATGAGCCCTGAGCTCTCCTCACCCTTAATGAACCAAGGTTTGTTTTTGGGGGATTCTTGTCCATTCCTCCTTTTCCCTGGCCAGGGGAGGAGGCAAGAGTTCACACAACTGAACAATGACTTTACAGTGTAAGGACGATGCAGCTGTGCCATCTGAAGCTGTCCTCAGTTATGAGCAACAAAGCTTAAATAGATTGTACTGTGAAGAGGTAGAGCTCTGTGAGTGTGAAGCATAGCTTTTGCTTCTGCTTCACTGACCTGTCTGCTTGCGGCAGTGATGGGCCCTGGACGGGAGCTTAGGCAGGGAGAGCTGCGTAGGGCGACTCTTTCAAAGCCACTCTCTGTAACACTGAGCACAGGAAAGGAAGCAAAATGAAGTTTCAGTTGATCGTTGATGGGGGTTCTCCAGAAAATCCCAAACCCTCCATTTAAAAATCGTTGATTCCTAATCCACTTCAGGTGATTAATAAGGCTTCTAAAGCAAGCAGTAGTTCATAAGTTTTAGCAGCAGAGAGTACTCACACAAAAGTGAATGTGCACAAACACACACACACCCCCCCACGTACACACACAAACTCCTCCTAGGCAAATCACACATTTCACTATCTCACTACACTCTACTATCTTAGTCTCTAGAGGCTCTTCTTGTACCAGAGGTTTGGATCATTAGAAATTTGGGCTAATCTACTGTTTATTGTTTACTTCCTCCATCTTCCTTAGGGCTTTTCAGTTATGACACTGTATGACAAACATGTATACGTTATATATTTGGACACATGTATACAGCTACATATGCATAAAAGTACAGGTACATATAAATACAGTTGCATATGTTCTTGAAATACATACGAAGAGTATATTAGTATATGACATATCTTGCGTTTTATTATTTACATTATATGTGAAATATCACATGCTTTCCTAGAAATATTTTTCCTTCTATATATTCAGATATATATTTACGCAAGTAAACACAGACATGTACTTTAAATGCTGTGCTATGGCTATAATACCAAATGAAAATTTTAATCTGATAGAATAACTTTTTAAATTGTAATAGCTATTGTAAGGTTATCAGTTATAATACTCCAGACTAATCCTTGCACAATGCTATACAAAGGTGAAGTTTTAAAAAAAAGTTTTACTACTAGATGAGTGAAGCCAAAAGCAGCATCTGCTGAAGAAATCTAATTTTGCTGTAATAGGCTGATTGAGGGTCATCATTCTGGGTTTTAATAATGCACAGAAACATCTGCTGTTTTCCTCGACAGCATGAGAGAGAAAGGGAAAGAAATGAAGAAGGAGCTTTGTTTTGCATTCTTAAGTGAACAGAGGAGGGGAGGGGGGAAATAAAGCAGTTCAGTTTTAAATACCTTGATGTATGCATATGCAGGTTCAAAACTTTAGATTGCTCTCCTGCCTGGCGTGGCGGGTTGATAGCCCTGAGAGCAGTGGTGAAAGTTGACAACCCCCCACGGCTGACCCCTCATGTTCTCTCTCGCCTAATCGAATTTTATGTGTGTTTCCAGATAGCTGATCAGCTTCCCTGGATTTTGCTGACGCCACAGGAAAGCTTTGCCTGAAGATGGAAACACTGGAGTCGGAACTGACCTGCCCTATCTGTCTGGAGCTGTTTGAAGACCCGCTGCTGCTGCCTTGCGCTCACAGCCTCTGCTTCAACTGCGCGCACCGCATCCTGGTCTCCCACTGCGCCACCAACGAGCCGGTGGAGTCTATCACCGCCTTCCAGTGCCCGACCTGCCGCTATGTCATCACCCTCAGCCAGCGCGGTCTAGACGGGCTCAAGCGCAACGTCACCCTGCAGAACATCATCGACAGGTTTCAGAAAGCCTCGGTCAGCGGGCCCAATTCCCCCAGTGAGACCCGCCGGGAGCGGGCATTCGACAGCAACAGCATGTCATCCTGCGAGAAGGTCCTCTGCCAGTTCTGCGACCAGGACCCTGCCCAGGAGGCAGTGAAAACCTGTGTTACCTGCGAGGTGTCCTACTGTGAGGAGTGCCTGAAAGCCACTCACCCTAACAAGAAGCCATTCACTGGCCACCGTCTCATTGAGCCCATCCCGGACTCTCACATCAGGGGATTAATGTGCTTGGAGCATGAAGACGAGAAAGTTAACATGTACTGCGTGACTGACGACCAGTTAATCTGTGCTTTGTGTAAGCTGGTCGGGCGACACCGTGACCATCAGGTGGCAGCTTTAAGTGAGCGCTATGACAAGCTAAAGGTTAGTGCTACCTATCAGCCTTTCTAGCCAAGCAGCATGTGGTTGGGAAGGAAAGTGCCCTTTGGTTGCATGTTAAATTCCTCATTTGAGTAGGGGTTGGGAAAGGTAAGTGTGCAGTCTCTAATCGGACAAGGTACAGATACAGATCTATATGTGCACTTGCTCATCACCACTTAAAAGGTGTTGGATTATGAAGGAAAGGTTCCTCAGTCATGCTTTGATTTCTCTATAGCTATCATAAGGAATATGCAATATATGCTACTGTTTAGGTGAATTTTCTTACCTACTCCAGCTTCATTTGTGGCAGCTGGCAAGGTTTAATGCTGACTGCACATACACAGGCACTGATTAAAATGTCAGGCATTCTTAGTGTATGTTCTGCTGTTGATTATTTTTCATTCCGTTGCTTTCATTGTGAAAAGCCCTTTGCATCGCTGCTAACAGGAGATGCATTTGTCTGTGCTGGCTTCAGGGATGCTAGCTGCCTGTCCAGCCAGGGAAACCGAGTGCCGGCTCTGCTCTTCCCGTGCTGCCTCCCACCCAGGCTTGCAGGTGGTGCAGTCCTGGAAACAAAACCAAAATTATTTCTGAGTTTCTTCTGGCATTCCCGTGCTTTGGCAAGCTTGTGACACATCTGCCAGATAGCTGGGCAGCTCCGGCAGCCCCCTGGCCCTGCGCAGGTTACCCTGGGTGGGGTGGCAGTCGGCAACCCGGTCTCAGGGTGCTCTAGTAGCTCTCCAGGCTGCTGGCAGAGGCAGAGCTCCTGCTGAACAGCGAGGTCAAGATGAGTGGCCTCCCACCCACCTGGGTGTATGTTCCTCTCATGCCGATTTCGGTGCTGCTGCAGAGCAAAGGCAGGAATTAAGCATCCCATGCTTTCCTCCACTCAGTCCCTGCAGACGGTCTGCATGTGCCCATGTGTGTTTGGGGGTGGATTTTTTAAAGATGGACTGCAGTCGAGGAACTACAGGTGTGGAGGGCAAAGCTTATCTGCCAGCCTTCACACAGAATTTTGGAGATGGAAAAAGAAACTGAATTACTAGGTTTAACTAACTGCAAGGGTTTTCTTAAATACCTTCAGACAAAAATGTGTGGCTGCACACATTTATGATAACTTTAGGTGATTGAAGTGAAAGCTGCATACACATGCTGTGTGGGTTTTGTGCCTCTATGCATGTGCAAACATGCAGATCATATTCTATGATTGTATTAACATAATGAAAGACACTTCCTTACCTGGACGTGATAGCTTCCTTTCATTTCTTAAAGACTTTTTTTATTTGCTATGGAGAAGTTGTTGCTTTTGCTTTCTTTTCTTCTGAATCGGTTTGTAATTTCAATAGGTAAGAGTTTAGCCACTGATGAAATGGGGCATGGACTATAAATGTGAATAGAAGATGCACGCACTTGCAGTGCTTTTCAATAAATTAATGGGTTTATGTCCTTAACAGGTGCTACAGTTTAGTAAGCTAACAGTGTATTATTTATCAACTTTATATGAGTAGGAATACACTACTTAACATGAAATACCTTGAACATTAAATTTCTTAGCATTGATATACATAAATAGGGCAACTCTTCAAAGACTTTAAAAGGCATGAATTTTCTATTGACATCTAACATTGCAGATAGAAAAAAAAAAAAAAGAGGGTATTTTTGTATAATCTGTGGCTTTTCTGTGCAAAGATGCCTAAGCAAACTCTGAAAGGGTGTCTCAAACAGGGAAGTAACATTCATATTAGACATTACTCAGTTTAGCTAACTTGGCAAGAAGCCTAAACGAGTACTTTCCACCACTGTCCTTGAAGAGTAATTAAAGTACTAATTCAATGGTTAGTGTAGGCCTAGTAAAAGAATTCTTTCCTTATAATGGCAACTCCTAGAATTGTTTATAATACCTGTATGATTTTTTCGAGATGTGGACTTTCTTTGTACCCAAACTATCTAAAAGTAGTTTACACAGACAGTTATTAGTCTACATGAAACCCAGTTCCGATCCTTTGTCATGAAGATGTCTGTTTCACTTTGCTAATGCCAACAGTGACATCAGTCATGCCAATTATGCCTGCAATTATGACATGTTTCTACCCTGAGCCCAGGAACAGTAGGCTAGGTGGTTTCCATCCAGAACCAGCATCCATTCTTTGTTCAGAAGAAGGTAATTTGAAAACCATGTCTTTCCTCATTGCCTCTTCCATCTCAGAAATTTGTGCGGTTTTATGTATCAAACTCAGAGAGTGGGATTTTCAATTCCATAGATAGGCATTTATCCCACCAAACAAATACCTGTTCAGTGTTTGGTAGCTGATGGGCAAGAATTTCCAGGTCCATTTTCACATTCAGGCCTCCTCCGGCATAAACGGTGATATGACCTCTTGAGTCACCAGTCTATGCTGCTAACATAAATCTTAGGTACAAGCTTTCAGATGGTCTTTTTCAACTTACAGATGATGTGCACGTGCCATTGGCACATTCAGTGTTCAAGTGGATCAGAAAATCCCCACCTAAAAAACCATGTTGTTGACTGCTGTATCGCTGCTGCTGGTTTTTGTTATATCTGGGGGTTGATATAAAGGCTATTCAAATCTTTAAAAAAAATTCTGAAAGAATGAGTGTGCAGTAGCCACTAGTATAGTGGATTCATTAAAAAATGGGTGGTTAATTGTATGTTTAAAAAAGAAAAGCAGCACCACTTAAGTGACACTTTCTTTTTTGTGATTCTTCTTTTTAAATCGACACATTGTTGATGCTAACAACAGCAACTGGTGTTGCTCTGGGCGTCAAGCTATGCTAATCACTCGCATTCTCTTCCACTGGTGTTACTAATTGTTTCAACAATATCTTACCCTTCATTAAGCATAGGACAAAAGATGCCATTACAATCTAGCTCCTTTTGTGACTAAAATGAAACTGCTTAATTAGGAGTTCTGTACACTTGTCCAGCAGAGGTGTCTACGCTGAAGTGTGTTTAATAGTCAATGTAATAGCAATTGTGGACATCTCAAAATGAGAAAGTGTTTTCTTTTGGCAACTGTGGCTCCAACCCCGAAAGGGGCTTTTCTTTCTTGACTTGCACTGGGGTGGAGGGGGTTGAGGACACTTGTGTTCTTCCAGGAGCAGTCTTTTCTTGCTTAGCTACACAACCGCAGAATATACCTTCACACTTACGGTTGATTTAGTGTTTATAGATGTGTTTAGAGGGGTTTTTTCTAAGTAGATCATAGATAGATGCATATTAAAAATGGGAAAACGATAAATGATGACCAAAACAGAGAACAGGAAATATCCTGGTAATACATTGAATTTGTGGGTGGTGGTCAAAATTGTGGTATAAATTAGAAATAATTTTTAGCTTCATAAAAAATGAGGGCTTTAAAAATAGAAAGTGCAAATGCTTATGCTTACCCCACCATATTACCTCAAAGGAAGTATTTATGGCTAGTTACTCTTGATACTGATTCTTTGCTTTTTGTCTTGTTGCAATGGAAAGGAAAAGACAGTTTAAAAGTATGCTTATTTTTTTCAGAGAAAATTCATAAAATTACCATTGTTCTATAGATGTATTTATATTCAAGGAAGTGATAAGAAAACTGAAAAGATAAGATTCATTTTGAACAATGGGGAGAAAGAAGTTACAAGGTGTGGATGGAAAGATATCACTCATTTAATATTAGTGAAGGCCCATGAAGAGCTGTAACAAAAAAGGAAGATAGACAGTAAGCCATATTTTTAAATGGTGTAAAGCCAGGATAACTCAATTCAAAGCAATGTTTTTCCTTGCCTTCATATTTACTGAGAATCTGGCCGTTGATGCATATGTTCTTGCCAAAAAAGAATTTTGGCACAATGTTTGTACTGCTTTGTCAAGAAAGATCTTTTGTTGAATGGAACTGCTGTAGGTTAGCTGTGGTTCTCCATGTTTTTCTTTGAATGTTATTAGTGTTGACGTGTATTGGGCATGTTTATGAAGGCAGGGCAGCCCTCTGAATGGCACTCAGAAATTCCAGGAATAAAAGGGAGCTTCTTGTTTGTGTGATTTTCACCTAGTTTTAGTGGCAGAATCCATACACTCTATTGTTCCTACACTGTTTATTCAGGATGCAAGGATTTGGTTTTCTACAGTTGTGTCGATTCAATTCCTGACAAATATTTTTTTGGTGGGAGGCAGACATAAACTCTTTCCATGTAGGGAGAACTGCATTCAGCTCTTAGAAGTGTTACTGTGTAAAGGTAGGAGACTTCGTCAAGTCCACAGCTTCTACAAATAGAGCACAAAAATATGTCTGCTTCCCTGCTATGTATGTTATGAATTTAAAAACTTTTCATATTTAAATGTCTTTGCAGAGATACTGGCAAAATACGTGTTGAAGCTTGCCAAATGTTTTTATCTGGCATTATCTTGTAGTTGCACCTTGATCATTAATTGGTATACTGCAATACCATAAAAACCCAGCACTCAAATCTATACTGTACGAACAGTGGGTTTGACCATCTGGAAACATTGGTTTCTGGATTTACATATAAATATATTATGCACATACATGTAAAGGTGTGTCGATATACATTTTATTCGTTTTATGTGCATATTTATAGTGCTTGTTTTAGTATATAAAGGCAATACTACCTATGTTCCTATTGTCGTGGTTTTACCCTGGCTGGCAACCCAGCACCACGCAGCCTCTTGCTCCCTCCCTCCCACCCGGAGGGTGGGGGGGAGAATTGGAAGGGAATGTAAAACTAGAGGGTTGAGATAAGAACAATTTAATAATTTAAACAGAATAAAAAGGTAAGAACAACAACAGTAACAATAATAACAATAACAATAATAATAATAACAACAACAACAATAATAATAATGACAGTTATAATGGAAAGGTGGGGGATAGGATAAAATCCAAACAAAAAGGGAGAAAGGAAAAGAAGTGATGCACAGTACAAGTGCTCACCACCCGCTGACCAATGCCCAGCCAGTCCCAGAGCGACGATGTCCCTGGCCCAAGCTAACCCCCCAGTTTATATACCAAGCATGTCATTCCGTGGTATGGAATACCTCTTTGGCTGGTTCAGGTCAGCTGTCCTGGCTGTGTCCCCTCCCAATTCCCCGTGCCCCTCCAGCCCTCTCACTGGCAGGGCCCGAGAAACTGAAAAATCCTTGACTTAGTATAAACATTACCCAGCAACAAGTGCAAACATCAGTGCGGTTATCAACATTGTTCTCACATCAGAGCCAGAGCACAGCATTGTGCTAGCTACTAAGAAGAAAGTTAACTCCATCTCATCAAAACCTGGACATGTGTATATAGATTTGTTTGTCTAGCGTAAAAATACACGTAATTTCTAAGTTCATGAATATCTGGAATCTTGTATTTGAATAAATACACGTATGCCTATATTTTAAGTAAATATATACAGTTTCATATACATGTGTGGGTCAGTAAAAATATATTTGATCACATATATATAAACTACACATTAGTTGTTACTGGGTATCTGTTTTTGATATTCCACACATATATCTGTTATTAGTAACTGAATATTTTCACATCTAAATTTATAGTTTCCTTGTGTACCCTTAACTTTACTAATTTCTTATTTAAAAGAAGTTATTTAACTAAAAAAAATTCCAACTGATACATAAAGACATAGTTTGTCAATGTTATAGTGATTTGTTATTAAATGCTTAGGTAAGTGGCGCTTTCCCTTACATTGTACTTAATAGATTCAGAGGGTAAAAAGTTACTTTCTGTAGTGCCAGTTATGCAGTTTAACATATAGTTTAAAACACTATATCCAACCTGACAAAATGTGGAACTTGTGGACTTTCATTATTATTACATTATTATTAGATTAGATGCAGCTTGATGTTATTACTAGATCATTATTAGATTAGATACCGCTTAACAGATATTTCTTTGTATAAATTTTTGATGAAATTAAAAAGATGAATGGTCACATCTGTTAGTATAGAATATTATCTGCTATTACTTAACCCAGAAATAGATGCAAAAATGTAACTAACTTGTTGTGCTTCAGTATTTGCAGAGATCCAAAAATATTAAGGTATTACATGGAAGAGCATCACTATAGGAATGAACTACTTTACTACAAAGGTTTTCTGGCTACACTTATTTTATTACATAAATATATAAATATTAAGGCAGACTTTAGAACATTCTCTCTCTTTAGTGTTGTCTCAAGTGACTGTGTTTCCTCCATCTGGTATTTATTTGTTAGAGTTTGGAAGGATAATAGAAAATGTCAATACAGTAATAACAACAGTAGTCCTTTTCAGAGGAGTAGTTTGGTTGGGGTTTTTTTGATAAATTTTAGACTGTTTTGTGTAGTTTGAAGTTCCTTGTGTTTATGACTGTGGATAATGAACTATGACTTTATAATAAGTACTATGAGATTGTTTTTATCTATCTAAGATCCTTTAAATAATATAAGCCATAGTTTTTAAAACTTACTTTCACAAATTTAACAGTTGACAAGTCTTTCAAAAATGTTCACATGCTACTTACTTCCTTTGATTTTTAGTGGAAATGATGGTGTTGAGGGCATAATCTATTCAGGAAGAACAAGAGAAATAAAATTGCAAATAGTATAGCATTATTATCTTTGTTCTCCTGACTCTGATTTTCAGTGAAGCCAGAGCAGGCATTAAGTAAAATGTATTTTCATACTTTTCCATGGCACTGGTCCAAGCTGTTCAGATAACGGACTTTAAGTCCATGTTCTAGCTCTGAATTTGCTTATTGTAATGACCGCTTGACCGACCCTTCATTGCTTATACATTTTTTGATAATACAATGCTTGAAATTTGATGATGAAATATAATGCACAAGAGATACTTCCTCAGAATGAAAATTTGTGTTTAAACAATAAATAATAAAGCAAGGAAAAAATAGCAATAAAAATGGAAATGAAGCAAATAGATGAGGTTAAGGGCAAATAATAAACCGCTTTATAACATTGGGCACAGGTCAACCCTTTGTTTAGGAAATGTAGTGTCTATCTACCAGAGTAACAGAGCTGGTAACAGGAAAAGTTACAAAATAGTGACCTTTCAAAGGCAGAACATTTACGGGTTTTAGCATAACAGTACATTTTCTTATAACTGATAAATAGAATGATTCTTTCAGTGCTTTACTGGGGAATAAAAATCCCAAAATACCAAATTACCAGAAAAAAAAATCCTAAAATCTGGATGTAAATATCTCCCAAATAAGCACTGCAGAACACTTAATATTTCAGAATTCTCTCAAGCTTTAATTTAATATGTTCAATTACTCCATGAAGAGAAATCCAAATTACTTTAACCCTGCCCTGTAATGACACACAATCATAGGAGCATGATTAAAGCATTTTAGTTCTTCATCTTATGTTGAAGTTTTCATGACATATTCTATTTTTTTGTGTTGTCTGATCTTAAAACACAAATATAACAATGATCCCAGTACACTACTTTCCATTTCAGGCTTCACAAGTGTACATCTATTATGATTTTCTTTGGCCCTCTTTTTTCAGCAAGCTGTACACTTCCTAGCAAAACGGTAATACTTGTATGTATCCTCATTGCTGTGAACCTATACATAGGGGTTCATACCTATCAGAAATGGTGCCTAATTTGGAAAGCCTGAATAGTCCGTGGAGAGGGTATCTCCTCCGGAAGGTTATGGACTGGAAAGCTGTGTTGGGTTGCTAAAGAACACTTTGGACTCAAAGCCTGAAACAGGTGATGAGGCTGTGTGTTCCCTCTTCCTCCCATCTGTATTTACCTTTCCCCAAAACCAGACATCCAGGCCCCTATCTCCCTTGGTATGCCTTGACCCTCCATGCAGGAAACCTTTTCTTTTGCTGGGAAGGATGTTGTTGCCCTCGAGAGCAAGCACCCACACTGAGGACGTGGGGTGAGGGGATTCCTGCCTGTCACAGCCTTCACATCTCATTTATAATGTGCTCTTGCAAATCAGACAGAGCCTGCTCTGTTTTCCAGTTACCTAAAATCAGTGAAAAATGAAGGAGGAGCAAAGAAAATGGAAAATTAGATGATTTTATTATAGTGTGACTATACCTAGTTATTCCTAGACCTTCTGTAAATCCTTACTTAAGCAATTCTTACCCTTCTACAGTATAAATGCTTAATAGAAAGTCTTCATCACTAAAATGCTTAGAATATGTTGGGTAGCTAATAAATAATAGATCACTGACTTTCCTAATGATGTACCTTGATGGTGCCAGCAGAATTGCTTTTTACAATAGCCTTTTTAAAATTCTGCAGGCTGGAGTGGACGTATCACTTGTTTTATGAATATCTCCTTTGTGTAGGGTGTTGGTCCTATGCAATATCCCGGTTTATGACTGTGGAAGGAAAGCAGGTGCAGGGTTGTTTAATGCCTTGGACAAAAGTTCTTGAGGGACTGGAGTTCTGGCCTGCCTCCGTACTTCATAGGTCCCCCCTGTTAGAGCTTTCTGACCCGCTTTCAGCTGTCCCCAGTTGCCAAGATGTGAGACTGTCGTAGTTACAATTGCACTGCAAAATTTAGAAAATGCTGTGCCTCTTGCTAGCACTTGTGTGTTTGCATATACACCTTGTCTTCTCTGAAAGAGCTCCATGAGATTCTGAGCACTGAAAACTGGAAAGGGAAGAAAAATGGAGAAGCAATGGGTCCATAGCCAGGAGTATGGTTCTGTAGAAATATTTCCCCATCCATCTCAATTATAGCACTACTGCACTTCCAGAGTTTTTGGGCTATTTACATATTTGTATTGAGTGCAAAGCAACAGGGTTTGGTGGTTTGGTTTTTTTCCGTGCTTACAACATTTTTATTTTTGGAGAAATGAAAATTTCCTGCCAAAATGTAATCTCAGTCCTCTCTTTTTAAACTTTGCAGTTTTAGCTTCCTTACAGTTTGTTGGCCATAATAACATAAATTAGCAGTATGAAACTATCATTATATTTTACAGTATGAGAAGGATCAAATTAAACACAGATGAGAAATGTAACTGGAGTGCCTATGGCTAGCTTTTTCCTTTGTGATTTATCTGTTCAGTTAGTTGTGATATGGAGAATGATCTTCTGAACTATGGCAGACCCTCATCCATAGCCTTTTAGTGGCCCACAGAACACTGGCTGCAGAAACCAAATGCTGCAAATTTGAAAAGGCAAGGATATTTTGGTGGAATAATATACAATACACAACTTCATCTCTATTTGGGGGAAAAAAAAAAAAAGGAAATCTGTGGGCATTTGTGACTTTGGAATAGATGGTATTCCACTCTACTATCATCTCTGTCAACCACATCTGTAAAGTATAGAAATTATATTTTACTTAATTTTACTATGCTAATTCCCAAAGGCTCAATTCAAAAAAACTCCTGTAATGTAATATCTTGTACAATTACATGAGATGTAACCCCAGCTTCAAGAAATATTCGTTCAACTATGCTTAGAACAAAATACGAAAGCAAGCATGACAGGTATGTAGAAATTTTATACGGTTACAGTAATATTCAGGCAAGCTGTTGGCATCATGTAATGGGTAAGATTAAATAAGAAAAAAGTTTTAAATTAATATTGGCTAGTTTCATTAGTCAGTGAAGGCACTACTATTTGATTTCTTATAATTACTGTGGGTTGAAATACAATAGCCTCACTCCCCCTTGTTGCTATGCTGAAAGGCCTGGATTCTTGTGCTTTTCATCTAAAGAAGAGGTCCCAGTGCAACTCCTGGCTCTGTATGTCCTGTCTTATGTGCCAGTCTAATAAATTAATTCTGATGTCCAAACTCAGTTACAGTTATAATAGTACTCCTTTTGACTGAAAATTTACACTCCCTAAGTTTGAAAAAAGAACTGAAATGTAAGATATTCCAAAATACGAGCAAATCTCTATCTAATATCTTCTGAGACGGAGATTCTCTTCTATCTCAGAAGTGTTTCAGCTTTTATTTCTTAATGAAGTTACGGTTTTGACATTTTTTCCCAAAGGGTATTCTAAATAAAATGAAAATAAAAACCTGCTACAGTGAGAAGAAATCTTCCATGTAATTTATGCAAGAGTTCATGTCAATTACAATAAACAGTAATAAAATGTATAGTCCTTTCTTAAAAAGCAAGAGAGTACAAAGGGGTCTTTTCAATACCGTTACTTACTAGTGCCATACTGCATGAATCATTTCTTACACTATTACTTACTGTAGGCTCACCAGTTGTGGGTGATAAATCATTGTTAATACCAGGCAGATGAAGATGGGAGCAGCAATCTGCTTTCAGGCTGAGTGAAGAGATGGGAATGACAGGGGATGGAACTCCTGGGTCCCAGGATGAGTATCAGGGTGGGATTGCTAACACACCTGTTGTTCAGAGGTGTGCCTAAAATCATAACCCACTCCAGCATATTCTTCTGTATCTTTTTCTGTAATTTGCACACATTTTGAAATATATACTTTAAAAGTATTAAACTTCTATTTTTGCCTCAGAAGATAAACACTAACGTGTTCAGCTACAAATGAGCTGGAACAACTCTGATGGCAGATAGTACTGGATGATTTCTTAGCACTCTCAGAATATCAGACCTGGAGGAAGCAATGGCTAATTTGAAGCTGATAAAGAAAAAAATAATAATAAAAGTGCTTCCCTGATGAAAATAATCCACTTTTCTCTTTTCTCTAAAAATATCTACATATATGCAAACTAAACTTAAGACTTGTCAAACTCTCCTGTTCATGCCATGCAGTTTATATTGAGATTTCATGCTGTCTATGAATAACATTGTCAATTCAGCTTGCAGTGCATTTGAACGCCAGAGAAATTCTCCATATCTAAGTCTAGCTGATAGGCCTAGCTGATACTTAAAATTAGTTAAAGGTAAAAAAGGAAAGATATCATCTTTCATTAAATACTAAGAGAAATGAAAACGTCATGCAACAAAGTAAAAGAGAAGAACCTACATTGTTGTATTGGTTATATAGATTAATGTTCTTTTGGTAAGCACCCAGCGCTTTTTTACTTTAAGACCAGCTGGCAGTTGCTGTAGGTTCCTGCATTAAAGTAGTCTCCCCACTGAAACTCATCTCTGCGTTTCTGGAGACATACTGGCTATTTTGAAATGTGAGGCTATACACCCTAGTTTTGTTATTTGCTATGACACAGTCAAACTTTAAATAGAGATTAAAGACAGGCAGCTGTTCACAACATATGTGTCTCATGGTAGAAGCATTAAGCAGACTTGTTAGGCTATAGCTAATGACAGTGTGTGCAAACTTTTATTTCCAGATTAAGCCAGCAGCATATGGAGAACATAACTCATTCAAACTGAATTTGAGCAATATCTATCTTAATAATGAGTTACTAAAGGAAAGATGACATACTGATCAGTGTATGGATGATGGTTCGTCTGAGTAGGTATTTAAAACATTTTATTTGTGGTCCAAAGACTCTAAACACATGCATGCAAGAAATGCCTTCAAAGGAATAATTGAAGGGACTATTAAAATATTACAAATAATATCTGACTGACATAATCAGTTTTTAAAAAATTAAAATTTGTCAATCCAAAAACAGATGTTTTCAATGCCTTTGAAAGGGGAAAAATATATGTGCAGATATGCAAGAGATTGGTAGAGGTGAATGCTTAGGAGAGAAAGCCCCTGTGTTTTTCTAGTAGTCATGGACCTCCTGGTCACTATATGGTCTTTCCTGTGGTTCCTGCTTCCCCTGTGTAGACAGCAGCTGGGGGCTGCTGGAGCAGGGGGTCACTCCAGGATGGCCCTACCAATGTTGGGGCTCTCCTGTTGCACAGGGTGTTCTTCAGCTTGGCAGGAGTGAGCCACATTTGCTTTTCTGTGAGTAATTGCTTGCTGTTAGAAGGCTAGCACTGAGGGTTCAAATTCATCTGTACATCAAAAACTCTGCCATGTCAGGGAGCTCCTGCATTGAGGCCCTTTTTCATGCCAAGGGTGATAGGTGCTCACTTCCAAAAGGACCCACTTCAGATGGTTGGTGAGGTTATGCAAGCTTTGGGTGAATTTATAGGATGATGCAATTTTTTATTTCATGTATCTTAAGTATGCGCAGGCATTGTTCTCTCCTCTGAATTTGATTACAACCTTCAACTTAAAAAAATATGTTGTAGCTTGGGGGGAAAGGGACGTTATATTAGACATACAATAATGTTTTCACCCTCTTTTGAACATTTCCTATGATCACTCTTGAGGAAAAAGTGACCTTTCCATTCAGATCCACCAATTAGAGCAGCAACCATGAAGCTTTTTTGTGGTTTTTACGTTGTCTTTCCACCTGCTGAACTAGCTTTCTTTTCAGACTTGGTAGACATGTGCTCAGGCTCTCCCGAAATTCCAATGCACTGAAATTCTTATGCAGGCAGGATGCTATGAATTACTGTAATTCTTTTTGGGTAACAATATTATCAGAGGAATCTTTTTTTACCCCTTTAGTTTATGTGATTACTTTCAGCTTTGCCCATATTTATACAAGTTGAAAATCTTTGTCCAAACATATAGTGAATTACTCTAGGTAATACCACCTCTTTAGCTTAATGATTTTCTTGTAATGTCTTTTGTTAAAGAGGGCTGGGTAAGGAGAGTGATAAGCTCATAAACCATTTTTCTGAACACCTGAAAAATATTTAAATTAAGTTTTAATTTTGAGCAGTTTTAAATGGGTTGTTGCTCTGCCTAAATCAGTTTGCACATTCTCACTTGAAAGCAACGTAATCTTTCTGTCAAATAAACCACTACTACTTTTTAGGAAAAATCAATCAAACAAACAAAAAAACCCAGCAAAAAAACCAGATTTGGAGTTCTGCTCTTAAACCTTATAATGCTTAATTTCAGTACTGTTAAAGTCAGTGAAGGCTTTAGATTTTAATGTGTACAATATCAAAATAATTTTGAAAAAATTAGGAAGCAATTGTAGTCTAATTGTTGCCTCTATTGTGTGCAGGGTTGAGTGTTTGCAGTATAGGGGTACAAGTAAATTGTTGGGTTACAAGCAAATGATTGTCACAAGTTACAAATTCAGATGTGGGAGAGCTTATTTTGTAATGACTCTGCTTATAGTTAGCAATGAAACTGTCACTCCAAGGAAGAAAACCACAGAAAAGTAAAGGGGAGGATGCTTGGTTTTCACATATGTTTTTTTTCCCTGACATATTCTAAGTATGGTAGGAACCCTAGTTCACCCTGAAGTTCAAGACAGGAGTGCCTTATTGAATGACTCCTGCTTGCAGAATGGGCTCTGGATCTGCTGTCACGTGTTTTCCTTGAAGGAACTCGTTTCCTTCCTGAGGAGGTCTGCAAGGTCAGGCAAATATCCGATCTTGGACGCTGCCTGTCTCAAAGTTTCTCTCTCTGAGTCATTATTTCTACAGAAAAATTCATAGGGAAGGTTGGTTAGAAATCCTGGAGTGTAGCTAAGCGCTTCAGTAATGGGGAGCCATTTCAAACTGGGCATGCTGGGTGGAAGAAAAGTGTTTTGAAGTTTTGGGGTTTTCTCTTAGTTAGTATATACGTGATTTCAGTATTCTTGTTTAAGAGTCAGAATTCATGTAGTTGGTTTCCAGTGCTCTGAAGAGGCTTGGTACTGTCAATAAAAGGCCTCCTGTCCATTCTTAAAAATTTGGCCCTTTTACTACTTTTGCCGTATGTTTATAGTATATACCAAATGCTGGCCTCAGGCACACCAGCAGAATCCCACATTGCTTCAGCAGATGTTATTGGATTTTTTGATTATTCTTACTGATTATTAATTTATTATGTACTTATTATTGACTATTTGGGGTTTTTCTTATTAATACTATTGGCACTCAGAGTACATTATGGGATCACTGAACTGATTTAACAAGCCCGCTGCTGCCAACAAATGGGTCACCCTGTCATGTCATTCTCCCTGCCTTTTCTGCACACTGCTGTCATCCTGCTGAAGCAGCTCCGGCACTTGTGCGACCCGTTGGTGAACTGATTCCCTGCATTTTCTGCTGGCAGTGAGTAGGCCTGGCAGTGCGACGGTGCAGGCATGCCTGAGGTGAGACCACTGAATCTACTCCGTTTTCTCCCTCTTTCGACACCCAGCCACCTTCACTGACTGTACAAGGTTACTCTAGGAAGACTGCCGTGTGAGATGCTGATAGATGCACAAGTCAGGTGCCTAAAATACAATTTCCCAGCAGCCAAATCAATTTCATGGCTAGTTTCTGTGCGTCCACCATTTCCCCCCTCCTGTAGCAGTGCACCCCCACCTCTTCCTCAGCATCTATGCCATGCCTGTCCAACTCCACCCTGAGCTGTGACAGCTCACAAGGTCAGTAAAAAACCAACTCTGCATAGTAAGTGAGTAATTTTCTGTATGTCTAGCAAGCGAAATGACTCAGTGATGGATCAGACTTACCCTGATTCCGGCACAAAGTAAAGATAAGGATCTTGCAGAGTAAGACAGGGAGGAAAGTGATTGAATGGACTTTAAATATTATCCTAAGCAAGCAGGAGCAATTCCATCTATAGCCCTTAAATGTGTATGAAAAGGAGATACAGCAACCTCTATGCCCAGCTCTGTTAAGGGTTGTTCTCTTTATCACCACAGATTGCTGTTAAGATGTACAGATGTGACTCTTGATATTGTCAACCTTTCAGAATTTGAGAAGAGCTGAAAAAAGAAAACTTTCTTTTTCCTTGTGTCATTAAGTGTCCAAAAAGTATTTTTGCCAATAAAAAGAACTGTATTGATAAAAAAGCAAAATAAACTACAGAGCTGCGAAAGTGATGCTACAACTACGCCTATACAAGACTTTTTGCAGGACAAAAATTCCCTGCAGAAGTTAATGCCCCTCACATAATGTTAGAATTCTGGCATAAGCTTCTAATGTTAAGCCGTGACTTTTGTTGGGAATAGTGGTAGGAGAACAAATCTGATCTTTGCAGGTTTTTACACCCCTGCTGTAAATTTTGCCCTATGATTAAGCTTCATGTCACCCCCTAATATGTACTTAGAACTTACACCAAGTTCTACAGTCAGTTCCAAAAAACTGAACAAATATTTCACAAATCTGGCGTAAAGTTTAAGCTTGGAAACAGTCACCAAAGTAATTTGGTTTAGATTTCCTTGAGAACACTTACTAGGTTTATAGTAGGGATATAATCTTTTCTGCTTTGGGATAAGTTCATCCATGAAAAATATGAACAAGACTGAGGATTTGTTATTTATGTATTTATTTTGATTTATACACACGACTTTTGAAATAGTCCTGGAATAGTCCTTGAAATATAGCGGAATGGATCTGTCTCATAATTCTCTTTTAACCACAAACCAGCAGGACTTCAATAGCTGAGCTGCAACAGGTGTAGATATATCTGATTTTTAAGAACTCTTGTCAGAGCCTTCCTACTTTCTCACAGACTGCAGGATAAAATGGGCTTGGGAGTCATGCTCACTAAAACAGGGCTATTCTAAACGAAATAAAGAGCAAATTCCAAAACACATCAGAGCTAATTTGCCATTGTTTTCACTATAAACCATAATGAATCCTCATCAAATAAATGCAGCTGCTATGGTGCTGTATCCAAAATAATGTAATTAAATTGCTGCTTGGGGAATTTTAGAATATAAATTTGGCAGAGACTTGTTACTGGCAAATTGACAGCAAGCCAGCATAATCTTATCCAGAGAGGTGATCCTGTGTTCTGTCATTCTAAGAACAGAGAGAGGAGAAACAGAACCAAGATGACAAATGGCCAGACCAAAATCTGAAACAAGAAACCGCAAGAACTTAAGGCTAATCCAAGCCATGCTGGAAAGTCTATTGGGAAGGAAAGTGGAGGACAGAAGGAGAAACCTTGGATGGGTTACATTAGAAAAATTCTCCCCCACGCTCTGTGGTGACAAGGTCAATAAGGAAAGAGGGTCCACCAAAGGGAGCCTGCAGGAACTTTGCCACCACCAGGGTCAGAAGAGTCACAACCCCTAATCAGGCAAGAGTAGATCTGGGGTATCATTCCCAGAGCTGACTCGTCCTCCTTGCCTGCTCCCCTACAAAAACATTCCCCACCCTGTCCTGCTGTCAGTGAATGTGTGGATGTTTGATTGTAATTTAATGACCTCCATCTGGAGGAAAGCAGTGATGTTGGGAAGCTTGGCCTTTTGCATGATGAATTCCCCAGAGCTCTTAGGACCCAGGCTGGCACATGGAGGTACAACACACAACTCTAACATCTGTAACAACTTCTGTGATGAACGTGTGCTGAACACACTAACATTGTCTCTGCTTGGGCTGTTCAAGATCAAACAAGTTGTCATTAAAGTGAAGAGTTGTGATGAAGTGACTACTACAATCATTTTCCTGGCTACAGAATTGTAAAACTAAAACCAGGGTCATCCTCTATCATCAGAAAGCAGGTTTTATTTCTAACTTGTATTAACACTAACCCCAAATTAAATTCTAATTTCAGGAGAGAGGAGTTTGCATTGAGAACAAATCTGAGCCTTTAAATGTTTATGTTTAATAAGCCTTAGTATGCCCATTCTAATTAAGCATATGTGAAATATTGCAACTTAAAGCATACTTTACTTTAACAGCTATGTTTCTATTCCTTTAAATCCTAGGCAAAAGCTCCTGGGATTGTGTTTCCAATACGAATATTCAATATTATGGCTTCAGAATTGGATATCCATGAATAGTTAACATTGCATGTTCCCAAAGGAGTTACCTAACACTGCAGCTCAGGGACAGCTGACCAGATGAAGCTAACAAAGCCCTTCACATTATCTTCTCTTTTTATTTTTTTTTATTATTATTATTCCTTAGTGTGTAACAGTTACTGGTAAAATTGCAGAAGCATCAGCTGCTAGCAGTGCCAGCAGATGTAACTGAAAAACGGAAGGGGGGGATGGAGGGAGCAGGAAAATTTCAGGCTTTTCATGAAAAACAAAAAAAAAAATCATTTGCTAATGAAAGAAAAGTGCAGAGAGATCAAAAATTGAGATTAGAGACTAGCATGTTCGATGGTAAAGTCCACAGAACAACTGTGATGTGGAAAGAATGTTAAAAAATACTAAAAGTAAAGATTTCAGAGATAAGTGGGAATTCCTATTATATGTATGTACATAGAGAAAAACTATATTTTGAGGTTTGATATTCTTTCTACGCTAAGATTTTAAGCGAGAAGATAAAATGACCCTGCTATATCCTTCTGTTGCTCAGCATTGGCCAGTAAACATTCTGTTGGATGGGAATAAAAAATAGTTATTAGAGCTAACATTTGGCCTTAGGTAAATGTTCCAGCAACATAAATCTACTCTAGCAACAGACTGATGTCTCCTGAATTTGAACTGCCAGAAGGGGAAGTGAAAAGAGAAATAGGCAGGCTGGGATTTGTAGGTCAGTCACAATTTTCATGTAATTCATTTGTTTATGTAGCTTTGCAAACCCAAAGCTGTCTGAGATTTAGAAAAACAAATATTCTTCTCAGAGGTTTGCCAAGTAACAGAGTGCTGGCAAACTTAGCGAGAGGCTGAAATCATTTGTTGCCATGTTGTTTCAGCTCACAATAAGCTTTACAGTTATCCTGGATTTCATACATAATACCTTCATCATTGCTGAAGGCAATTGGGTGCCTCTATCCTGTGCCATACCCCAAAAAAATATGTAGCAGTTGCTTAACAACTCCACTGTGATTTTTTTAGCATTACTGAATGATGACTTCGATTTTGGCCTGTCTGGACAGGTTAATTGGCTGCTTTAAAGTTCTGCAAAGTCACTGAGAAAATGCTGGCATAATCTGGAGCTTATTGGAAGGATTAGACCGGTCTTATCCTGCAATTTAATCAATAGAGTTGGGTAATGTTTTTAGTGACCACAGATTAATTGCAAATGGGGTTTTGATCCTAAAGCTGTTTCCACTTTCGAGTAAAACCACAGAATTGGTTTGAGGTGAGGAAAAAAATAGCCTGGAGATAAATTCTAGTCATGTTACCCCTCTTTTACCCACTAACTCGGGGATTATGGAATTTGATTTTTAACTCGGCATGAGAGTCTTGGGAACCGCACCTCCCTCTGTGAAAAGACAGTGTCTCCAAGGAGAAAATTAGAGGGAATTTGGAGTGGGATCTTCTTTTTCTCTCTTCACAACACTTTGTGTCTTTCACTTGTGAAGGTAGAAAGTGATTCTTCCTCTGACCCTTTCCTCCGTAAACTGCAGTAGCATAGTTTGTCCCTGGTGCCACGCGTGGCATCTCTTGTGCCCTGCCAGCCAGAGGTGCTAGACCCTGCCCTCCCCAGGGCCTGCAGCCTGCTGTCATGGCTGCTTTGGCCTGTGGGGTCCCCTGGAGCCCATGGCCTTGACACTCCCACCACTGCTGAAACAGCTTTAACAGGAGAGGCATTGCTGGCCATGTTTGCTCTCCTGCCTGGCTGTCCTAGAGCCTGTAGGTTTTGTCTTTCTTAGAAAAGTGGGAGCTCCAGGCCAAGTTTGTTCTTTTCCTAGTCCAGGGCAAGGACAGGACCAAAGAAACACAGCCACTTTTTTGCTTCCAATGTTTCAGTTTCGATGCTGACCTAGAAAATCAGGTACAGTCACAGCCCTACATAGTGCAGAGTGAGACAATATTCAGTGTGACCGTGGGTATGCCTGGCCTGTGTGGAGCTAAGACACCTGCAGAGGCTGTTTTCCATGTGCTACCTTATTTAGTCCTTTATAGTCTTGTACATTCTACAAAGGGATCTTGTTTTCTGTGCAGGTTTATTTAAAATAGAGATGCAGTACACCAAGAGAATACTGATGTTATTTATTTTTTTTTTTGGCACAGTAGTTCCACAGACTGGTCTTAGATGAAGTTCAGCTAATTTATATACTAACAATAGCGAGCTGATATTTCCTCTGATACTGAGATTTGGCAGAGGGGACCAGAAGGAAGTGTTTCAATCCAATATATAAGAGAACAGCAAAAAGGAAAAAAAGAGACTTCCTCTTTATTATGTGAGGAGAATAATATATTACAAATAATTTCCACCCATTAAAATGCTCTTTTGTTCTTACAGCCTGGTTTGGGATTTGTGGTCAGTCCAGTTTTGATCATTGTAATGTCCTTGCAACCTCCCATCTTTGCTTCCTCATATCTATAGCTTGCCTTTGCATGTGTTACATCTGATCCCAGCTGTTTACATTCTAAGATCATTAAGCAGGACACTTACTGCTAAATAATAGTGGTCAAGGTTTGGGCTATTCTGGTCCAGCTGTTGTAGCTGGATTTTTGTGATCCTCAAATCCAGTCATTTCTGGATACCTTCATCTTTAATCAACTGACCAGCTGTAATTTAGGGAGAGCACTAGTGGGCCAAGTTGTCTGAACAGGGATATTTATATCAGCTTTCTGTAATTTTGCAAATCCAAGGTTAAATCTCAGGTTGAGAAGATTCCCACAGGGTTTGAATTAAAAAACTTTGTGCCATTCTATGAGCTTTTTTGGTGTTCCCATGAGTTATAACTCTGATTACTGAATGGTATGATTTTGCATTACAAATTAATAATAACTGGAGTAGAAAGATGGAAAGATTTTACATTGTTCTTTTTTGTACACCACCAGCAACACAGCAGTGTTTCATTAGTTCACTTAAGGGAGGTTTTCTTTACTGGTGCTTCTGTGGCCTGTTCTGTCCTACCGGCATTAGGAAACTGTCTATTAGCACCTTGTCCCTGCAAGCGTTGCTTCAGCCTTAGAGCACTGAGGGGCTTCTGTTGTTTGTGAACCACACAGTATAGAAGAGCTGACTTGCTCAAAGGATTCTGCATCGGAGGCATGCCATGAAGCCTGATGTGCATCTGGTTTAGAAACCCCAGGGCAGCGTGCAGTTAAACAGCAGAAGGAAGCAGGAGGGACACTGCCAAGTCCTATGGAACCCGACACCAGGTTTCCCAATGTAGCAGAGAAGGAGAGTGAGATATTTGGATGCCAAGGTTTTCAAAACAGTCAAGAAATGGCAGTAAGTTCTGTGATGCCTTGGGAAAGGGCTGATTTCCAACCACTGATTTTTGATAGCTTTAGGACATAGTCAAGCAATTAATGCCAAAACAGTGCTGCTCTCTTCTGCACTCTCATGTTGGTTGCAGCTAAAATCCAGAAGCCTGGAGGTTTGTTTGACAGTCTATGGAGTGCAGTCCTGGGAATTAAAATTATCCAAATAAAAAGAAATATGGGAAAAGTTGTGTTTCTGATTTGCGCAAAATTTTGATTGAATTCCTCTTCATTAAAACTAACTGCCATCATAAAGAATCTCTCCTTCCGAGAAGCACTGAAGTTTAATTTCTGCAAGGACTCCCATCCAAAATGTTACTTTCTATTGCTTCGTTCTTACTTAAGTAGAAATTTACAATTGCAAAGTTTCAATCACAGAATGAAGTTAGAATCAGCAAAGTTTTTTGCCCTGTAGTTATTCTGTGTGAGCCAGAGGTCCATTCCCAATGAGGGATATTTTGTTTTAAGTTAACGCTTTTTGCAAGATACAGATACTGACACTCTAGTAGACAGCTGATGGCATTTATCAATTTCTGGAAAATAACATCTTTACTAGTTTAACTGGAATTTCTTAATGATGAACAAGCTGCAGTACTAATTTGTCCCCAGTTTTTCAGCTGAGTTTTGTAGAGAGATTTGTAGAAGGTTAATCAGTATTGATTGTGTACAGTTGCTTCTGGGGTGGTAGGTCGGCTGATGTGGATAATGTACAGCTGTGGCTTGTTTGGGCTAAGTAGCTAAATGGCTCTGAGGACTGTGGGAAGATGGAGTTGGTTGGAGGAGGAGTAGTGTGGACTTGCTCCTGAAGAGATGAGTTGCAGTTTGAGCAGTGAGGGCTGGCTATCGCCTACTAACCTGCATGTGCTTGCAACAGAGTTTAGCTTGACACGGCTTTTCTGTGTCAATTCTGAATCAAATCAGAAGGATGTTTTTCTCTTAGTCTTGTCCATTCCACTTCATGGCAGAGATGGACTCAGGAAACCTGCTGTGATTTCCTGATTCTGGCTAACTGAAGTTCAGCAGCATTCGTTATTAGGATAGATATTTCACATTCTTATCCCTGGCAAATTTGTTACAAAAAGCTTCCATACACCCAGGTTTTCTAAGGTGAGTCCTCTCCTTCTGGACAGTGCGAATTTTAAAGGCTGTAAAAAAAGTGCCCAGAATTTCCAACTGGTAACTCTAGAGTCACACATTTCTGATTTGGCTGCTCTTCATCTGGAATCCTAAACGTCTTTGAGATCCCAGCAATCACCACCCAGGCATGCCCACACTGCTCTTTACCTGTGCACAGGAATTCTGATGCTGTCAGGACATCCCAGCCTTCCTGCACATGCACTATACTATATATTCACTTTCAACTGCATAATAAGCCTCCAGGAGGTCTCTGGAAAGGGTCGCTCAGTGCCCAGATGGCCTTTGCAGCCCCAGCAATTCTTTATGCCCTTAATACCTCAGTTCTGTTGAATAAACAGCAAATATTCACAGCCTTTCAATCAGGAAATCTTGCCCAGCAATAACAAGAGTTCTCTTCTTATGTAACCCCAGCTCCTGCCTCCCTGGATGATCCACACAATGGTAAACATGATGGTAAAAACAGGTAGAAACAAAACCACCAGCAGCTTTCTAACTACAAAGAGGTTTTCGTGTAGTGAGAATGCTCCATTTTACTTTTGCTGACCCACTTAATACTGTGTGTTGATGTTTCATTAGAAAAACTGGTCCTGTTGGGGAGATATCTCTAGTGAGTATTTAAAGTTTATATAAATGCTCTGCAAACGTATTGGCTATATCAGTCTTGAAGGGTAAAGAATGACTGCGTGGTGCAAGGAGACCTGTCACTAGAATATTGTGCATTTGATCTTTCTTTCATTCTTTCTTTCTCCATTTCATTCTTCTCTATTCCATTCAGTTCATTTATTTCATTCATGAACTAGTAGCCTATGAAGTTATAGTGGGAATAGTTAGGAAATACATCCTGTCTTTCTGCTGATGATTCCAATTCACACAAGACTATTTCAGTAGGAATTTGGATTTCTGGAATGAGCTCTTCCTATATCTACTTATTTTATTTTTGGTCACAGTGTCATAAGAGACAAAAAAAAAGTTAGTGTCTACTTTAAAGAAAAAAATCGGTGTCTCTTGAAGACTTTTTTTTTTTTTTTTTTACTTCTGAGACAGTATTCTTTCATCCTGAATTAAGATAATGCTACCCAACTGCTTTTATTTTGAAGTACATATTCACAGTTCTTTTGAGTATACTAATGCATTTTTTGCTTTCAAACTTCATGTGAAAAGAGGGTAATCACTATATTTTTAAAATGCATGATTCTGATACATTTTAAGATATTTCCAAGGCAGATGGGCTGTTAGTTAATTGACTAACCATGAACATCAGGGTTCATGGTCTTGTTAGCTGTTGATCTCTCTGAGCATTATAACTTGCTATTTGACTGAATGGCTGCTTATTTTGATGACATATAAATTAATCGGTGAAAGTTCTTGTATTAATATAATTTAATAATATACAAGTATTTAAAGACATATTTTACTCAACTTGTAAAAAATATTATAAAAGAGAGAGGGAGAGGAAAGAATACAAATCAGCACAGAAAATATGTAAGAAAAGAAAAGGTAAATAAAAGCTGTGTAAAGACCCCAATCCTGTAAGTGGAAACCTTGCTGTTGATTTAAATGGGAGCAGGAACTTGCCCTTTAGCAGAATGACTGCTTGCAAGATATGGCACTGTCATTATGTAAAATGGTTTTGTGTATTTGCTATATTTTTTCACATCACAGGAAACACCCGAGAGCTAAAGACCCCCAGGCTAGCATTTAATGTCTAAAATAAGTTTAGTAAACCTCTTATTTTTATTGGCAACCTGCAGTCTGTTGCAGCTTCCATTCTGCTGTCAAAAAAAGAGTCTTTAGTGAGGTAAAACATGAGCTTTTTACATCTGGGGACTTGGCAGAGGATGAACACTGTAGTCTCAGTTCAGCATCTGATGTACAATAGGTGATTTCACAAAGCACCTTTGCAATTTGGCAGCCTTGTTTGCAAGAGACCTTAGGATCAAATGAGCCTATAGTGAATTACTTAACATTACCCCATAGAAACCTTCCTCTGTAGGTCAAACCTGAAGTTAATTCACTAAAAGTACTGTAATTTCTTCTTTCTGTGCTGTTCTGGGCCTCAGAGTAGAGCAGGAGACACCTAGCTCAACTCAGTGCCTACTTCAGCCTTTAGGTATTGGTGTGAAATGTATTTACAGCACTGGAATACATTGAGAAACTCAGTGAATATAGATGTAACACTCAATGAAAGACTTTAAAAATTTTTTTCACCCCCCAAAAAATTTATCCAGAATCACCAAATTAAATCTTACTGTAAATACTGTGGACTGTGTTTAGAGAATTAGAATTAATATTACCCTGGTTCTTTATACTCTGGTTGTAACTCTTTACAAAGTACCATTCAGTTTTTATCACTCATTTTTAGGGGTGTGCTTCAGTTTCTGTACCTCTTTCGAGGTTGGTGGTTGAGCTGCAAGAGGCAGTGAGAAGGCTGTGTGACATCAGGGAGGCCGAGAGGGAGTTAGCTAGCTTGTTCTAAGCACAGTCTGCAGTGGACCCACAGCCCATGGCCAAACGGCCAGAAACTCCCCGCCCAGCACACACAGAAGGGAGGGGGGCCAATAATGCGGAAAAATGGAAGCTTGCAATGGCAAGGAACAGCAGGAGGAAGAAAGCCTGAAGCCTGAGGTGCCCTTGCAGAACTGCTTCACCACTCTGCACACCGAAGAGGAAAGACCCTCACATCAGGAGAGGTGCTGGCGCTGAGTAAGGCAGCCTGACCTGCTCCCCATATAACAACCAGTGCAACTAAGAAAAGGCAACAGGTGATAGTAGTAGGGCAGCTGTCTTCTGAGAGGTATGGAGGCACCCATTTGCCAACCTGATGCACTCTCTAGAGACATGTGCTGCTTACCAGGAGCTCATAACAGGGATGTCACTGAAAGACTACCAAGCCTCATACAGTCCACTGACTATTGTCCACTGCTGTTGTTTCATGTGGGCACCAGTGATGTAGCCAGGAGCAGTCTGAGTAGCGTCAAGAAGGATTACAGAGCCCTGGGAGCAGCAGTAAGGGACTCTGAAGCGGACATAGTTTTTTGATCAGTTCTCCCAGTCAAAAGGAAGGGGTTTGAAAGGGCCAATCAAATCTGGTGAATCAACAAATGGTTACAGGACTGGTGTTCTGTCAGGGGTTCAGCTGCATAGACCATGGGACTTGCTTTAGAAACCTGGTCTACTGGGGGCTGAGGGGGTCCATCTGTCGGAGAAGGGGAAGAGCATCTTTGGTCAAAGGCTTGTCAAGCTGGTGGAGAGGGCTTTAAAAGTAAAGTTGCTGGGGAAGGAAAACATGGATCCATCCCACTCCTACCAGTTTGATGCCAGTGCCAGCAATAGATGCCTGGAGTCTGGACAAGGGTCACAGGTCAGCATGAGAGCAGCTGAAGAGCAGCACAAAGGAATTCCAGCCACTCCAGCCAGTAAGTCATCTTCATCGGGGCCCCACTTAAATGCCTCTATGCAAACACACGTAGCATGGGGAATAAGCAAGAGGAGTTAGAGACATGCACATGTCTGCAGGGCTATGATCTTACTGGCATCACGGAGATGTGGTGTGATGGCTCCTATGACTGGAGTGTTGCGATGGAAGGATACAGGCTTTTTAGGAAGGACAGGCAAGGGAGATGAGGAGAGGGTGTCAGCCTTTACGTCAATGACCAGCTGGAGTGCATGGAGCTCTGTCTGGGGATTGATGAAAAGCGGACTGAAAGCTTATGGGTCAGGATTAAAGGGAGGGCAGGGACAGGTGACATTATTGTGAGGGTCTGCTACTGGTGACCCGACCAGGAAGACCAAGCAGATGAGGTCCTCTATAGATACATAGGAGCAGCCTCACATTCACAAGCCCTAGCCCTCATGGGGGACTTCAACCACCCCCATATCTGTTGGAGGGACAACACAGCAGGGCATAAGCAATCCAGGAGGTTCCTAGAATGCATTGATGATAACTTCCTTCTCCAAGTGACAGAGGAGCCAACAAGGAGTGGTGCTATGCTGAACCTTGTTCTCACCAACAAGTAGGGGTTGGTGGGGAATGTGAAGCTCAAGGGCAGCCTTGGCTACAGTGACCATGAAATGGTGGAGTTCAAGATCCTTAGGGCAGCAAGGAGGGTACACAGCAAGCTCACTACCCTGGACTTCAGGAAAGCAAACTCTACCCTCTTCAGGGATCTGGTTGGTAGAGTACCATGGGATAAAGCCCTGGAGGGAAGAGAAGCCCAGGAAAGCTGGTTAGTGTTGAAGGATCATCTCCTCCAAGCTCAGGAGTGATGCACCCCAGCAAAGAGCAAGTCAGGCAGAAATGTCAGTAGGCCTGCATGGATGAACAAGGAGCTCCTGGACAAACTCAAACACAAAAAGGAAGCCTACAGAGGGTAGAAGTAAGGACAGATAGCCTGGGAGGAATACAGAGAATTGTCCGAGCAGCCAGGGATCAGGTTAGGAAAGCTAAAGGCCTGATAGAATTAAATCTGGCCAGGGACATCAAGGGCAACAAGAAAAGCTTCTATAGGCATGTCAGTGATAAAAGGAAGACTAGCAAAAATGTGGGCCCTCTCCAGAAGGAAATGGAAGACATGGTCACCTGGGACATGGAGAAGGCTGAGGTGTTCAATGACTTTTTTGCTTCAGCCTTCACCAGCAAGTGCTCCAGCCACACCACACAAGTCTCAGAAGACAAAGGCAGGGACTGGGAGAATGAGCCACCACCTGTAAGAGACAATCAGGTTCAAGACCATCTAAGGAACCTGAAGGTGCACAAGTCCATGGGACCTGATGAGATGCATCCAAGGGTCCTGAGGGAACTGGCAGATGAAGTTGCTAAGGCACTATACTAAGCCATATTTGAGAAATTGTGCTAGTCTAGTGGTGTTCCCACTGACTGGAAAAGGGGAAACCATCCCCATTTTTAAAAGGGGAAAAAAGGGAGACCCAGGGAACTACAGGCCAGTCAGTCTCATCCACGTACTGTGATCAACACAGTGGAGGGAAGGGGTGCCATCCAGAGGGATCCTGATGGGATTGAGAGGTGGGCCCATGCGAACCTCATGAAGTTCAACAAGGCCAAGCACAAAGTCCTGCATGTGGGTTGGGGCAATCCCAAGTAAAAATACAGGCTGGGTGGAGAACGGATTGAGAGCAGCCCTGCGGAGGACTTGGGGGTGTTGGTAGACAAGCAGCTCAACATGACCCAGCAATGTGTACTTGCAGCCCAGAAAGCCAACCAAAGCCTGAGCTCTGTCAGAAGAAGCATCGCCAGGAGGAAGGTAATTCTGCCCCTCTGCTCTCATGAGACCCCACCTGGAGTACAGTGTTCAGCTCTTGGTCCCCCAACGTAAGAAGTACATGGACCTGTTGAAGTGAGTCTAGAGGATGGCCACAAAGATGATCAGAGGGCTGGAGCACATCTCCTATGAAGACAGTCCGAGAGAGTTGGGCTTGTTCAGCCTGGTGAAGAGAAGGCTCCAGGGACACCTTATTACAGCAACCTTCCAGTACCCAAAGGGGGCCTGCAGGAAAGCTGGAGAGGGACTTTTTACAAGGGCATGTAGTGATAGGACAGGGGGGAATGCCTTTAAACTGAAAGAGGATAGATTTAGATTACATATAAGGAAGACTTTTTTGTATTATAAGGGTGGTGAGACCCTGGAAGAGGTTTCCCAGAGAAGCTGTAGATGCCCTACCCTGGAAGTGTTCAATGTCAAGTTGGATGGGGCTTTGAGCAACCTGGTCTAGTGAAAGGTGTCCCTGCCCCTGGCAAGGAGGTTGGAACTAGATGATCTTTAATGTCCCTTCCAACCCAAACCATTGCATGATTCTGTGATCCTGCAAACATCATTCTGTGATAGCAGGCCTGATCCAGTGCTTGTTGGTGTCAGTGGAAAAGACCCTAGATAACTTTGGAGGCTGCTACACAAGTACCACAGGGAATAAATGGCTAAATCCATGAAAAATTAACTGGGATTAATGTGGGTGTTTTGTCTGCATCTTGAGTAGTAAATTCTCGAGTGAGTTCCAGGGAGTCAAACCATGTATGAATCATTTAAGAGCACTGCAGCAAAAACCATGTGCTTTGACTGAGCACTTAATCAAGCAATTAAATGCCCAAGTACCATGAACATTGCCCTGTGAATTAAGTATCTGACTGCTATTTATTGATTAACTCCTCTAGAAGCCCTAATAATATCATTGTATACTATTTTTCTCATGTATCTTCTGTCTCTTTCTGTGCAAAATATGCCTGGAAACCTTCACAATACTGGGTTTTTCTAATACACGTTTTTTTGTTTGGTTTGGAGAAAAAAAATACACACTCTTTCAGATTACCCTGTTCAGTTTGCTGTTGGCTGTTTGATTTACATTTTACAAACCCCAAATCATGCCTCCTCTGGTTTTGTAAAGATCCATGGGTACTTTTACCATATATAGGTGATGGAGGGTCTAATTCTAAGATTAGCTCTTCGTACGAAAGGTTCTACAAGAGACCATGAAGCATTATGTATTACTAAATTCAGGTGTATAATTGCCTGCAGGGTTGGGGTCTCACATGTGAATTTTTCAGTTCAGGCATGTTTGATGCAAATGTTGCATCTAATTTTTAGTGCAATTCTACTTAATTATCCTTGTAATCTGACTGAGATATAAGAAGGTCAATTGACTTTCACAAGGTTCATGGGATTCCTTGACTCAGTTCCTCAGCATCCATACTGGGTGATCCCCTTATTTGACACTCATGTCTTTCACAAATTATAGAAGATCTTTGCTTTAAGACTCTTAGAGATGAGTGTTTACTAGCAGTATTTGTTTGATAGGTTCATAATTATTTCATGTATCATTTTACAATGCACTTGTACAATGTGGAAACCTTCAGGATTATAGTTAATTCAAGACACCATGAAACAAAGGTTATGTTTTCAAATAAAGTCAACTTTTCTAAATACATGCACTGAATAAATTGTGGCATTTATCTCAGCCTAGGCTAGGGATAATGGGAAGCTGTTTATTCTGTCCTTATGGGTAACCTGCCCCTTCAGTGTGCTTAGGTTCCATAAGGTGAGATAGCTCTGATGGGACCTCTACCTGGAAGAGGTCACCACAGTTCAATTCATTTTGCTTGCAAATAAAAATTATCCTGCATTTGATAGTACCATTTGGAATGGAACTAGCTTTTAAAGACTGCACATATGATCTCAAAGCTTTTAAGAGGGAAGAGGCATGAACATAAAGAGACAATACAGTGTATCAGCCCCATGTAATGGAAATACACGATACATAGAGATCTGTTGCTATCTGTAGGTGTACTACTTGCAAAAGTAAGGGTCACTCATATAAGGGCTTAAGAGATAAAGTCCAGGGCGGCCATTATCAACACACTAAGCAGAATTGTTAAATACTATTATTTTCCAGGTATTCCTCCAACCAGCATTTTTTTACCACAGTACAAGAAACAACGAACTTAAAGCATCCTTTTTTCTTTGGCGTATTTTCCACCACCTGACAAAGCTAAACATACATGTTAAAAAAAAAGAACATACTCTTTTAAATGTAGAGCTGCATAAAGCAGGACAAAGTCACTTCAAAAATGAAAACTAGAAGAGTCTATTTTTTTATTCTCTAAATTTCTTGGTATCCTAGGTTAAATAAAAAATTATTGAATCTTAAACATTGTCTGGCCTGCGATCCATTTAAAGCATTACAGCTAGCATTATTGTGTCTTGTAAGTCACCATTGCAAAGTAGATGTGTAGCATGTACCAAATGTATAAACAACCTGAAAATCAGAGGTGCAGCCTGTTACTGCTAGCTGTGACTTTCTTCATTCTTGTGAGTCACCAGTCCAAGGTTGCAGTAGAGATCACTGAGATCATGTAGTTTTTGTATTGCACAGTGGATTGCACCCAAAAATCAGCTCTTTCAGTCATTGGGCTAGCATTAGTTTTGGAGAATTTTGGAGACTGAAAATTATATTGGACACTGTGACAGGTATAGCTATGATCTCTTGATTTTTGTCTGGAATTTTTAATCTGGATTCTTTATCTAAACTTTTGAGTTAAGGTAATAGCGGAACTAGGCAGGATGGGGAAAAAGCTTTCTTGGAAATTTACAGAAAACCACAGCATGAAGTGGAAGCAACATGACACTCACTGCAGAACACCACAAACATTCTTTCATCACTTCTATTGTGCTCTCTTCCCTTGGAACACTTCAAAACCATATCTACTCCCACACCTCCTGTAAGTGTACCCTTGGTTTAAAGCGAGAACAGAAAGCATTGTGTTTGCCTCACCCACAGTTGTTGCCAAGCCTTGAGGTGGAACCTAGGGGTTTTTCTCCTGTCAATAGTTAGGTACAAGTATTGTGTTCATATTCTAACTAGTAAACAATGCTGCCTCAAATAGTTAAAAAAAATATTCCCGATTCCTATCTAGGTTTCAGATTTGGATTACCTATTTTATTCCAAAGCTTTCAATGTTTATTTTAAACAATGAAGCTGAACAAATGTTTTATTTTTAATTGTGTTGGATAAAAGTATCTTAAAAGTCTGACAAAGCATTATGTCCTAGTGAAACAAATAGAGCAATCTGAAACTTCACAAATAATGAATGCTGTGGTGTAACTTCAAATAGAAAATCTCAGTACAGGCACAGGCAGATCAGATCAGGTTTATCTTTGATCAAGAGCCAAAAGCAGCAAGAAAATAAAGATAGTTATTTTGTATTCTTTAATTTTCATAAAGAACATGAGATAAGAATTGGAAACAGTTATTATTTATGTTAACCGGGGAATTCATTATTCAATTACTTTTCTCTAAAACAAAGCTAAGACTGAATGAAATAAAATTGTATACTCTCCTTAATCCTTACTCTTAATATATGATAAATTATCTTCTATAATCTGCTGTCTAATATTCTATTCCATTCTTCAGTCTGCAAGAAAAAATATTTATGTTAAATATATTTAATGACTGGGCACAGAGCCACTTTTAATGCTGTAATCCACTTCAACAGTGCTTGACCATTTCAGAACCAGTCACTGAATCTTCTGTCACTTATACACATTATAGGTCACAAAGATTCAATTTCCATTCCATGTAAACTTTCAGAGACACTTGTGGGTTTGGTTTGGGTTTTGGTTTTTTTCCTTAATTAAGTCATTCCAATCTGTGTTGCAAAGAAAAGAGTTAATCAAAAGGTGAACCCTACCCATCTTTACAGAACTGTCATTACAGAGATTTATGGATATCAGGCTGATAGGATTGTGTATGGGAATGGGAGCAGGTATAATTAGGAATTTGGGAATGAACTTTCTATCACTGTTTTTTGTCAATGCTGGTGTATATAACTGTATTTTTTTCTCCAGGAATAATCTATTTTTAATAAAATTTCTGCAGAGAGAGACAGAAATAGCTTGAGGGAAAGAGGAAAGGAGAACCATCTCAGAACAACCTTTGTATTCTTCAGTAATGATTAGGGACAACTCCCTGTTGGAAGTTCATAATTGTTTCTATAACTGAACATATATTTAAGGGGGGGACTTTGTGAAAAAGGATAAGAACTGCATACTCCAGTCACAGGCAGGCTGCTAATTGACATTTAAGGCAACTTGTTCAAATCAATAATATGGGATACCAAAGTTCAAGTATATGTTCAACATAATATACGTTCAATATATAATTCTCTATAAACATTGAAATCACAGCAGGAACATGGACCTCACACACTACCATATTCATACATTATGAGAAAATTGCTCTGCAATTCAGGAAAGAAAACATAGTTCCTTATATATGCAGCTATGTTGAAAGAGTTATCTTGGGGGCCAAAAGGAAATGTAGAAGTTAAAGCCTACTTTTTTGCTTATCTTGTGAAGTTCTGACAGTTATCTTTCTACCATCATTCTTACAAAGCTCTACAGTCTTCATTCATTTCTTGCTAGAATACATTGATCCAGCTGTGGTTTTCCTCGTACACATTTCCCGCCCTGTGCTCCCACACTTTCTTTTGTTCCTTAAACCACAGTGACTTCCTTTCTCAATAGAAGCAACGATTTCCTTGTCCCCATCTGTCTACTGCTCTCTTTAAAACTTTTCCTCCAAGAATATGCATCTAAGAAAATATTTTTTAAGATTTTTGATACTCTGACCTTTAATGACATTTGTGGAGCTTGACATCTTTCTCTGAAAGTTGTATCTTGGCATCCTGTATGCTCAGGCAGACTTCTCATCAGCATGCAGTTAAGATCAGTCAGAAACAAGCTCTGAAAGGGGGGAAGGAGCTGGGGAGAAACAAACACAGCTTGAAATAAAAATTGCTGGGGTCTGGAGTAAATCAGCCAGTTGCATAGGTTGAATAATACACATTCACAGAAGTTATTTAATTTTGTCAAGGTATTTTTGACCACTGACAAACACATGCATATATGTGTGTACGTGTATACACACATGCACAAGTATATATTTTTATATATGTGTATGTGTGTGCGTGTACATATGCATTTGTCTAAAATAATGGTTTCAGACAGGCTGAAGTTTCTCATATCTTCAGCCCTTCATTTCCTGATAGAGCTGCTCACATGCTTATGTCCTTGTTTGTCCATATGCTGATAATTTCCCGTATAGGCTTCTGCTCTGGTCTCCTCATCAATGTTGATTCCAGCCTCACTTTACATTGACGTGACTACACTGACAAGGTACTACTGTCAAAATTGTATGTCCCAGCCATTGCTTCAGCTGTGTTACTTTGCCATCACTTTAGTATCCTCCTGTTTTGATGTCCCCTGAATTGCAGCTTCTCATGGTTCCTTTGAACAGCCTACATGGTGGTACACCTGTGTTGCATTACTCATGTCTTCCCTCTCATTGTCTCAGTGCTGCCATTTTCCAAATACACATCCATTTCTCACATTTAGTCCTCTTACCTAGAAAAGAGCTCAGTGATTCAAGGCAAGGTCACTTCAGGCTCTAAGACAGCACTTCCAAAGCAGTGAAGTCTGTATTTTTGCTTGTTCAGAATGTCATATGTGAAGGAATTAAAAAATAATGTTAATAAAAGGTGATATTTTATTTTTTTAATGCTAGGATCTTTGTTTATAGTGTTTACTTTTGGATGGGGACTAGATTTTTGTCTTACATTTATGCGGTATCTAGCAGAGCAGTTCTGATGTGTGACAGGACTCTGCAGCAGAAGACAGAAGAATACAGTATGTCACCTCGGTTGCTAATAAATTGGTTGCTTTATTGTGGGTATTTTGAAACTACTGACTAATTCACTTTTAATCTTGGATCCACTATATAACAATATAGTAAGTATTAAAAACTGCAGGGAAAATAATTATATGTTAGTTTCATGATTTTTTAACTTATGAACATTTTGGATAGTTCTCTAATCATAAATTATTGTTTTTAAAGCATACTCTAATATTTACATATAAAGTTGATAAATTCGTTTAATTTTTACTAACTGTGACTTATCAGTAATCAATTAGTCATCTGTGGGTTATGGATAATTATAATTATTTAAGTTCTAGCCCAAATTCTCTAACATGTAAACAAGGCAGTATTTGAGCAAGTGTCCCTGGAGGGAATGTTTCAGTGCTAAGCTCTGCCTTTAATTACTGTGAATTTCATTTCAACTTCACCATTATTCACTAGTGACATTTTATTTACAGATAAATGTCTCATGCACTGAAGAAGGAAAGGGTTTCTAGCAGGCTCAAAATTCAGTGTTTTGTCCTTTTGTCTCTGTTGATAATTAGTATATTAACTGTCTGAATATTGTTTTATTTCTCATGTTTATTTTTTTGTAATTTGAAGGCTCACATCGATCTTTGCATGTTGTAGAAGTGGTGTAGTTCAGATGGGTTCCTAGTGCTGGAACTGTCTGCGTAATTACAAAGGAGCTTAAAGGTGAACACACACTTACGCAGCTTGATGAATTCCAGCCTAAGACCTCTGAACCATTCCAAGAGGAGAGAAAAAGGCTCCCTTCCCTCAAAGCAGATGTAGAAATGGGGAACTATCATTGCAAATGGCAAAGTCTCCCTACCTAGATATGATGGATTGGCTGAGTGCTTGGTGTTATTCATTGGAAGAAGTTAGCTAAAGAACAGCTCTTTAGGATAGAGCAGTTCTGGGGAACCTTGTTAAAAAGTTTAGAGGAAATGTGCCAGTCTATAGATCTAACTGCATTAATTTTATAATTTAGATCTTTCTCATTAATTTAGACACTTTCCCCAAACTTGACTGTGACACAAATATTGCAAACATGAATGTGAAACTCTGATAATACAACAGATGTGCTAAAAATTCAAAGCCGTGTTCACTGTAACACTTGACTATCTTCCCCAGGCGGTGGACTATGCTTTTACTTTTCCTGTTACAGCTAAAGATATTGCAGTAGTATATTGCAATATAGTATACCATGTAATAATGTATATAGTATCATATGTGGTTTAGTATTCTACATAATGACATACAGTAGTACCCTGCAGTATTGCTGAAGATACAGCCCATATTATAGTAGCACTTTCCAGCTGAGGTTGAGACTATGCTTTCTGCTTTGAGAGTGGTGGATCCTCAAGAATTTAGGCAAGAATCTATTCCTTGTTTTTACTTCTCCTGTGGCCATAGGTTAGCTCCTTTCCTGGTGTGCATAACCCAGCCCCAGTCCAGGCTGGAGACTCTGGGAAAGTGACAAGGGCATTACAAAGTAGGCTGTACAGGCAAGAGGACTAGCAAAGCTACAAGTAGAGTGGTCTGTGTCTTGATAACCCCTCTAAATAAGCCCAGTTTCCTCCCATGCTCTGTGGGTTAAGTTTTCTTTCCTTGCAATACTTTCTTGAAAACCCGTGGACATCCTCAGTACCTCTTCCCTTACTTAGGCTACCAACTGGGCAAGCAGAAGTGCAGCACAGGGGCTGTGTCCAGGGTGGGTGCATGCTCCAGAAGGCCCTGTGGGTCAGCTCAGTGCACACCATGGCCTTCCTTCTCAGCGAGGTCATTAACTGAGTCCTTGCTCCACTACTCAGCAGTCAATTTTAATGAACTTTGTAGGAGTTCAACATATGCAACAATTCAACATATACAAGACTTCGGTCTCTGTTTCTTTGAAGCTAGCCATTCAGTTTGTAAGCTATTGTAGATGTGACAGATAGCTGCATGGAGGTATAACAGCCAGTCAAGTCAAAGTTAGAGGGACGAATTTAAATGAAATCTTGTTGGAAACAAACCCATTTCTATCCTCAGTATATTCTGGCCCTCTAGAATGCTAAACAGCTACTTTTTCACCCCCTGCTATTCCCTTCTTCCCCAGGACAACTCTACACAGTTGGACCAAATTTTTGCAGTGATTGGCTGTTGTATTTTTCTGTACTTATGAGTGACCCCCAGGCTTCTAGAGATATGTGTTCTGAGGACACTCACCATTCTAGAGTTGTAACTTGTTTGTCTGGAAGATAAGCAAACTATAATAGCACACAAATAAAATATTTCTGACTAGCTGAAATATGGCTGACCCTTTGCTCATACAGCTAGCCGTAAGATGCTTCTTTGTGTGGCAAAGCATATAGATGCTACAGTGGGGGATGTAAATTCACTATGTTGAGCTCATGCAAGATTCGAAAAAGTTACTCAGGAGTTAGAGTGCCCAAAATGTAACGCTTCATGGGAGCCTAATTTTTCTAGTGTGTTTTAAAATCCATGCCTTGTAAACATGGCCTTCAAATCTGAGGCATCTGGGGAAAAAAATCAGTAACATTTCTAAGTAAAGGTAGCCTAATTTTCAGTGGGGCTGTAAGACTTTCATCAGTCATAAGCCTAAAGAAAATAGTCTAGGCTTTAGAAATTTCTGAGGAACTTATATGAGACCTCATCAATAGGAGGAATGGTTCTGCTTCACCACCAGCTTCAAGGTAACTTGTATCCACTGCCTCACTGGTGCTGACTGTTCCAATCATGCACCCTGGAGAAGGATTTGTTTTCAGCAAGATTAATATTTTGATGCACTTGACTATATGCTTGCACACACTGCCGTGCTGATGAAAGGGTGAAAGCAGGAATGTCCCTTTCAACAATGGCACATTCTTAAGCTGTTGTAATAACTTTTGAAATTAAGGCAGTACCTGCCAAAACAAAGCAAGGCAAATAAAATGAAGAGTTTTGTCTGACCATGGCGGGAAAGGAGCTGAAACAGAGTCCTTCCTCTACTCAGAGAAACAGTGTGGGATTTTGTATGAGAGAGTCTTTTCTGGAGTTTCAGAACCAGTCTCCAAGTCACATACCACACACTGACTTTGCTATCGAATTCCTCTCTTTAAAATTGCATCTGCCAAAAATAAAAGATGCAAGGGTGTCATAAACTCTGCCTGTGTCAGTTCATTTCTTTCTCACCAAGGAACTAACCCCACCCTGGACTCCAGAACTTGCTGAGAGTCCAGGAGCTGTGGCAGTATCAATCTGTAATGCCATGATAGGCCAGGTAAAGAAACCTGCATTCATAATTCAGTTTCCTGAACACAGGTGTATACTCATTCCTTAATGAGTACATTTTCAGTGGCCATGTGAAATAAATGGTGTCGGATAATGGAAGTCAGTAGAAGCATTGTTTATTGTACTTTAAAGCAGGGCAAGCCTTTTGGCCACGTGTACATTTGAAATAGATCTTCGAAGGGAAGTAAGACAGTCATAGAAGAGATCGTCATGCCAGTTTGAAATAAGTAAAAAGAATATCATTAAATTATCAGGCTTAATGAGTAAATAGCATTAATTTGCAGCTGGAGTTGACTGGCTGCTTTGCAAACTGAATAATATTTGACCAAGGATGCATGATCACACACCTCAGCTTATGCTTTTTTGAGAACTGGCACCAGTTATACAGTTACTCTGTTCCTTCCCTTTCTCTGTTGTCATCACCTGTAGTATCAGATGCTGGCTTTACATTTTTCTTTAGAGAATTCCTCCTTCCTTTTAATGTCACAACATCAGTGAAAAGTAGTGATCTATATTGTATTTTACAGCACTTAAAGGTGCTTAGTGAGTCAGGATTACTTTTTAGCGAACCCACAAGATGCTGGCTTTGGTGTGAAGACCGCGTGGCAGTTTCTGCCCTTCAGCGCCCTGCTCTCCCCGCCCTGTCACAGCTTATCACCGCCTCAGTCTTTCTGAAACAGCTGTACGTGGGGCTGTGTGGCAAACTGGACCTCTTATACTGGTTTAAAGTATATTCCCATTCCCTTCTCCTTTTTAACCCAGACCCAGTTTACAGTGCAGCCGCGCAGAGTGGAGCCCGCAGGGGTAGGGCAGTGTGGAGGGCAGGCCTGTGCTTCGTAAACTGGCCCTGTCACACAGCCAGTAAGTGAAAATACCTTGCTAAGGTCTACAGGAGTCTTCACGGTCAGTGTTGTTATAACACTTGTGTCTAACCGGTCCCAACCAGTTGACTGGTGCATACTGAGAATGAATGTGTGCGGGCTGCCAGGACGTTTGTCGCGGCTGCTCCCACCCCACGGAAACCAGCGAGCGGCAGCCCATGGAGGCTGTCTGTGGCAGGCCGGCAGCCGTGCCCTGCGGCCGGTTTTGCATTGCCTCGTTAAATAGAGTCAGGCCAGTATTACTTTTTTCTTTTATAGATGAAAGAACTGAAATACTCAGTGATGTGAAGTGGCAAAGGCCGGGGAATGAACATCACTCCTGGGAATAAAAGTCAAGACAAAAAAAATACGCTAAAAACTTCGTAGTTTTTTTCTTACCAGCCTGTGCTCAAAATAGTGCGGCTCTTGTAAGGATATTTTTTTCTTTTTCTTTGCCAGATGTTATCAGTGTGGAATGTTTTTTCCTTAAGACAAATAAGAAAGTAACATAGTAAACCTATTACTTTTAAAAGCATGCTTACTGTGCAATAGAGCTATAGGCCATTTTCAGAATGCCTTAAAGAAATGGTAAATCTTGTTTTGCTTAATTTTTTTTCCCCCCACAAGAGAATTGGGATTTTCTGGGATATCTCTGTGTGGGTTAAGTCAGACATACAAATTTTATTTTCAAAAGCAGTTTTCCTTCCAGCCAGTGACTTATTCCTTGAATGAATACCAATATCTAGCAGTGTAAGAGAAATGGCTAGCACTGAATAAAATTATTGAGGGAGAACATTTCACCTTTGGCATATGGCAAGTGTTGGATGAATACTAAAATATCTCTAAACCAGCTAGCAGAGTCAGAGTGTGGCTTTCCTAAGTGGTGTTAACTTGTCTCTGGGTGTAAGAAATACAGACAGGTTTGGTTGTCGCAATATTAGCACCTAGCAATGTGGGGTTTTTTCCATTGTGCAATATTTGCACCAGGTTTGGCCTCAGTGCAAGGTATAGGGAGATTGTCACTGAATATAGAAACACAGATAACTGAAGAGAATGAGTTTTCACCTGATATCTTCAAAAGTTCAGAATGGGCCTTGCATTTAGGGGTCTAAGTCCCTTTGAAATTACTAAGTGTTAGGTATGAACAAGTGGGTTTTTTCAGATCTGTATTCCAGATGCCTGCTTCTCTAGGCATTTATGAATATCCCACAAAGAACTTATTTGCAATTGCAGAGCGACATACCTTTGAAGTCAACACATTGAGCCTGCTATAACACCAACTGTTTCTTTACCTGTTTTCAGTCCAGACCAGGGCCTCAGAATGGAACATGCACACAGACCAGAAGTCAGTGCAGTTCAGTGCTGTGCACACCAAAGGTCTCAGCCCTGGTATAGACAGGTTGCAGGGACAGCTGGGCTGTAATGGCATCCTCGACCGGGTTGTATCTGGTAATAAATATGGAATTGAAACTCAGTGAACCACACACAATCATAATTAACATTTTAGCATGCTTTTGAAGCACTTTGAGAGGCAAGACTTTCAACTCTGTTTTGGCATAAGACGAAGTGTTGCCAGGTGGCTGGACACGGGATTTGAATGCTGCTGGTTGTAGGATCATATGATATTTAGGAGTGTGAGGGCAGGGTGGCTCAGTCAGGGCAGAGCAGGCCATGGGGCTAATCTGGGGAGAATTCCCAGCAATACAGCACACAGCTTGGTGTCAGGGCAGAGCAAGGTCTCCCACTGTGACCCCAGGCACCAGAGGGAGCTGCTTCCAAGAGAAGGCTACAGCCTAGCCCACTTTAAACCTGTTTGATGTGTATCCACTGAGTGGCATATTAAAAATTGCCTCCTGTAGTTTTCTGATCTGTTTACCATTCCTATGACAAAGTTATGCCACCTCTTTGCTAAATCCTACACTTCAGATCTGTCATTACATTTGTACTTGACTGTCCTCTATATTAGCCTGAAATCTCAGTGCTCTTCATGTTTTTAACATAAGCTTTTAAATGGCTCATGTAGAACCTTAGGTTTGTATGTCAGATTAAGTAGCACAGCCTCAAAAATACGACATCTGTGGGAGATTTGTCATGATAAATATAATAAGGCACCTTATATGTTTTTCAAAGTAAATATCAGCAGCAGTTAGCAGGGACGTGTTTCAGCTGACATAAATAACTTTGTCAGAGTCACAATTTATATCAGCCAAGGATCTGCTCCTTAAAAGCAGATGCTTAAAATTCTAGGCACTTTCCAAAGCAACAAATTGCTGTAGGCCAGAACTGTCACACATTTTGTGAGAAAACACATTTTGTGAAATAATTCTAATATGGGAAATTAAACTACTTTAATTTCTTCTTTGATTGGCACTGTCAAATAAGAAAAAGAAAAAAACCCCAAACTCTACAATGCCTTCTGTTTGGAGACCTTATTAATAAGAACACTAAACACTCAACCTAAGTAAAGCTGATGACAAATTGCATTGTATTACACATTATACTTGGTAGCAGGTAGAAGGAAATAGTATCATCCTCTAATACACTGCTAACGTGCAGAGAGTGATGAGCTGATCCTTACACTTAAATATCCTTAACAAAAAGGGAAACCAAATGATCATATTAATGTTGCAGCCTTTTATTAATTAAAAGCTAGATTAGGAAAACAAGTGCTTTATTTCAGATTCCTTTTCAAAGACAGCTGGGGTGAAATCCTACCTAAATCAAATCAGTGACAAAACCAGAAATCACAGGTTGGTAATGTAGAAAAATAAAGGATCCTGTGGTGTTTTGCTTTTTCAGTGTCTACAAAAAAGCAACATTTCCAGAGACAACCATTGGACCGTTTATGTTTTTTACTTCTCACTTTTTACATATAAGCAGAATTCCTAATGTTGCAAAAAAAATAATTGTGAGAAACAATTAAAAACAGAATGTTGCTTCTGTTGGTCTCATTTATGTGACTTTGTTGTAATATATGATTGCATTTCTGCTGGCAGATGGAAATGTTTTGCTAAATGGGAAAATGTAGCTGATAATCATAGACATCATTTGAGAATTGTAAGAATGCTATCTGGAGCCAACCTTTTTCTCTGTCAGTATAAACCCCCCAAAAGACTTGCAAAATTATTCACCTAGAGGCCTCTCCCTCTAAGGGAGACTAATTTCTAATTCCCATCTTCTTTCCATAGACTCAGTCTTGCCCCTTCCTGACAGCCAGTCTCAGTCTCCTTGCTCACTCAGATCCTTTTCATGTATATGCTCAGCATCCATGCCCCAAGAGTATTGAACATTTTCCTTTGGTTCCCAGACTGCTTGGATGTCCATGGATGCTCATCTATTTTCGGTAAGCCCCCCCTCCCACAGACCACTGTTCTGCTCAGGGTTCTGCCCTCCCTGATCACTTGCCCCAGTGGCTCTTCCCTGCAAGGCTTTTTCCCACTCCCAGCTGTTTCCCTACCACAGTAATTCCCATATGCAGATCCTCATCTAATTCATGCTGACCTCCTTCTGCTCTGCTTCGTCTTCCTTTCACCTTATCTTTCAACCAGGTCTGCCCCATTTTCATTCCTGGGGTTATCATTTCCAGTATCTACCCTGCTATTTTACCCTCCCACTTCCAGGCTTTCTTATCTGTCTGTACTTCCAGAGGGGCTTCTAACTCACCCGTTTCAGCATCCTTTTTCCAAAGCCACTCTGCTCTGTCTGCTTTTCCAGCTGTCCAACTTCATTTCTTCCTAGCATCTCCTTCCAATCTAGCCTCACCAGAAGCAATTTTTATCCATTGCTAGTCCACCAGATCCCATGTCTTTGCTGAACTCCTTTTCCTTTCTCTGTCTCTATACAAACTATGGCACTTGCTTCATTTCAATTTTGAATTGAACTTCTCTGAATTATAGAGTGGGTCCTCATGGGAGGAGAACTGAGGGAACAGAAGAGACAAACTCTCTGCTTTTAGGTCTGGAATATGACCCTGCCTTGGGTCATCAGGTGGGAGAAGTCATTACAAGAATATTGTAATTTGGTTTTAGTAGCCCTGAGCTCTATTGTGATGGTATACTACCGTCTGGTCAGCTGGGAGTCTGTAGCCCAGCTAGCATTGACAATCTTCAGAGGTTTTAGCTGCAAAACTGTGATGTACAGTTTTTTCAGATCTTGCCTGAATTTGGAAAGACTGGCAGCAAAAAACAAAAAGGCACATACCTGGCACAGAAAACTCTTCTGTCAAGTTTAAGCCCAGCTTTCAAAACACTGAAGCAGTAGAGCAAGACTTTTTATCATTGACAGCAGCATATTTCCCCTAGCCTGTTTTGTTAAATTAGCTGGTGGTTTTATCTGGCATTTTCATAAAAATAAAAATTAAATAAAATCCGGCCAAGAAAATTCTGTAACTAGAAAATTTAATCTGGAATAACTGAAGTTTGACATTACTGTATGTGGAATCAGTGTCTAATAATGGGAAATGTCAAATGTGCATAATCAGAAGTAGAACTACGATTCCTGCTGATATGAGTAACAACTTTTAAAAGTCAGAAATACATTCTAAATAATTGAGGATAAATTATAAACTGAGCTACATCTCTGGAAATCACCTGATTCTTACATTCAATGAATGACTGAATTTAGCCCTTTGTGTATAGCAAAACTTCTACTTTTTAAAACTTGCTGCAGGCAGACACTACAAATTCTCAGCTTTCTGAGGCCAGATATGACCACAGGAATTGCAGAATCTGACCTCACATGCAAGAGAGACTGCAACATTTTGCATACTGATTCTTTTGTTTCACCTAAAACTCACAGTTGAACAAGAAGATAGCTGTTAGTGTATCTAAATCCAGCTATCAATATGCATGTATTCGGAGGGGGGCTGTTTCCTGGGTTGTATTCAAGAGAAGAGGTTGAGCCTAATGGCAGTAATGACATGACTGTGTCTTAATGGGAACACACCACTAGCAAAACATTCCAATTAACAGGGGATGTACTAAGCTGAAATAAATGGTTTTAAGTGATGATCAGCCTGGTGTGAAATTATAAACTCCATTGTTAGTATCAAAATGACTAATTACAGCTCTGATGCAGAATAGCACTCAAATTTTTAAATCCATGGGACTAAACTGAAAATGCTTTCAGCCTTTTGCAAGACCTCCAGGGAAAAATGAAGAGCATGCAATTTTTAGGTTGTATTTTTATTTAATTGGTGCGTTATTTCAGTACAAAGTATTATATAGTATTTCTTTCTTCTTTCTCCATTCTTTTTTTAAATTGAGTTTCCACAGGATGTCCTAATTAGGAGACCCATACTGTATACCCTCAAAAGAATTAAGGATTTCACTTCAGCTAAGTGGCGTTTTTGACTGTGGAATAAAAGCATAATTTAATGGGACAGAAAAAAACAGGGCACCAGGCTATTCAGGGAAAACTGAAAAATAGGCACAAGTTTTATATAAGGATTTGTAATTCATTTAGGTGGTGCTCTTTTCTTTACACGTTTCTAACATGGTATGGTACTAAATCCTCTTAATTTAATTTGTACTTGTGTAAAGCAATCCATGCACATTTTAAGGCTTTTTCTTCCTTTTGCCCTACAGCTTTCATATCAAGCAAGCAAATGTTAAAAGAAGTTAAAAGCAGGCTTGAATCTGTTCTCTCCATTGATGGGTATTAAAATTAAAGCTCTTTGAAACTTTCATGTCCATCAGTGCAGCCCAGGAACACTAAACAACAACTGTCTGGTGCCACATGCTGACAGACCAAGTCTTCAAAAAGGGGGGCAATTTTTCCAGCCTTGTTTAGAGTGCTCAACCAATGCTGAATGGAAGAACATAAACTGGGTTTTTCTTTTTACTAGAGTATATAAAATAGTAAAGACTGAAGATGCCTTGGAGTTCCTATTCTGTTTTATTTATCATGTCTCACAATTGTCCTGAAAACTGAAAACACCCCTCAATACATTACAGTCTCTTTCTTTGTGAGAGGTTCCAGGTGAAGTAGAAAAGTTGTGATGTTTCTGTAAGTGTACACTATCCAGCTGAAACTTGATATTCTGCAGAAGATAAAGATTCAAAGAATAGATTCAATGAAGTTAATAGAACAAGCTATGTAGCCATATTATTCGCTCATGGTTTACAGCATACTTTAAATAGTGTGATTAAATGTGCAAAAAAAGTTGGCACCTGTGTACTATAATGATGGGCATATTAGGCTCACAAGCTTATCAAAATCCTAAAAGCTGATTTTTCTGAATTCAGTCTCCTTGAATATTTAAAACAAAATCTTAAATTCATAGATATTTATTAGTTCCTTGTACTTTTATAAAAAGCACATTAGCTTACTTCATATTTGGATATTGTAGGTCTTACAGCTCTGGTGAAAGATAAAATAGTGTATAAGAAAGATTCTGAATAAATATACTTCATTAAGTTCTTCATATAAAAATTATTCAAGCTCAACTATCTATCTTTAAAAATCTTCAGATTTTCACGATTTTAGTAAAAATTACAATTTAGGGCAGATAAGTATCTTAATTACAGAATTACAGAACAATTTGGTTTGGAGGTTTGGAAGAGACCTTTGGAGGTTATCTAGTCCAGCCCCCTGCATTATGAGGTTGCTTAGGGACTAACTATTCTGAATATCTTTGACAAGGAACCCCACAGCCTCTTTGGGCAACCTTTTCCAGCATTTGAACACCCTCAAGATGACAACAGCCACCTTTGCTGTGGGAGCACAAAGGAGAGATCCTTTGCCCACAAGGATCTGTGGGGCCTTTTCTGCAGTCATCAGGGTGAACAGCTGTTTTACCAAGCAGTGTTTCCTTAAGGAAAATCACCAAGTTGTGCTATCACATGCATTACTTTTACAGTGATTTCCTTTTCTTTCATTCATGTTTGATTTTAGTGCTAGTTGTTTGACCCTGAGTCTCAAAAGCATTTTTTATGTAAAAATTTCATTTGTACCTAAGACCTTTCTGAAGGTATCTGTAGAGGTCTCTGCAAAACGAAACAAATCAGTCTCCTATTTACTTTGAAAAGCACCGAGCAGCTAATGTCATACACTGGAGATGTACCGCAGCAGATATTTAGTAATGGGAATGTATAGCTTTAATGGTCTGGACAAACACATCATGAACTACTGAAATCTCTTTTCAGACATGCAGTTTCAAAATTACATTCAGCAGCAAGACAGTAATTTTTCATAAATTGTTTGTGAGGTGTTAATTTTAGAAGTTGGTATTGGGAATGTTTATCCAGAAAGTTTTCAATTTAATCAGACTTCATTGGACTGTGGCGAGGGCAATGTACATCTGTTATGTGGGACCTAGGCACCTTTGAGTCTTAGCTTTTGTTGTCATTGGTAATCATGTTTCTGTTGTTTAAGCAACAGTTTGATATCAATTATACTGATACTACTCTGACAACAAAGTAATAATTAATCAATATCTTGAGCACCCAGATTACTTGTCTGTACAAGCGTGTTACCAGCACGTGGTATCTGTGATGGAAGGAACCTTCTTCTTAACTTTACTGGCTTCTGATAAATCTCATTCAAAGCCTACTGACCCAGTAGAAAAACTAGTATAGCCTTCAGTGGGTTTTGGATTAAAAGCATTTGATCTTAGGGAAGCTGAATTATCTGTAAAATAAGGATCATAGTATTTCTCTCTTGTAAAAGTAATTGAAATTCATAGAGGGAAAGTGCAAAGTATGCATTATTACTGTTTTATCTCTATTAAGAAAACTGGTTTTATCAATTTTTATTTAATTACTTAAATGAGTAATTTAAGGTGTTTCAAGGCCTCATGTATTTGGTGTTTTGTTTGTTTCTTTCAGCTGAAACAAGGTGGTTACTATGGAAACAAAGACAAAGATTTGAGTTGCTGTTAGCTCTGGGAACAAATACGTTATTACGAAAACAAAAAAACCCTGAGTTATTGAATTATAAAATAGAATGAGATCCTTATTGATTAACAATTCCTGCGTAAAAGCTACTTTTACACTGTAAGTGTGTGGAATAGGAACCATTCTGGCAGAAACAAATGAAAAAAATGAAAGTTAATGGAGCTGTCATTTCAATATTCAATAATATTATCTAGAATATGCAATTTCCAGATGTAATTCCCATATCCTGCATGAACAGTTATAACAAAGTGAAAGGCTTACCAACGCCAACTTGCTTTTCCTGCCACAGTGTAACTGCAAAATATATATGCTTCTAGAAACAGGACAATTGGGAAAATAGAATCACTCTCAGCATCAGTTATGTGGGCAATATATGGCATAGCTCCTGGCACCCGCTCAGCTATTTGCACAATTATTTTCTTGGCCATCTACAGACTCACATATTTATGCATGGGGTAAACAGGCGTGCGTGTAGAGAGGAGGAATTGAAGCCCCTCAGTCTGGGAGATCCTGATGTCTTGAGGGTCGACAAGTGTTACTAGGCTTTGCTTTCCAAACTCCTGGAGATACAGGAAAAGAGTGGACCTGGGCAGTAGGAATTAGAGAGATGTCAGTTCTCCTCTTCCATACATAACTCACTTTTGACTATTAGTGACCCTATAGTGTTCAAAATCAGGAAAGAGTTGCATAATTGAAATAATCTCAAACTGAGGAAATTGGCTTAAAATACAGGCACAGAACCCAGTGAGCTAGAATAAGAGCCCAAGCTAATCTGCAGTCTGATTTCACTGGAGTATTTGCTAAAACACACCCATATGCATGCGCACACAGAGTCACACTTAGAGGGAATAATTCAATTATAGATGCAGCACTTTAACTAATAAGAGTACTTGCTAAATTATCAATCATAGAACACCCCAGTTTGGAAGGGACCTCAAAAGATGACCTGGTCCAATCTTTCATGTGAAAGGGAGCCTAGATGAAGTTATCTAGACTATGTGTCCAATTGCATCTTGAAGACCTCCAGTGATGAGGACTCTACCGTGTCCCTGGGGAGGCTGCTACAGTAAATGATTGCTCTCACTATAAAAAAATGTCTTTCTTACATCAAAATGAAACATCTCCCAGTGCAACTTGTACCCTTTGCCCCTTGTCTTCTCCATGTGGCTCCTTGTGAAGACAGACTACTCTTTGTAAGTACCCTTTAAGTACAAGTATAATGTGATGAGGTCCCCCTGAGCCTTCTCCAGGAAGCAGAGATCTAACTCCTTCAGTCAAACCTATCTTTTTCAGTCAAGGAGAAGAAAAAAGGAAATTAAAGAGCTGTATTTCCATGGGGTGTTTTGGAAGTGAGTGTATGAAGTCAGGCTCAGCCCTCAATCACTATTGTGTAACCTCAAAATGCTATTGTTGATCATGCACAGAAACACCAGAGGAGACTCTGTGTTCTAGCTCTACACCATTTGCACGTTGCATAACGTATTTTTTCCACCTTACAGAGGATATATGAGTACCTATGTAAATGCATGCTTGTTTGTGTATGTTTTATATGGCTAAGGAGATGTTCCTCACAAGTCTGTAGGCCTGACTCTCAGAAACAGATGTAGAAAATACAGACCTGAAGTAATGTACTGGGTGAATTAAGTCCATGTCTTCTCTCCAGAGAAAACTTTCTCTGAGATCAAAGTCAAAATCAGTTAATTCAAGGCCCCCAATAAATACTTCCATGGTCTTTGCAGTTTTTATATCTTCACTAAGTGCCATGAAAAGCATACTTATATAATCTGCATTGGCTTATGTCTTCAGTGGAAAAAGTTTGCCAGCCTGGATAAGTAGGGAAAACTTCAAAGGCTGTGATAAATCAAATTAATAATTTGTCCCGAGGAAGTCTGTATAAATTGGTCACATTATTTAAATGTGTCAAATGATATGTTAAGATATCTCTCTCTCTTTCTCCAGGAATAATTGGATTTGCACATCTCTCCAAATTGCTAGTCTTTTCACCAAAATATAAGGACATTTATTTTTCATTACCTGAATGCTTGTCATGGTAAATGGTTACAGAAAATGGCCAAAGCTATATGTGAGAGTTCATGCAGACTGATTCTGCATTTCCTACTGTTAGCCCACCTGATGAGAAGATAATCAGCAGGCCATGTAAGACTAGCTCAGTTGTGCATACCTAATTTAGATATGCTGAACTGGATAAGGTGAAAGGGTCTAAGATTCTTTGTAAATCATTCGAAGGTAAGTTAGAAGGCTTCATTGCTCACACATGAGTTTCTCTAGAAGACCATCATTTCTGCATTTGGCATTCTGGAGGAAGAAGAGGTAACAGGAAAATGGCACTTTAAAATTATTTTGATTTTTCTCAAGTTTCTAAAGTTTTAAAGAAGGGTTGGGTTATACCTATCACTTGCTGTTCTTATAGAAAAGAGACTGTGGATTCAGAAGTTTTATTCTCTGTTATAAATAAGTATTTTGTTCTTAATGGGGCATTTGTGAAACTCTAGTATATATAAGTACTTAAAAATTGCTTTGTTTTTCTATGCATTAAACGCTCTCTTTTCTGATGACATATTTACCAAATTTACTAATGCAAATTTGGGTGTTTAATGTTAAGGCCAAAGGCAAAGCATCTTGTCTTTATTTTGTTATTAAAATGGTCAAAGTCTGTTCCTATTAGACTATGTGGATCTCTTATTAATTGTTCCAGTTCTATTATGAAGAGAACACACAGATCTTTCCTTAGTGTTCTTCCCTTCAGCTGAGAATTTGAAATGCCAAGAAACCAGAAAACATTCCAATTCAGAATCTGCAGTACAAAGTAACATGCTAGAAATTGAAACAGTGATAGATAAGCTTGTGCTTGCGCAGTGCGAATTTGAAATATCACAGGTGCACGTATTTGGGTTTCTATTGACACTTTTCTTCTAAAAACATCATGTGACAGGATCTACTGCCTTGTCAACCCACAGCAGAACTTTTTTTTTTTTTTTATGGTATGTTTTAAATGTCTTAGGAGACCAAAGTTCAGTGGTGCTGCTACGAACGTATTTTTACTACCTACTGATTCTTGCCGACAGAAGTTTTACCCCAGATATGCTTTCAAACTGTGCATAAGCTGAAACAAAAAGTAGAAAATAATGTTTGGAATATAATGAGAGGACCTCAAGTATTGACAAAGTAGAACTGGCTTGAGTTACATTTATGGTCTGGCATGCTACAAGTGATTTATTTTTGTAGGAACATCATGAAAATAAACTACAAAAGTACTTGCAAACGTGCTTTCTTGAGCTAAAATTCAGTACTTTGAAGTGTCCTCATGCAATTGTTCATATTAGTATGAACAATTCATTAGTTCATACCAATTGATTGGTTCATATTAGTAAAATGAAACACATCTGTGACTTTCTGCAATGCTGAAATAAGTGAAATGCACAAGCCTGCTGTGGCCTCTGCATGGGACATTTGCTTTTGGGTTGTTTTTTTTTAAACCATTCCATATACATTGTCAAGGGCTGTTAAATAATAATCTGCCCTTGAATTATTGGTCCCTCAAATGATAGTTGGATTAACATTGATTATTGCATTTTAACATATATGATTGTGCAGTCCAACAGAGACTGAAAAAATAATGTGTTAGCAGAGGAAGGAAAGGAATTATTTCTTTGGGTGCTCCTCTGGCTGTAGCATGCCAGTCCCTCACCCCCTGAGCATTTTCTTGAGCGTCCAAGTTACTTTCAGACCTTCCACACAGAAACTCTTTGCACTGTGCACTGCTGGCAAAGCAAGAGCCAGCAACTGGGTTCAACTCAGGTTCAAAAAATTTAGCAGGAGGTGAGGGGCGTGTTGTAGCAGCAGCTGGGAAGGTCACAGCATGACCAAATTAAAAGGGGCAAAATACGTACATGTTTTGAAATTAAGAGTGGTGAAGAAGATCAGGATATCTGGGAACATAGTTGGCTCCATTGCGAAGCTAAGGGGAGGAGAAGTTTTTAGTGTGGTGCATTAAATAAGAGCGGATGATACTTCTGCCTGCTGACTATTTCCTTGGTATGCTTTTCTTTCATTTATCAGTTGCAAATACAAGGCAAAAATTAAGTACTATTTTTGTTGTGGTTATTTTTCCAGTGCATCAGTATCTAAATTATACTCAGACCTGTGAACCTGGTTTTCCAACCAAAAGCTCCTGGTTTATTGTTGTTGTTTTGGTTTGTTTTGTGCCTTTTTTGGGTTTGGGTTTGGGGTTTTTTTTTGTTGTTTGTTGGTGGATTTGAAATTTGAATTTGATCTCTGATGAATTATTGGCAATAAGGGTTAGGCAGGTCAGAACAGAAGCTTCACCTGAGTATAACAGAAAGATGAAACAAAATCTGATTCCAAATCATGATCTGTACCTTGCAATTTATAGTCACTATTAAGTTTAAATTCAGCTCAGCACCATCGCATTATTTTAGTAAGTCCCTAAGTATGTAATTGTACTAAGATTATTTAACATTATTATCTGGTTTTATCCATAGCAACTTGTAAAGTCAAAGATTTAAATATAATAACAACTCTGTAGCTGTAATCTGAGTCAAGGATAATTATTTTCCTAACTTAAATTCAAGATATGATGTTTGGTCAATAGCTTTGTACAGAAAAATACCAATAAATTATATTATCAGGCCAGGTTGAGAGGTACTTGAGACAAATAATTAAACCTGCTTTTCAAAAAGGTACTTAAGCTCATACCTAAACTTTAAAACTGTGGTTAAATCAAGTTCACCATACTAAATTTCCTTCAGAGCATTTACTCAATATAGTAGTGGGTTTTAGTTTACTGAATGGGAAATAGAGTAAATCAGGAGAAGGAAACACAGAGAGATTTACACTTCTGTCTAGACCAAGCTCTAACTGTGGGCAGCAAGGCAGTGAGCATGTGCCAAAGTGAGCACCAAACTGGATGGATGCCAGCTTTTTTTGTGGTGAGTAACCTATTGCAGCCAGAGCTTCACCGCAAGGAAAAGGCAGAGCCTCCAATGACTTCAGTGGTGCAATACCAGAGCACTCCAGAGTGAAAGAATTAGTTCATGATGTGCTGCTTGGCAAAATGCTGCAGGGTTTATAACCACAAAAAAAATATCATAAAATGCAATTGTAAGTGGTGGTTTGTTTAGTATGATTCACCCTAAGCCAGTTGGGTCTTGCTGGTTGACTGGTCGCTAGATACTTGGCTCATGCACCATGCTGTTGGACAGTGGAATTAGCATTTTCCAAAAGAGGTGCTGTGCTCTGGCTTCACGTGGGCTTACTGATGGTGCCTATATGGCTCCTAACATGCCACCAGAGCAACAGCTGGGAATATATTGTGTTCACAGATGCACCTGTTTCCTCTCTATAGAGGAAGTACAGTCACTCCCATTTCTTGAATAAGAACTGCTGGTGATCTATTTAGCCCAACTTCTAGATGCTGCACCAGTAGCAGACAAAGCCAGTGTGTGCCCTGGGTGTCCCAGTCCTTCCAGCTGTGCCAAGAGATGGATTTCTAGCTTCATTCCCCAGATGGACAATTAATATCCTCAGGAAGGCAATCTTCAGGTCCTTCAAAGTGCTGTTTGCCATACTGAGAAACATAAACGCAGATGGGTGCAGCTGCCTCAAATGTCAGCTTTGTTACAGGATGCAGACAGAGCTGAATTAGATTTGTGACAGCTCCACCAGTCTGCTGCCTAACACAGGCCAAATAACCATGCTGACCTTCTCTGCTCCTTGCCTATCTAGTGTCCTTTCTAACCTGCCCGTTTTGCATAATAATGAATTGCCTTTTATATATACCTGGTTAGATAAGTTGGAATTTTTCAACCGCAAAATGCAGTAATATGTACTGAATGATTAAAAACAGATTTTTTTCCATAATACAACCTCTTAAATAAAATACAAACTTTCAGAAATGTTTAGGCAGACATCTGTAGAAGCCAGGACTTTAATACCAATGCATAAATTGTGGTTCTTTAGATGAGCTTTTTGCTTTCTCTTCATATAAATGTCTGTCATTGGTTATGTGCAAAACTCAGAACTTCAGGTTTTTGTATTAATACTTCCCAGATCTTGCTTGTGCAAGATTAGATTAGCCACCTCATGAGGAGGAGCTCTTGTGAACTCGTGGTTTTAAGTACGTTCCATGTCCTGGGAGGTTGGAAGTAGATGCAGCCAGGATGCTGCAGGACAACTGTGCAACAGTTCAAGTCCTCCTTAACTGCCTTCATTGCACTGGATTAGCCTGTGGGGAAAAGAATGAGTTTACCAGCCCTTTAGCTTTCTGCAGTAAGTCTTTAATGACATACTTTAAATGCAGGGTGTCTGGTCTTTGTTGTGCTCTTTAAATGTTTCAGCTTCCAGTTTGGCTACAGTACTGAAATAAAAATAAAAATAATAATAAAAAAATCAAATATATTGGGGCCTCAAACATATCAACAGTTTTGCAAACCTTTATTAACTCACATATCAGTCCAAGACTGGTTTTGGTTTTTAATTTAGTCAAATACTTAATCTAGTCTTTTCTGATCCTTGATTCCTCATTATTATTCTGCTCCTTCTTTGATCAATGACTCATTAGAAATAGGGCTGAACCAACCCTCCAGATCCCAGCCAAGCCAACATTTGGATATCTTCTAATAGTTTAATTGAAATGGGAATCTCTAAAAAAATTGCTTGTCCTATATAGTCAGTTTTGTCACTGTCTAAACTGGAACAAAGTTCTTATAACATGTTTGAATGTCCTCAGAAAACAAATTGCTTTCTCTGTTTAAAAGAAAACGTTATTTTCTTTTCATTTTTTTGTATGTCCATTTTACTTCATAGCACTGAAAATAGCGAAGCAGTGTCAGTTCCATTGGCCTGTGTTCTTGGTACAAGCAGGATATCTTTTAAGTATATACATTGTTTCTTTCCCACACCTAATAGTGCATATCTCAAAGGAAAACTTTTGTTATAATCATATACGTATATATATATATGTAACTCTTGCCTTGTCTTTTCCCTCAGAAGCCCCAGTTATGAAATTTCTTTTATGCTCTGGGGAAGGGAGAAGAAGCAGTGAGGGAAGACTAAAGAGCAACTCTTGAAGCAGATTAGTGTAGTTAAATCAAAGGGCAGAGCCATGGCTGCAATGGTGTATCTGTGGACATGGCTTTGCAGAGAAGTGAGAATGCAATTGTAGGTTTGCCCTAGAATGTTGTCCTCTCAGTTAATGAAGATTTTAAGTGGTCAAGAAACTGAAATGTTTGAATTTCCTTTAATTTCTACAATGTCTCATTTTAAATAATAGTTAATAAAAAAATAAGTGCCATTCCTATGACATATGCAAACAGACCCAACTTAGTTAACATCATCTAAGTCACAGTGGCTTCAAATGCAGCTATTTTTCTTGCACTTCTAATAAAAATAGTCCTGGACAATTAATTAACAATGCAGTATCTCATGGGTCTTTCCTTGTGATATAGTGTAATCACTTGAGGTAAAAATCTTAGTCCCCAAGAGGGTATCAACATTATAGCTGTTATTGCTTTACACATAGAAATGTGGAGAGTAGTTGTCAAGCTCTGCACATTTGAGACTTGAGGTCAATCATTCCTATTAACCACAAATGTTACCATTCCCTGACTGGAGAAATACAGGGTTGAGCATGTGTATACTATGGAAGAGTAGCCATCTGTTTCAGAAGTATGTAGACCAAAACTTAGCTTTAAGTTTTTCCATGTGCACCTGGCGTGTCCATTTAAATGAGGAACACCAAAGGAAACATTAAACTCGCATACACCCAAAATCTGGCTCAAAACCATGCTTGGTATTCTGGCAGTTCTGGAATTGACTGACAACTTTTTAAATAGGTTAGACACAAGTCCTGGAGGCAACAGGCTTAGTTCATAGGGTATGTCACCACGATGAGGTGAAAATGTTAACTAGACACATGGAAGCGTAACTTCTTCAAGTTAGGAGGAAAACCAATTGCAGTGAAGATGTGGTGGCATGGACTTTGTTAGCAACAGGGTGTATGTTTTTGATCTCTAACCAGCCTGCACATACTAAAGACTGATCTGTCATGTCAACACCCCTCTGGTTGCCCTGCTAGCTTAAGTAAGTTAGGATATGGTCACACTTCTGCTTTGTGGTGTTTTATTCCTTATCTCTGTCTTACTGCAGTGTAACTCCATGGCTTTTGGTTACTGTCCTGGTTTCAGCTGGGATAGAGTTAATTTCCTTAACAGCTGGTGCAGTGCTGTGTTTTGAATTTGGTGTGAGAATAATGTTGATAACACATGGATGTTTTTAGTTGTTGCTGGGTAATGTTTATACTAAGTCAATGGCTTTTCAGCTTCTCAGGCACTGCCAGCAAGAAGGCTGGAGGGGCACAAGAAAATGGTAGGGGACACAGCCAGGACAGCTGACCCGAACTAACCAAAGGGATATTCCATACCATAGAACATCATACTGAGTATATAAACTGGGGGGGAGAGTTGGCTGGGAGCCACTGATTGCTGCTTGGAGACTGGCTGGGCATTGGTCAGTGGGTGGTGAGCAACGGTATTGTGCACCACTTGTTTTTTTCCCTTCCCTTTGGATTTTATTCCTCTCCACTTCTCTCTCTTTTTCATTACAATTGTTGCTGTTGCTGGTTTATCTTATTTCAATTATTAAATTCTTCTTATCTCAACCCTCGAGTTTTACCTTTTTCCCAGTTCTCCTCCCCATCCCTCTGGGGGTGGTGGGAAGTGAGCAAGCAGTTGCATGGTACTTAGTTCCTGGCTGTAGTTAAACCACAACCGTTACACACCTTAACCAGCCAAATCTGAGAAGACAGAATCTGTTTCAGTGTGACCATTTGTAAAGAGATAATGGAAGGGTGGCTGTGGTTCTCATGAAACCTATATGATTACTAAACCTAATTTGCACTCTGCAGGGCTCTGATAAGCCCAGAAGTCTCTCCAAAGTTGTTTTCTTCTTTAAACCAGGAAGTAGCCTCAAAACGTGCCTTTCAGAATCACAGAATCACACGATAGTCAGGGTTGGAAGGGACCTCTGGGGATCATCTAGTCCAACTCCCTGATAAAGCAGGTTCACCTACATCAGGTTGCACAGGATCGTGCCCAGGCAAGTTTTTAATGTCTCCAGAGAAGGAGATTCCACAGCCTCCCTGGGCAGCCTGTTCCAGTGCTCTGACACCCTCAAATTAAAGAA
>JAVJGI010000014.1:96033811-96174119 GCA_035590275.1 Ibycter americanus
TCCTAATGCACCCCAGGATCCCATTGGCCTTCTTGGCCACCAGGGCACACTGTTGGCTCATGGTCAACTTGCTGTCCGCCAGCACTCCCAGGTCCATCTCTGCAGAGCTGCTTTCCAGCAGGTCAGGCCCTAGTCTGTACTGGTGGTGCAGGGGGTTGTTCCTCCCTAGATGCAGGACCTTACACTTGTTTTTGTTGAATTTCATTAGGGTCCCCCCTAGCCAACTCTCCAGCCTGTCCAGGTCTCGTTGAGTGGCAGCGCAGCCTTCTGGGGTATCAGCCGCTCCTCCCACTTTTGTATCATCGCTGACCTTACTGAGGGTACACTCTGTCCCTTCATCCAGGTTGTTGATGAGTCAGTTGAACAGGACTGGACCCAGTACTGACTGCTGGGGAACACCGCTAGCTAAAGGCTTCTAGCTAGACTGCACTGTTGATCACAACTCTCTGACCTTTGCTGTTCAGCCAGTTCTCAACCCACCTCACTGTCCACTCATCTAGTCCACACTTCCTGAGTTTATGTATGAGGATGTTACGGGAGACAGTGTCAAAAGCCTTGCTGAAGTCAAGGTAGACAACATCCACCACTTCCCGTCTACCCAGCCAGTCATTCTATCGTAGAAGGCTATCAGATTGATCTGGCATGATTTCACTTTGATGAATCCATGTTGACTACTCCTGATAACCTTCTTTTCCTCCAAATGCTTAGAGATGACCTCCAGGATGAGCTGTTCTATCACCTTTCCAGGAATGAAGGTGGGGCTGACTGGTCTGTAGTTTCCTGGGTCCTCCTTCTTGCCCTTTTTGAAGACTGGAATGACATTGGCTTTCCTCCAGTCCTCAGGCACCTCTCCTGTGCTCCATAACGTTTCGAAGATGATGGAAAGTGGCTTAGCAATAACATCTGCCAGCTCCCTCAACACTTGGGGGTGCATCCCATTGGGGCCCATGGATTTGTGGGTGTCAGATTCACTTAAGTGATCTCTAATGTGATCCACCTTGACCAGGGGCAAGTCTAGTCAGTTCTTACTGTGGTCAGTCCTACACAAGGAGCAAAGGAAATGCAATCTGCTGTCAATGTTTACTGCCAAAAAGCTTTGATCATGATGGATTTAATGTAAGTGCTGATTAAGGCTGTTGTTAAAAAGTACTGTCCCACAGTGTGTGAGTCTTAGCATGTGCTGGTTTCGGTGGACTGATTCTCAAAGCCTTGCAATAAGTAGTGAGTGGAAAATACAAATGCATACTTATATTTACCAATGTCAGGAAAAAAATATGTTTTAATGAGAAAAAGACAGTGGCTTTACTTCAAATGGAATTCAAAACCTCATTGTAGCTGTTTTATTTTGTGGCCCTTTGAATAGACATTTTTTATGGAGCCTCTGAGAATATGATCTCGGGGACATTGTTTTCTCTGCTTTGACGTAAGGCAGGAGCACACAACTCAGCATTTTTCTTCTTTAGAAGCCTACATTAATTTATTTTGACAGTATTTCCTACCCATATAGTAGCTTAAGACTATCTGTTTGTGCTACCTTCCTATTTTAGACAAGCAATTCTTTGCATGAGACTGTTAATTTGGCAAAGGGCATGGGTTCACATTTGGTTTTCATAGACTGATAGATTTAAAGGCCAGAAGAGACAATTATGATCATCTAGTTTGACCTCCCACTTCAATCAGGGCACAAGCCTCACGCAATCATTACTGCAACAAGATCATGACTTCAGTGTGAGCTAGACAACAGCTTAAAAAAGGCTTCCAGTCCTGAGTTGCCTTCCTCTAATTTTTAGCATTAATTTTTCCAACTTCAGACTCCAGTCCCTGGATCATATAATTTTATAGGCATGCAGAGTCAAAATGAAACATCATCCTCCACCGTCCTTTTCAATTACACGTCTGTGATTTCATCTGCTTGGATTTATCCCAAGATTATAGGAATATTTATCTTGTATAGTTGTCAGACCATCTACATGGACAATAAGCATTCTTTTCATTTTATACTGGATGTTTGAAAAAACATTGCAAAACGCGCATGGAATGTCAAAATCTTGTGCTAGGTCTGCATTGGTAAGTTAGGAAGCATTCAGCCTGGCTTTTGCTCTTTGAGAGCAGTTTGCATCCATGAAATGAACATGCGTGAAGCATGTTCATAGAGCAAATGCACAGCAACTACTGTCCTTTTAAAAACTAACCCCTGCATTTCTAAGATCAGTTTTCCATAGACAAATAACAATGAAAATTGGCAAGTGACAAAAAAGATAAGGATAGGCAGATGCAAATGTTTACGAAATTATGACTTACCTAGAACATTTCAAAAAGTACAGTTATAATTTGATTCACTTAAGAGAACAGCAGTAGAAGATTAGGTGGGAGGAAGGAAGATGCTTTGAATAAATTTATTCTGCCACTTATTTTTGCATATACTCATCATAATATGAGAACACACTTTCTCCAGACTTAAAACATGGCTACAATTCACTATTGCAGGAATTCTGGTCTGCAGCACTGGCTCAAATTTTCAAGATGGCCAGAGCTCCAAATCTGGCATTGAATTTTTATACAACCTGAGAATTTTCAGGTGTGGATGTGAAATGAGTTTACAACATTTTGGAAAGTCTGTGAGCAAACATGTGCTTCTGAAATTTAAACATCTTTCAGGTCCTTTCTGGCGCCCCCTATACTGACTAAAGAAAAAGGGCAGGGCTTGAACTCTGCTGCTGGTACCTACTATGATGTGGTACCCAAAGTGGTAGCATGGTCCATATGGGGATAGAGTAGGGGAAAGAACTAGAGAAAGGTACTGCCAAGAGAAAATCCAGGTAAACATACTGCAAGAATTGATCAAGTTTTATGAGCTTTAAAACTTTCAAGTCAGGCCAGTTTTAAGAGCTGCCATTCAGTAATTGCCTGGTGAAACTGGAAAGTTTGACATTAATTGAGAAAGCAGCTGCCAGGTCCTTGTAGTCTTGTAAAGCATTAACATAGACTGATGTTCTTCAACAAAAGTTTAACAAAATTCTGATAATTACTGACTTAAAAAGAACCTGTTCTCTTGCATACCAAACTGCATGATAACAAAATTCCAGGCTTTCCAATGTGAAAATGACACAGTTCAAGGAACTAGAGCACAGGAATGCATTAATTCCAATTTTTGTAAAGAAACTCACTTGTTTAGTAGTTAGCCTCCATTTTCACAGCTGGGAAATGCAGAGGACATCAAGAGACCTGTGTGAGACCATAATAATACATATAGGTTTATGTTTATGTTCATTGGATAAGAAACATTCTAAAATTTTGTGCTTTACCCAGAATTTGAAAATATCCTGGATATAATAGTCTATAACTAATCTATGAGTAAATAAATTTCTGTTTCAAAGAAAAATACTTTTCATGTATTAATGGCCTTAGTTGAAGACACTTTCAGGTTATTTTAAATCACTGCAGTGTTCCATAACAACTTTGATAACTTTTTTTCTTCGTAATATGTAAAGGTCCCAACTGTTAGTATTTGTTATATCCAATAATACATTTTAAATGAGGCAATCTCAATCAAGAGTATATATTTTTCATTTTAAACCTTTTAGTATAAAATATTAAACATGTACAGAATGGTTCTATAAGCAATAAGAAGGTATATAAACATAATTTCAAGAGGTTTTACACATTTGGATCCCCTTAACAAACTGTTCTTTAAAGACAAAAGTTATCTGATACTGTAACTATATATGGTATTTTGACTTTGCATGTGAGTCTCAGCTCTACAAAGGGACATCTAACAGCACAGCAAACATGCCTTTGCAATTAAATGATTGTTCACAGTACGGCTTATGGAAATATAAGATATAGCTCAAACTGTTCAGTAAAGAATGCCTGTTCTTGTTACTCTTTGTTTTAGTGGGCTATAAAATAAATGCAGTGTAGAAGGTATTTTTACAGCCAGAACTTGTGATACACGATATGCATGGCTGTGCTGGGAAGAAAATGCCAAAATTATGTACTTCAAACATCCATCACACTTCTTGGAAGGGTTATATACATAAAGCCATCAAAATCCTGTGCTATCTTTAATGGAACAGGACTGAGTGCTCCTCCAGTGTTCACAGCATCAGCCCTGGTAAATGCCAAAGTATGTATGGTTCAGCAGTGAAGTACTGCCAGCTTCATTTGTTTCTAGCCATATGCAAGAAAGAGTAAGGAGACTGCACAACTGCAGAAAGGGAGGGCAAGGAACAGTGTGTTTTAAACCAGCATGAAATAGGCAGTGAGTTACAGCACCAGAAAACACTCTCTCTCACACACACACATTAAATGCATGCATGGAGGTGGTAAGGGGCAGGGGGGATGGATGAGAGAAGTCAGGTGAGTTGGTGGTAGCTGAAGGGACTTAAGCAATGCATAGATACATCAGGGGAAAAGTAGTAGTGTGAAGAAAAGAAGCCCATTAATAAAAGATGAGGAGGGATGAAATTAATGAGAGCTCTGCAGAGACACTGCTGCCCTTGTAGGAAGAGAAGCACAGGGCCCAGTTCTGGTATTCTCATTCAGTACTTCCTAGATACTGGGGACTCATCAGAGGACAAAATACCATTAAAAGGCAGGGACTGTCAGCCTGCCAGGAATACTAAGCAAGGGACTAGTCTCACTCACTTACATAGGTGAATAACTATGAGAAAGTTTGTGATGCCAGCAGTCCCTAGGTTTTCCAAAATTACATATATACCCCTGAAGTGTAAATGAGTGTTTACAGTCAGGACTCTTTTTAATCGCTTGCTTCTTTTTCTTCTTCTTCTTTATAATGTGCTTAAGTTATATTTACAGGGCTTTTTTATCTCTGCAGAAACACTGCATTTTATGCAAAAAAAGAAAAGGACTCTTTCATGCCCGTGTCCTTCCAGAAGGTGGAATTTCATGTAAAACAGTATCTATCACAGAATGTGTAGTAAAAAGCTAGGAGCCAGTAGCTGCAAGTTCCGTGGTGCATAGCACGATCCTGGTCCCAAGGCAGCCAGACCAGGGAGTGGGTCACAGCTATCACAGACCTCTTCCTCCTCCTCCACCTCCTCCTCCTCCTCCTCATGTGCTTGGATTTCCTTCCTGTGGTTACAGAGGGCAGAAGGGAGGCTGAAACATTTGTTGCTAGATCTCAATTTCACATGCAATTGCATAGTGGCCAGGGTGCGGCCTCAGTTCTGGAAGCTGGAAAGCACTCTGATCTCCCGTGGTTGCAGATACTCATTGCAGCTGTAATCAGTTGATAAACACAGGCACAAGCCACAAGTTCTCTCTTAAGAGCAGTCTCTCAGAAGACACAGTGAGTAGGCATTTCATTCTTACATGTAGAAAGGGTGATTTTCTTTAGAAGTATTTATTAAAAAATAGAACTTTACTGAACTAGGGAATTAAATAAATTAAATCAATGCCACCCAGCACTGCGAATCCCAAGAAGAAAGTGCTGACCTGTCTACTGGGTCCTTAGAAGTACAGTTCCAAAGGGGCACATGCTTGTAGAACTCAGCAGCAGGCTTTTAAATTCGAATGTTAGACTAAGAGCAGGAAATAAGGAGTCAAAAAGTGTTCTCAGCCAAAATAAACCACTTTTTCTGGCAAAATGTTTTTAGCTCCCCTGCTCTCCTCACTCCTTCCCTGCCCTCTGACTATAACTAATTGCTTCATCTAATTTTTAGTAGGTCCTTAGAAACTATTTTCTAGAACTCACTCTTATCTTGAACTTTTCTGCTGTCTTGTCTTGCTGTACTTGGTGCATAGACAAAACATCTAATGGAGTATATAAAAATGAAAGCCTCATGTTCATACCCGTGTAATTAAAAAGTTCAGATCCTGAAAATATATCCATTTTTCAACTATTCTTCTAAACACTACATTCTTCAAAATGCCAATGTGTCCTTTTCTTTCTTTTTGACAGCAAAATTTGGAGAGTAACCTCACCAACCTTATTAAGAGGAATACTGAACTGGAAACTCTTTTGGCGAAACTCATTCAGACCTGTCAACATGTAGAAGTGAGTACTGACCTCCTTTTGAAATACTTGTAAACTTAATTACATTCACTTCTAGCATTCAGGAACAAAAGTTTAAACAAACAAACAAACAAACCTCCCCAAACAACAAGCACAGGACTAAATTAAAGTAGTGGTAAACTGATTTGGAGCTTTTTCACTGATAAATGGTATTCTCAATACAGATGGCCTCCTATACATTCCTTGGTATCCCCTTTTAATTACAATATGTTTGTATGGCCACCACCGCTGCTATACTTGGGCACATCACTCACTATCTGTAACGTGTTTATCTTTCTGGGTCCTTTGTGAGGTAGAGTAATATTTACAGGTGAAAAACAAAAGCAAAGAAATAGTAATGCCCAGATCCACAACAATATTTAGGTTTCTGTCAGCCACTGTTTTTTTTTTTCATCAGAATTAAGTATCTAAATACATATGTGGACTCAAAAGTCATACATTAAATATGTGTATCTTCAGAATAAGAAAGATGCTTACAGGCCTTTGAGTTGCCTCAGTTACATATTCCACTTCAAGTAAAACAGAAAATCTTCAGCAAGGAGGGATCTGAATCCATATTTCACTGAAATCCAGGGGATTTTTTGGATGGCCCCATGGGGGATGCTACTTCACTTGCAAATTAAGATAATCACAGACTAATTCAGCCATGGCAGCTGACACAGGAATTGATCAGAGTCCAAAACAGATTCTTTTTAGCAAAACTTTTCTTTTTACTTTTTGCCACGCTGTAAGACCTTTTCAGTTCCTTACAGTACATTCAGATCAATAAAGCCAAAATCACTATGAACAAAAATCTTCCATATCATAAAAAACCTGCAAAAAGACAACATGAGTTTATGCTTTTTGCAAGTACATATTATACAAACATCTCCATGGCATCTAAACTTTACCACCAGTGCTTTCCTCATTGTCAGTCTCAGCTATGAGTCCCAGGTGACACACCAGATAGAAAATATTTTTACTTCTCCTCCAGTTAAATTGTGCTAAGAAACACCAGAAGACTAGGAAAAGCTCAGCATCTTGAGGTACATGTCCTTGTTGACAGATACACTGGATTCACCGAGATGCACCAAGTTCATCATTTGCAGTGCTATCAGTTTTCATGTGTTCTAAACTCAATTTAAAATGGCATGGGAAAGTTAATGAGGTAGGAATCAGAGGAGCTGGCACAACTTATATACTGCTGATTTAAAGTGGAGCAAGCTTTAGACCTCAATCACAGAGAACAGATACTTTCAGTTGAACATCTAATTACTAGTCAGATTAGCAGGGGAAACCTATTTTCCCTATGAAAAAAATGTTTGGGATTTTGTTTGCATTACAATGCTACCTGTTGACAAGCTTCTGTGTAGGACCATTTCACTTCTGACTACATTGCAGTTCCTGTAGCAGCCTCATTTATTCAGAGAAGGGCTCACTGTATGTTTCTAGCAAACAGGCAACACTAAATAATAACTGTGTTGTGTAGAAAAGGTATTCCATTTTGAGTATGATTGTCTATATATGTGAAAGGAAGCCAGGTTTCTTCACTAGCGTTACCTGAGGAATAGTTCTGGGGAATTGAAGAGGGAAGATAGCCTTAACCCAGAGCTTCTGAAACACTGGTATAATTTAAGATAAAGTTAGCTGTGACATAAACTGCTGTAACACAGCCACCTGCCAGCACTGCAGAAAGGCATTTGGTTTTCAGAGAAGACTCTTTTCCCTCATTATAAAGTCCTGTGGAAGTTCTCCATAAGGCTGCTTATTTTCCGTCTTTTTCAGAGTAAAATTCAGTAACCCAATTAAGCCCAAAAGCAACTTTGACTTGTGAATAGATTCAAAGTCATGTCTTGAAAATTTGACACCTGCTTAAGTACCTTGTTGACTGTGGTAATGGCATATGCTGCAGAAAAAAAGGGGAAAAAAATCCACCCAAAAAATCCAAAGCAAAGAAATGCAAAACAAAACAAAACCCAAACCAAAACAAAAAACAAACCAAAACAAAAAATCCCAAGACTGTTCTTCCAAAGAGATCATCTTACCCATGTTTCTATTCACTCCACTTCTGTGGAACCTCACTGACTTCTTGGGCTCAATGAAACCACGAAAGTCTACCTGTGGTATCAGACATGAGGTGAATGGTTTGACTTCTTCATATGGGCAGCAACATCATCAGGCAGAACAACTGTAGTATCAGTGAGAAGGACTGTAGTAGGTAATGAGAGACTGAGACAAGGCACATTTTCTTCCTCTGTATGTGAAAATCAGAGCAAACCCCAAGAAGTGGATGGGCTCAGGACAGCGTAAAGCTTCTTCATTGATGACCTGTGTCCAAGATGGGATAGATCTGGATAATTTTAAATTGGTCCTCCATCTCCTCTGTGATTCTGCAATATATTACCAACTCTGAGGTTTAGTATTACAAAAAATCCATCTCATTCAACTGGTAACAGATGCGCTACTGTCCCTGGAGTCCTGTTTAAGAAAATTTCTCTGTAGACATAAAGCAATAGCAGCAAAGTTGTTAATGAATTCCTACCACGTTTTATTCATCAAATTAGTCTAATTAGCATTTAAATTAGCTAAATATTAAGAAATTAGCTTCAGTCAAAACCCTGGACCGAGGCCACACTGGAAATCGAGCAAGTGGGGATGTGCAAGTAAACTTTAAAGCTATCTCTGTTTCTCAGAGCTCTGTGAAAACTTCAGATACGATGTGAATATCTTCAACATTAGAGAAGCTGAGGCTTAGATAGATTTTTAAAAAGACAAGATGCTCCCTTTCTTTGTGCGTCTGCCGGAAAAATATTCATCACAATCCAGGGACCTGAATGAAGCAAACAGTATATTGCTTGTAAAATTAATGTTGCAAATTTAAGATTACAAAATAGTAGGGTGAAAAAAAGCAGAAGTTTCCAATGATGGTATTAGTGTTGCCACATGAACTCACTCAAAGGTCAAAACTGAACATGTTGTTAATTTTACAGGACCTGTTTCTTTTTTCACTTTTTGATACATTACAGATAATGATGTAAAGTACATTGAATACAATTTGTAAACATGTAAAAACATAACTGGTACACTTTAAAAACTGCTGTTATATACTTTGATTTTCCTTACCGAATTTTAAATCATTTTAATGATGTTATTGTAATGTTGGTTTAGATTTTGGGGGGTTTAAAACCAGTTGGGAAAAAAAAAAGAAAAGAACCTTTGGGTTTCACGCATAATTTGAACTTTGAAAAACAAGGAAGGAAAGTAAATTTTTATTCCTTGTGTTAAAGTTACCAAGTTTTTATTAAGGGATATATAAACTTTTTGAAAAGTTATGCTAATTAACATTTTTGGTAGAAATAAACATCAATGAATTTTAAAGCCTTTGTCATGTCATAAACAAAAAAATATCAGTATTACATGAAAAATAAAAAGGTATGTCTTTTTTGGCTTTTGATATGGAGCAGAGGCTGATGTTTCTGAAAATGAACAACAAACAGGCTCTTGTCTTTCGAATAAATGAATCCTCACCAGCCAAACCAAATGTTGTTGCAGAGCCACTGTTTCTCATCAACCAAATGAGCTGTTAATGGCTTCCCAGCAACCAGCTTCACTGCGATTAATTCTCTACACATACATCCTTCCCATCAGGCAATTGTAACTTCATTGATAGCAAAAGCCATATCCCAATCCCTCTGTGTTTTCAAATTGATGTTTATTCCCTTCTGAAAGCGAGTTATTTTCACTTTTTGCTCACATGAGCAGGCAAGAACTGGTTGGGGATGTTCGTTATCTGGAAGCTGGATGCCTTCCAGCCACCAGAAAGGGGGGATCTGGGGCTGCCTTTCATCACAGCAATGGAGGCATAAATCTTGACTATTTTTAGATGGAGTTTATCAATTTATGACAGGATTTATCCATGGGGAATCTGATCTTGGGAGACTCGAGAAGTCCACTTCCAGTCTGGCATTCCTGTGGGTGGTTCTGGGGGTGTCGGCAGGAAAACTTTTGTGAATAAATCAAGCCAAACTTGCATTCTTTACTGCTTTAAGTACAGCAAAGATATTGCTAAGCATTTTATAATAATGATAATTTTAACATCTGAATGTCTGATTTCATGCCTAATATGCAAATATAGTCGGTGTTAATACGTAGTTTATGGTAACAATTTTAAAAATCCCATTTTCTCAAAAGGAACCCCACCCTGAAAAGTGAATGCTTGAGACCATAACATTCCTTCCTGTCCCAAATCTTTGTTTCATTAGGAGCACGTTGGTTTAACTCATCTTTCAGACAGATCCTTAACATGTTTTTTGATTTACACTCATTTTTCCATCTTTCCACTCTCCCTTCCTCTCTAATCCTGTCTGCCATTTCTTGGTTTTGCAGAAACCCTGAAGGCTCTTAATCAGGAAAGTTTGGTTTTCCTTCCTTGGAGATGATGGCAGGTCTACAGCCTCATGCCTTTGGCCAGGCTGCTTCCTGCAGAGCACCCCCGTGCTCAGGGCGGTTCACTGGGTTGGCCCTGGTGAGCCAGCCCTGCTCCTCGCTGCTTAGGGAACGCAGCTGTGGCTGCCTCCCCAGGGACAGCAGGCTTGGCTGTGTAAAATGATAAACTGATTCATAGGATAAAATACCATTTTCTCCACAAACTGAGAAAATGGAATAGAAATGGCTACTAATCTGAAATGTGTTTATTTGTAGTCCTAGCTCACAGCATTCATGCATCTCATAGTATCTGTAGAAAACTTTTTTTAAAGCATTAAAAAAAGCCCGGAAAAAATTTTATCTTTAAATTCTGTGACTGTTCGCCCAATAAAAGAGCCCTCTAGCATGTGGCTAAATCAGCGTGTGGCTCTTAAAAGCCCATAAAAACATCTGTGTGTGTCAGGACAGCAGCTACTTAGTTCTGGAGCCATTATACGGGGAAGATGTTTGAGAGAAAAGGAAGTAATGTAAATATTTATGCTTTGGCATAAATTAACAAGGTCTAGGTACAAGTCGTCTAGCTCAGCTGAGGGAGAAGAGGGTCTAGCTGGATCCAGTCCCACTGTGTGAAACCAGGCTGCAGTCATTTGCTTGTAACAAATGCACTATGCCAATAGCTCATGTGAATACCTGAAAATTTCTATAGGAGCCTTGGACAAGTCTTCCAAAAATACTGTTGTAAGACTGGGATTGATGGGCCTAGGATATGGTCTATATATGCTATATAGGTTAATCCCTGGGTGATAGCATCCCCGTGGCCATACCAACACACGGCCAGGTCTCCCTCCCTCCCACAGTGTGCTGGAGGGGTGTCAAGATGGCAGTGGCCCAGGTGGCCTTTGGCCGTGTCCCCTACCTGCCCCTGGCACACTGCAGCACTGCCATCCTCCGCTGCATGCCTGCCACCTGCAAGGCGATGGGGGCCGCATCCTGCTCTGCTGGCCTGTGCCTTTTCCAGCTGCACACAGCTCCAGATTTGACTACTTCTCAGCTGAATCAGGGAAGAATTTAATGTTGTAAGTGCTTACGTTCTCCCCTTGGTTTTAGTGTCACAGGTTTCTCTGGCTGACAAAGTGCTATGTCACAGCAAATTTGCTTCTTTGTCATAATTTCCAAGGCACATTGCTTCTTTGAATGTGTGAGGCTGCTGCAAATGTCTTTTAGATAGTGACATTTATTGGCATAAGGCACAAATCTGAGCATGAGCTTCTTTTGTCAGTTACTTTTTTCTAAGCAATTTGAGTTTTGTTTCTGGAATTTTTCCCATCTCTTCTAGGAAATATATGATTAAACGTCTGTTATATAGTCGATAGCATGAAGCTTCTCTCATCTGTTAGGCAGAAACATAATCTGAACTCAGCTGGAGGAAAAATTGGAGCAATTATCTAGGGGGGAGGGGAAAGGAAATAGGTTTTGCTTGTAGACAGCTTTATAACATCTGTATCTCAGTCCTTCTGTTTGTTTTGTTTTGTTTTCAATTCACAAAACGTCATAGGAAGCAAATTCTGGACACTGCTGGAAAATCATTTTTGGTTGTATAAAGATGGGAAGGCACTTTAACTGTGTAACCCTCGAACTGCTGCATCCTTTGCTTTCTGTTTGTAATGGAAATGCTCAGTTTCTAGTTCACTTCTAAAGATCTGCTGAAGGCTAAATCTCAGCATAAAGTTCCCAGTCAAAAACTGGTTTTGTGTGTCTCAAAGGGTGGGTTTTATAGCCATGTTATATAATCACATGCAAAAAAAAGTAGTATATTGAAAATTCCTTTATTTCACTGGCACAGATACTGAACACTTGAACATATCAGACACATTTTAAATCAGTGTAACAACAATAGTGCAAAAGTGATGAAGAGGAGATGGCAGCACCAGGAAAACCCTGCTGTTGCCTTTTTTTGTGTGGCTCATCAAAAAGAAATGAGCCAAATGGGGAAATTATAAAAACTGAAAATCTGTGATTCTGCTAAGACTTTGGCTACAAGATAGCTTCTTCAAATTTTGCAACAAAATGTCTCCATCAATTTTTATATAGGATACGTATAGCATTTCTATATACAGCAAAATCAAAACTCAACTGTCAGTGTGATTCCTTGAGGAGACTCAAACAATAAAGAGGCTTTGCCCGTGACAACAAAAAACAGTGAGTACTCTATTTCCACTAAGTTTCATGCTACTCGCTCCTTGAGATTTGAGGCAATTTCAGTCAAAGCCCAAGTAAACTGAGAAATTCTCATTAAGAGAATTTAAGTGGAAGGCTTGTAAGTCCTGGTGTCTGAACCACAGCAAATGGCCTTTGTCACACAAAAATGACCACTAGTAGTTTGGAATAAGGAATCTACTTTGTTGGGGGTTTTTTATACAGTAGGAAAGGGGCAATGGGTTAAATAAGTGTTTGCCATCACTGTGATATATGTGGGGCAGATAACTTGGAAAATAACTCCACTGAAAGTTGCTTTTTCCTCTGCTACATTATCTTCCTTTTTGTGAAGATGTTTGTTCAGCAGCTGAATTTATTTGCTATATTTAAGTGCTAGAAGTAACTGACATTTTTTGATTTGTGAAATAGACAGGAAAATATGACTTGAAGGAAATCGGGAGTTCTTACTCTCGATAAGAGACTAATTAACAAACTTCATGATGTGCATAAAACCCTAAGAAGTTTACAACATTTTTTTCTGAAGACAGTTTGTAATGAGAGAGGGTACAAAAGACTTTCTTTGTTGACATTATTTAGATGAAATATATGGCATGATCTACTTTTGATTTCCAATTACTTTAGTTCTATATTTAATTCCACTTTCACATAAGCTGATTTCATTCAGGAAAAGTCTAAGGTAAGCTATAGTCAGAGTCTTAATTTTATATAGTATTAGAGAAAAGAGAAAGTTCAGAAATAAAAACTGACAAAACATGCTGCATGGCATACGGCAATACAGACTTTTCATTCAAGGATGGCCCAATTTGCATGCCCAGTAAGCCCTAGCCCAGCAGTCAAATATTGTTTGTCTAAAGAATTATTCAATTGCTTTCACAAATTACTAATTAAATGTATAATTGGTCATAGATAGATACATATATATATATAACTGCAGTACTTAGGCACACATTTTATGTACAGATTAGGCAATGCTGGAATATGTTATTGCACCTACAACTGTTTTGTAACTTGTGGAAATCAGAGTCATAATTACGATAACAGGTCACACGTATACAAACTAATAGTAGTGCTTGTCAGTGCCTGTTAAGATGGCCAGTTCCCATTTGCTCCATCTCTCCCTCTGTCTCACATCCATACACATGTACATGCTCACACTCTCTTTAGACGGATATTCCTGCAATACTTTATCCTTAAACTAGAAAATGGAGTTTAGGTCACTGTTAATCACCAGTTGACTAGCGCAGCAGGTTAATATTTTGTGCCTGCCATCAGATAATATAACTTGTCAGTCAAAATGTTTTTACTTTTTGGAACCATCTGTCTTTAAGACATTTACCTTTACGGGAAAAAAAAATTCTCCCGAGTACCTCCTTTTTCTGCCTAACATAAGTAGCTAAACAGCAATTAGAGCAGCAAGGAGACCAAAGCCCTTGCCCTCTAGTGAGAATGTGAAACACTAGGCTAAATCCCCCAGATCCTGGATGAGAGCTTTAAGTACTGAACTGTTGGTTATAAGGGCAGTGTCTTCATCTTCATCAAAGGGCAGGCAGTTCTTTGAACTTCAGTGATTATTTAATTGTTTTTGTTTTTCTATCCTAAATGAAACACACCAAGTGGTTTGTTTTCCTGTCAGCAGGAAAAATAAAATAAAAACAATAAATAAGTATTGTTAAATTCAAAAAGTTCTTTCCATATTTAGATTCAAAGAAGGGACTACCATAATGGACAAAAATAATGACTGAAAAGAAATTATTAATATGACCCTTTTACTGCATCTTAAAAAACTACATTACTCTTAGGTCTTGGTTTCACAAACAAACAACTTCATCTGGTCTTAAGTCTCATTGCTGCCAAAAGCCTCCCCACCTCTGCTTCTGCCCTCCCCTTTGTGTTTCTCTACCTGCTTCCCATGTGCTTGTGCAACACGCACATCAGCCAGGTGAGCTCAGCCCAGCCATTTCCCCAGGTGGCCGCAGCAGCTTCTGCAGATGGGAGGAAAATTGGGAATACCTTTTTTCTTTTTGGCAGTATGATCCCAGAGCAATTTAACCCAGTTGTGAAACTGTGGTTTGTCTCTCAGCAAATGTCATTTCTCCGGTGAGCTCTCCTATCTTGAGAAATGTCAGCTATAGTTCCAGCATGATGCTGCATTTGTGTTTTACAAAAACAGTACTTGGTTCACTGAAGCAAATCTAGTCAATGGGCTTTACAGCTGTCAGCACAAATATCTCTAGAGAATCTCTTTATGAGAACTTTCCCGATCATCTGAGTTTAAGATTTTTAAATGTTTTTAATGGAATTCTTATAAAAACAATTTGTTTTCCATGAAACTTCTCAGTTTGTTTTGTTTTGTGATTAGATGGTAAATGTAAATGTCACTAGAGGACTGATAGGTATCTTGTTGGTTAGTTTCTCAACAATGTCCTTCACAGCACAGTGGGACAAAAAAAATTAAAATAATATTTTAATAAGTAACATGAGTATTTCAAACTTCTAAAAGGGTTTCCTTTTAGTCAAGATTGGGGCAGACAGTCTTATCAGCCTGACCCAAAGCGATTTAGCTATCCTGGCCGAATTGATTCTTCATTCACAAAATTCCTAGGTAGCCAGAGTAAGTTGCTGTATTTTTGCACTGACCTTTGTTTAACCTGTGCTGAGACTGCCTCCAAACACAGGTCTCCTGGTTAGAGATAGATGTGGAATGCAAACGAAAACAAAGCCTCTGGCACACTTGAAATGGAAGATGACCATTCCTTTTTCTCTTGTGCCAATTCAGAATAAAGGAGTTGTAGATGATCCATTTAGATGGCAAGCTGATTAATATCACATATTTCCAAAGGCACAGTTTGTCATAATAGATAAAATCAGTTTTACATGTAGACTAGATAAAGCCTGAAAAAGCTTTGTTTCAAGAGTTGCTTTTCCTCTACAAAAGACTGAATTAAATAACCTGTAATATCAAACAGAGATATGAAATGAAAGAATTTTGAACCTATGGCTCTCATTCCATCTAACCATCCATAAAAAGAAAGGGAAGACGTGTTTTCATAAATGCACATTAATTATTATCCTTTGTATTTCCATTTAATAAATAACTGAAATACGGATGGTGTTAAAATATGACTTCAATGTATTGTGACTCTGTGAAGAAAAGTTATTCATTTTACAACATGGAGTAATTAAAAAATAAATAGGCCTCTCTCTTTAGATGAGCATAGTTCTTTAATTCATCTAGAGACTGTAATCCAAGAAAATGTGTTCTGCATCTACATGACAATGAAGAAAGTTTTCCTAGAGTAAGCAGGTACCAGCTATTATATGTCATCATTTTAGATTCCCCACCCCCTCACCCCCACCCCCCTCCCAGTTTCTGGGTTTCGTGTAATAAGGAATTCAGGCTCAAAATCTAAAGTAAAATATGTGGAAATGATGTTACAGTTGTTAAGTGGAATTATTGTAGTTTGCTTTTCTGAAGTTTTTATTTGTGAGTATGTAGTAATTCTATAACAATCAACTCAAACACATAAAGAAAAGCTGATACCTTTTCTTTAACTATATGGCCACAACTGCAAGGAAATTATTTTTTGAGGCATTGAGGCCATTTTTAATTAGTAAAGCTGAAACTCACATTCATACCTCACTTTCCAAAGATCAGACCCTTTCTACAACATGCTTTCTTCCATTTTGCATAGCCAGAAGAGCACTAGTGAATAAAAATTACTCTGCTTTTGATGGATTTATCCCAGACAGTATAGTCTTAAAAAAGCAAGCCACCTCTAATTTAGGGTGTCTTATTTTGCTTGTCATTTAGAGATTATTTGCTGAAAAGACACGTGCATTTCCACTTTCGGACAAAATTGCCTTACCCACAAAGAATCTCAGAGGGAGAGTTTTGCTCCTGCAAGTGAAATTCTGACACTAAAAAAATCCTTTGATTCCAGTATATTAGTTGAGGAAGTTTTCATGGGTATGAATCTAGCCCTCTGACACTCTCTTTGCCTTTGAATTAACCATAGAAGCTCCCCTGTAACCTTGAACCTCTAGACATGTTGTAGTTCTGTGATTTCCCAAACATCTGCTGGGGACTTTGAAACCACCACATTCATTTTCTTATGACCTAAGCTGCAATTTAACTCAGGTCTCTGAAGATGAAAGCCAAGGAAGCCTCTGCAGAGAGCAGAACACTTTCCAAAGCAGTTCTCAGCTTGTGGAGCTGGGAACAGCTGGCCTGCTCTCCCCTTTGGGTTGGGAGGGCTGCTTGTTTCCAGCTCCCTGTCAGACAACTGAGGAACCCCCATTTTTCTTTTTTTTTTTTTCCCTACACCCACTCCCTGAGGCAAAGGCCAGCGATACCTATCCATCCATCTGGAAAACCTGGAAAGAACACCAAAATGTATATTTTTTTTTTCTGTAAACTGTCTGTTTGAGGTCTTTGGATATTACAGAAATCGAAATAAACTTCCCACAAAAACAGCAGAACTAGAATCAGTCCTTGCTTTCTTGTTTGTAGTAGAAAATGTCATCATTTTTGCTAAATCATAAGAAGGCGTCCTAGTCAGTTTTAAAACTGGTTTGTGGCATGGAGGAGAAGTTTATAAAAATGATACCAACAAAACACAACACTTTAGGTTCAGAATGTTCACTTTCAGTTCTGGATGTGGAATGTTAAGGAATTTGTTGATGCCAAAACTATGTGTATTAATGTCAGTGAAATTTTCTACAGAGATGTGTCCCTAAGTCCAGCATAAACTCTCAGGCAATAGTTATCTCAGATAAAGGAGTCGACATTCATCTGGGATGGAGCAAGCCCAGATTTAAGTCTGCTCTCGGCATGATTGAGAGCCTCCCACAACCAAAGTGAGCAACGCAGTCTCCAGACTTTTTAAATGCAGCTCACAGTCTCTTTTAATGAACTCCTTGGAAACAGGGCTTGTTTTTAATGTGGAAAAATGTAGAACGTAAAACCTCAAATATTTTCACCAGACAGAACTTGCATTCCTTGGCCAGCCCCAGCTGGAAGTTATTGTCAAGGTTGTTGTTCATCAAAGGACTCTGGCAGAAGACAGAGCCTTATCCTGGTATTTCTGTAGCACCTGTACAGCGGAGCCCTGCTCCATGCCTGTGGCTCTTTGGTCTGACATATGACTCCTCAGAAACATGCAAGTAAATAATATTCAATAGTAATCTCACAAATAGTCCCTTTAGGGCCACAGCTAATATGGTACACTTAAAGTTAGGCATGTGCTCAATTATGAAGTTATTACTGAATCAGAGGCTTTGTAGGCTGAAAATTTGATTAAGGAGTTTTTCAACTTGAGCAAAGCCCTCAGATTAATTTTTCTTTTTTTCATTCAAAGCTCAGACATATCAAATAATTTTGGAATATTCTTTTTACTTTTAAAAAGCTTGTGCAAGCTATAAAGTTGGAAATGTCTTCAAATGAAGTTTATAAAAGAGTATACTTTTCAGATTTCAAAGACAGTGAGAAGCCTGCAGTCAGTAAGAAATCCAAGCATTTTTTCCAAGCATTTTGTTTTTCTTAGTCTAGAGGTTTTTAAGTTAGGATTTAATTAATATATTATTATTCAAACCAACCAGAGCATTAAATGAAACAATATTGACTTAACCTTCCTGTAACTTTATGTTTCATGACAGTTGCCCCAAAGATTAATTAGATCTGCTCGACAAACCAAATCTATGATGTAAGTGGTGATAGAAGTAACGCTTTGAGTGGAAGCTACTCAAAAATCCTGTGAAGTGTTACCGTAATTAAGTGCCAAAGTCGGCTCTGGCATGAGCAGACCTCAGTATCGGCACAGGAGGAGCTGTGCCAATGCACGGTGGATGTGATCGTTGCCCCTGACTGAGGCCGTTTGGGATTCCCCACTCTTGTTGGCATTTCAGTCCGCTAGTGAAACTGGAGTCAGGGCTGGGGAAACTTGCACTGGGTGGCTTGTTGAAAACAGCTCTGCCAAGTTTCATGCCAAAATACAGTGCATGAAGGGAGGGTGTGATGCAGCCGAGGTAATGGGATGAGAAGAAGAAGGGGAATAGGAGGGACAGTGATGATTGACTAGTTCTTCTAGGCTCTGTGAGCGGTCAGTGGAGAGACACTGGCACTGCCAGAGCTTTGGGTGAGCTTCTCTGTGGTCTGTTTCTCCTCATGGACCATGGTGAGAAGTCAGGCAGAGCAAACAGCTAACATAAGGAGGTAAATAGGCACCTAAAACTGTGTGGTGGAGGTACTTTCTACACCTTCACCTATTACATGCAGATCTCCCCAGCACTTTCAGTACCATCTGACTCCTTCCAGAAACAAATATGTTTTCTCTTTATAAACCTGATACCTTAATTAATAATTAAACCTGTAAAATATGCAATGAAATTTAATTTTATGAAGGTTTGAGAATGATAATCCAAAACTTTAATGAAAGCAGGTCTTTGTAAACAAGTCCCCTCTTTGCCCAGAGGACACACTGTATTTCACATAAGAAGGTTATTTGTAAAATTGGCCCTGGTTCAAATTTAGATAAATAAGAATTTGCTTATTCTTAATGAGCTCCACAATGTGCTTACAGGTAAATGCATGTTTAAACACATTGTTGGAAGAAAAAAAACCCGAGTCTGAGACAGATTAAGGGTTCATCTGGCTGAAAAATAACCGAGGAGAGAAATATAATTACTTGTCATGTGGAACTGTTCCCTGTTGTTGTTCGCCACTGGCTTTTACTAGCCCAATGGAAAAGGTGATGTGGCTCTAGGAGCAATTAATTGGCCAGAGCTGAAGGCTACCTTGCCCTATCAGCAAAGTGAAATGGAAACACAGCTCTGAAATAACTCCTTTAAATTTTTCTTTATTCTTGGCATGATTAGAACTTTTTCCCTTTTTGTCTGACTACTTATGCAGTGTAAGTATGTATACATGTAAGCTATATATGCTGCTGCTGGTGGGGAAGTACATTTTTCTTGTCACACAGAATGTTGACTTTTCACTGAAAAAGTCTGTCTCCCCCAGAAACAAAACATTTTCAACTGAGAACCAAAACTTTTCTGTTTCAAGTTTCCTTATTTTTTGACAGAAGTCAACATTTTCCATAGAAAGCTAATATTCTTTGTGAGGGTTTTTTTGCATTAAAAACAGTTTCACAGGCCCATATATTTATACTGTAGAAAACTACATGAGCACAGCTATTATTTTCTATCTGATTCATTGCTGAGGCAAAGTGGTAATAATAAAGACAGTCAATTACACGTGACTTCATAATGTCACTTGGATCTTTGGTAATTTGAACCTTTCAGGAACCACTATATGGATAATGAAAATAGTAAACAATATTTTCAAGTGTTAAATTCAGCAAATCAAACATTAGGAATCATTATGAAAGTAATCAAGACGAAGTGGAGAATATATTGTGCCACTGTATGACTCCATAGTTTGCACCTTGAGTACTTAGTACGGTTCTCTTCCCCATATCGAAAAGGAGATGATAGACCTGGCAAAGTTTCAGAGAAGAAAAACAAGGATGACTGAATGGTGATGGTATGGCTTTCATACAAGGAAAAAACTGAATCACTTAAGATTCTTCAATGTAGAAAGGTTACCCTGCTAGAGGACAGAACAGTGATCTATGAAAGCACAAGCAGCATGGCGATTCTGGATGGGTAGCAGTAGTTCACTGTCCTTTCCAGTAAAAGAACTTGGGATCATTAAAGGCAGCTGGAAGGACAGAGGTTCAAATCACTCTAAATGAGGCAGATCACTTTACTGTGAGTTAGGCTGTGGGATGGTGGGGATACTTAAAGTGTGCAGGAGCTGAAGGAGAGACTAAAAAATCCACAGAAGGTAACTCTTCTGAGGATAAGTAATGATGTAGAAAAAATTGTGTGTGGTTCAAGAAGACTCTGAGGTCCAAATGGTTGGAGGATGAGAAAATATTAATTGGAATCATCATACATGTTGAGACTTCTTCCTAAGATGCTTTACTAGCAGATGCTGGCACCAGCAGCAGTGACAAACAGGACACCACAGTAGATGGACTGTCTGACCCAGTACTTGTGCTCTTAGGTGCATTAGTATTCACTGCAGTGCTAGATACAGCTTGAAATTGTGATGTGTTAAGCACCTCCTGAAGAGCCTTCACTTCTCACTGATGTCCCCTATAACTGACATCACTCCGTAGTCCCAAGACCAGGCTTTTCTCACTTGAGTTAGAAATGCCTGATGAATATCTATTTGCAAGTCCTACCTCCTACAAACAAGACATTCAGACTTGTTTCAGTATTACATAAAATCCAAACCAGGGAGAAAAAAAGAATGCATAGGTTATATACTGAAAGCAGCAAAGAATGTCAAAACCAGCATTTTAGAAATTACAATGTTTAAAATAGAAAAAGGATAAGGAAAATGTCAAAACAAGTTTTGCTAATCATAATGTTTGCTTTGTAGGTAAATGCATCCCGCCAAGAAACCAAGCTGATGGAGGAATGTGACCAGCTCATTGAAATAATCCAGCAAAGGCGACAAATAATTGGAACCAAAATCAAGGAAGGAAAGGTAAAAGCTTTTCTTGTTTAGATCACAAGTAGCAGAAACACATTGGAGTTGAATTATTGTTCTTAGTTTCTAGGTACATAATGTTTACTCTTTGACTGCTAAACTAACTAAGTCAAATGTAAACTCTACTTGTGTGGGAAAAGCTCAGGAATGGAATAAAGTCAAGAGCAGGTTAAACAGTTCATGTGTCTGTCAAGATATTCCAATTAACTTGAAATAAAAAGCCCGTAGGCAAGGGATGACTTAAACATATTTGAAACCACAGGTCCTGTACATTGTGTGACAGAACCTAAGTTTCCTCATGCTCTTAACAAAATATAATTCTCTTCAAAATGGAGAATATGGGCTTCTGCATTATTGTTTCAACTCAGTTTCTCTATGCAGTGAGACCAGCTGTGCTTCCAATGAAGTAGAAAACATTCTGTTCATTTGGATTTGTGCAACTTGAGCTGTTTTTAAAAAATCTATTGCTTGCAAAGATATATTCTAATGTCCATTAGAGCATGGAAGATTTATAGTACAATTGACTCCAAATTTATTTGAGCTGATATCAGAATCTATCCCCATTCTTTGTTTTACTTTGTTCAGTTGAAAGTAATATCAGTGGAGGTCCAGTAAAGATCTGGAGTGCTTTGCCCCAGATGTTGTATATGTTGAAAGATTTCAGGGGTTCAAAGTTTCCTGTGAAAAGCCACATGAAAGTCTGCCCAATGTAACTTATTTCAAGAGGACTTGTGGCTAAGAGTCTTTCTAGGAAGGTAGGGCACGGCAAATTTGTCTATAGGACTGTAGTTATGACTACTGAGCTGGAAACACTCAGTGCAAAGTTCTAGCTAAGCTTGCAAGGCTGCAGATTCAGACACGTAAGTCTGACAATATGGTGCAGCTCCATCCTTAATCTCACCTATCACTTGAAACCTATAAAATCCCACAGAGCATGTAGCAGGAAAAAACCAAATATCAAATAAGATAATTTCAGTGCAGACATTGTTCCTGCCATGGGGGGTTGGTGGGAGCTGAGTGAGATAAGACTTTTGCTTTTAAAGTTTTATTGTCAGTTTTCTTCTTGAAGAAGATATAAAAAAGAATCAAGTGAACAAAAACCCCAGTTCATATATAGACCTCACAAATTACACTTCTTCTAATTGCTAAAAGCTCACAAGGTAACATTTATTTCAGTTCATTTTTTGTTTTGTAAATTCATAAGTAATAAAGAGATGAACTTCTTAATACTGCAATGAACCTTTCCCTGGTTAGACTGGTGTAGACCAAATTATAACCGGTAGGTGCACAGTTAGAGAAAACGTTATGACATTAGTTAATCCTAGAAACTGATCAGATCATTAGTATTATCAAAATCCTTATGCTTTCCCAGCCGTTTTTCTTCCAATGTTATGGAACACTAATCATTTGGCCAGTATTTTCTTTTTGAAAATTTTCCAAAAAATTTATTTTCCTAGTGGTTTCTGTTGACAGGTAGGTGCACTAAGATCCCTTTATCTCTGCTTAGGATGTAATTATGTCTGAAATTTAACTCAGCAACTTCTTAGCCTGTGCCCTAATTGCTGAGATTGGGAACGTTATCTTGATTATAAATTTGGATATTTCTGCCAATCCACTTGGTTATTAGTTTCCGCATTTTGCATGTAACTTGGTCTTACTGCCTTTCTAAACTCCAGAATTATTTCATTTCCTTCCTATTTCTTACTCCTGTTCAAACTATGATCCTGTTGTGATAACAATGGGAAGGACTCCCAGACCTTTCAGGAACTAGAAGTTTTGTTAGCCAACATTGTCTTTAAATGGATGATTGACTGTGCCCCTCCCTAACCTTTCAGCTAATGATTACAGTCACATCTACTGTGTTTATCTCCAGCACGTATGTTTGCAGCAATAATAATCAGCTCTCCAGCACTACTGTGCTTTTGTTGTTAAAAATATCCAAGAAGAAAACATCATTTGACTAAAAGCACATAATGAAAAGGGCATGCGTGTATCGTTAGTAGAATTGAACAGTCTTTTTCTGTCAAGTTTTATTTTCAGATTATTTTCTATGAAACTCACCTCAGTAACAGGAAAAAATGTAGTTTATAAGATGCCTTTAACACAGATCTCATCACTTCAGAGAAAGTTATCTAAATAGCCCTTAGTTATCATGTAAGCAGAAAGTACCAGGAAATGACGTTTCTTCTGTTGGAAAATAGGCTGGCTGTGCTTGTTTTGGCTCTCCTCTGTTGTTTCGCATGTGGAAAATACTGAGGCAGAAAGGCTGTGCCTGTCCCGTTATTAAAAATGTTACGTGGCTAGATGGGGCTCACCTTCAAGCTAGTGTGAAAGAAGCCTTTGTCAGTGAAGCCATTCATCTTAACTCCCCCTTTGCATTTCCAGCTTTACCTCGGAAGCGCAAATGCCCTCATTATTTCTGACCTTAGAGATGTGACTGCTTTCTTATGTTTCTACTCAAGGTGGTGAGGTTGAGAAAACTGGCTCAGCAGATTGCAAACTGCAAACAGTGCATTGAGCGCTCAACATCCCTCATCTCTCAGGCTGAACAGTCGCTGAAGGAGAATGATCATGCTCGCTTCCTGCAAACTGCTAAAAATATCACCGAAAGGTAAAGAAGATGTTCCTCTCAATAAACAGAAAAACCTCAGTTTACAGCAGACAGGTTGTCATCTTGTCATCGTTGCCATATTGTCTTGTCCCACCACAGATGTGGTCAAAGGTAGGGGGTTAATTAACACATTCCCCTAAAACACTGCTTTGTGCTGTACCAGAGTGGGAAGGACCTTAATGCTAAATCAAAACACCCCTTTGAAAATAGGAGCAGTTGAAAAAGGGTGCAAAATAAGAGTCAGAACAGTAGTGTCATGCAAAAATGAAGGAGGTAGTATGGCTGCCAAGCAGATATCTGGTGCTAAACACACTAAAAAATCAAGGTTTTGGAGGATGAAATTCCTACTCCATGAAAAATTCAGAGATTGAGAAAGAAATCAGGCAGTGAGTACATTCGTTAGAAGAAGTTTGGAATGATCTTAATGGATTCATATTCTTCACAAAATAGCAAGTGGCAAGGTAATGAAATGCGTAACTTCTGGAACCTGCAACATGCATCTCTGACATAGCCCACTGGAAGAGTTGGAGATTCAACAGCCTGGGTGTCTGGAAGTTATGGCAGCTGCTGTGTTGGCTCCCTGGGTGCAGGGAATACCTACTGCTTCTAGGATCCTAGCTCCTCTTCATGTGCTAGATACATCAAGGACCCAAAGACAAGTGAAGCAAGTCTTTCCAGGAAACAGTGCTGCTATAAAATTTGGTCTGGTTTTCAATGCAACACTGTGAATGCTGAAACATCTCCACTGACTTTCAGCAGTATTTTCTGATGAAAAAATATTCTGTTGGAAATATCAGCTGTTCAGCCATCAGTCAGAGAAACAACAAAAAAAGGAGAATATAACTGGAAAATGAAGAAGAAAATTATAAAAAGTATGCTGATTCATTCAGCTATTTTTTTATCTCTGGGTTCACATTGCATCTTCATATTGTCCAGCCAATTCTCACTGAATCCAAAGCATGACATTCCCTGTTATTATTTATTTTTTAAGTTTACCACTTACTCCGGAGTGCTGTATACAGATTCTCTGAATATCAGGCTTCAACAAAGCTACTTAATCAACTTGTAAATAAGCCAGCAACACTGAGTTGATTGTTGCAGGTTCAGAGAATTGAAAATCTGTTGAGGAAGGCAAGGCAAAGGAAGGCAAGGCAAGGAATTATGCGTGATCTGTCAGACCCTGGTTTGTATTCTGTCACCAAGCTGCATTGTGGCATCGCAGGTGAAGCTGATAGTAAAACTACCACGAATATCATGAGTAAAAAGCTGTAGGTGAGGGTCTGTCATTTTTTCAGTGTTCAGTGGAACAAGCAGTAGGGCAGAAACCTGTGGAGACACAAAGCTTTTTAACTGACTGCCAGAGAATATTCGGAGAAGCTCTGTTTTGAACTTGTAAACATGAACAGTTGCATCATAAATACAGTCACAGGAGAGACACTCGGAGAGCAGAAATGAGACCAGCTGACATATGTGCCCAATCAAATCTAATTCTTGGCTATCACAGATTGCTCTCTGTAATGAGATGGCTGTGAACGCCCTGAAAATCAGAGAATCATTTCAAGCAGTGAATAAGACTGAGTGGAAAAAAACACCAAGTGCTTGTAGACAACTTGCAAGTGGAAAAATAGACTAAATATGATTAATAAATTATTCCCTACAAGTAACTCTCTTAGTTCTCATGTGGTGAACAATATTTTCTTTGCTTCTAGGCTGCTCATGTAACAGTCTTATGAGGGCCCTGAGCTCCAGTAGCTAAAACAGTCTCCTGAAATTATGCTCATTGCATTTCTTCATTCTCATATTTCAAAGTCATTGCAATATAAAATTCTCTGTTGTGAGCACAACAGGTAATGATGTAAGCAGAGACATTACACACACTACAGTGATTTAGGTTGTGCATTATTTACAGTGGGTGAAATGCATTTATCCTAGAAAAACTCTTTCCAATCAAGTACAGTGTCAGATAGAGCAGGCAGAATTACAAGAGGAAATTCAATCTTCTGAACCTAATTTGGTGACATGGTGTCTGAAGCTGCAAACTGTTGAGCTCACTGAAAACAGACTTTAATACATGTAGTCACAGCGCACCCTTTGCATAACCCCAAAAAACAGTCCAAAAGGGCCTGGCGATATGGTCTTCTTCACTATAAATATGTGCTTAATGGAGATATTCAAAGAATCTTAGATACCTGTTTGCTGGTTTATTAGCAAGGCCTTTGTTAATTTTGTAGAGATGTGCATCGCCCTGAGTTTGTCCTAACACAGGCCATACAAGAAATGCATGTCTTTTTTTCCTATTAGGTGTAAAAACATCACAGTGTAACTGCAGATGAACTAGTGGGGGGTGGGAGACGTGGGGGAGAAAAAAAAATTGAAAGAGCTCAGGGATTTTTTCCCTCTAAGTACATGGGGCAAAAGGCACTTCAGTTATCCTCTCTCAAAAAAACCCATCTGTACTAGGATCTACTTTAAACTAAGTCCTACAACCACAGCTGCAAAAGAAACAGTGCTTAAAACTCTGTAACAAGAATTATTGACTAGAAAACCTCCTCAGCTCAGTTTTTAAAAACTACACTGAAGACAAGGGGATGTGCAGCTCAGTTTTTGACTTTCCTAACTGTATTTTCCTAAAATACTACACAAGAAATACATGAGAACATACTTCTTAGTAAGCATTTGGCCTGGAGCCATTTGAGTCCTGTCTACAGAGAAATACTCTAATTTGGGAAAATGTTAATTGAAGCAATCAAAATATTTTGATCTGACATGTGTCATGAATGACAGATAAATGACAGTCATTGTGTGAATGGTTTTGTGTTTACCTCCAAACTGAAACAATTAACAAATTTCTGTCATATAACACGGGCTTTAATAATCTCTTTGCTTACATGGATTACACTTTATAAACATATCCAGTATCCAGCTCTCCAGTAAAATGTATTTTGAGATACCAGGCTGATGGATCTGAAAAATCCATCCTGATGGCAGTTTTCTTGTGAAAGCTCGTGTCTTTATATTAGTACAGCTGGACAGACGGAAAGTGGATGTAGCTCCTGAAGTGAGGTAGGCAAGGAAACTTTTCAGTTTTGGAGGAAACGTAAGCATGCACACATGCTTTGCAGGGAAAAGCCTGTCAAAATAAACTGTGCTGACATCTATTTGTTTTATCTCCCCGCTATGCTTTTTGAAGTTAACAGTGATGTGCTGTGCTGAACAGCTGAGAAGGTGTGGGGATCTGCACCAAGCCCTTGGGATAACAGTGCCAAGGAATGCCTGGAGCAAGAAACTCCTTGAGAAAACAAGGGCTGGGAGAGATGCAGCATCTGTCAGGATTGCTTAAAACACAAATGTGGTGCTATTGCTACTTTGGTTCAATGGGTGACTAGAAAGAACAAAGTATATTGTTGCTTAACCAATATTTTGTTAAAAATTTAGCTGACACTGCACGTTAGGCAAAAGCTAAATGGTAAGAGATTTTTACTGGAGACTTTACTCGCAAAAAGAAAAGTGGCAGGAGAAGCTCCTAACTTAAGCCATATAAATAAAATACATGTAAAAGTTTTTGTCAAGCTTTTTGAGAAGTGATAATAATCATAATGATCAGGTCCTACCTTGATGTGAAAGTTACTGTGTCTTGCATGCTAAAAGGCTTTCTTTTCATTATAGGGTTTCCATGGCAACTGCATCCTCCCAGGTTCTAATTCCTGAGATTAATCTCAACGATACTTTCGATACTTTCGCACTTGATTTCACCAGGGAGAAGAAATTGTTGGAATGCCTTGATTACCTTACAGGTAATTTTTTCCCCAAGGTGCTTCTTTTAAATGTTCCTCAAAAAATAGTAGTGATAGGATTTTCTTGATTTCTTTCTGTGGTCAGTTAACTTTGGCTGACTGCCAGGTACCCACCAAGCTGCTCTCTCATTCCACCTCCTCAGCAAGATAGGGGGAGAAAATAAGATGAAAAGCTTGTGGATTGATATAAGGACAGGGATCACTCAGTAATTACTGTTAGAGGCAAAACAGCCTCAACTTGGGGAAGATTAGTGTAATTTATTGCTAATTAATTGTAAGAGTAGAATACTGAGAAATAAAAAGAAAACTAAAAACACTTTTCCCCCACCCCATACTTCTTCTTGGGCTCAACTTCTTTCTCAGCTCTTCTACCTCTTCCCCTCGACTGGCACAGGGGGATGGGGAATAGGGGTTGTGGTCAGTTCATCATACATCATCTCTGCCACTCCTTCCTTCTCACTCTTTGCCTGCTCTGGCATGGGCTTCTTCCCACGGGATGCAGTTCTTCACAAACTTCTCCAACACAGGTCCTTCCCACAGGCTGCTCTTCTACAAGTACTGCTCCAGTATGAGTCTCCTATGGAACATGGTTCCTGCCAGAAAACTTGCTCCTGCATGGGTTCCTCTCTGCAGGCTGTCTACCTGCTCCAGTGTGGGTCCTCCACAGGCTGCAGTGTGGATGTCTGCTCCACTGTAGTCCTCAATGGGCTGCAGGGGGACAACCTGTGTCACCATGGTCTTCTCCACAGGCTGCAGGGGAATCTCTGCTTCAGTGCCTGGAGCACCTCCTCCCCTCCTTCTGCACTGACCTTGGTGTCTGCAGAGTTGTTTTCTCTCACATTTTCTCATTCCTCTTTCTCCCAGATGCTGTGCAGCCTTTTCTACCCTTTCTTAAATATGTTATCACAGAGACATTAGTAGCATCAGTGATGGACTCAGCTTTGGGCAAGAGCGAGTCTGTCTTAAAACTGGCTGTGTCTGACATGGGGTCAGCTCCTGGACTTTTCTCACACAAGTCAATGCTGCAGTGCAACTGCTACTAAAACCTTGTCACATAAACCCAATACACTTTTCCTCTTAATCTTGAATAATTACCCCCAGCAGATCCAGAATGCCCCAGGAAACATTAGGTGTACAGAGCACAACTGGGATGCATTTCACACCTCCTCTCCTTGCATTCCGCCCCACCAGGGTGTGGGCAAGTGGGAGTGAGAAATGGTTAAAAGCCACTGCAGCAGAGTGAAATGGGAGAACAGCTGGAGCTCAGCCTGAAGCAGCCAGAGGAGGGAGAGCAGGGACCAAATCCCATTTCCTGGGGGATGGATGCTCCACATGTTACCCTTTCCGTTGGGGCTGCCTCCTCACTGTGGCAGATTGCAGCCTGGCAGATTTCCCATTAGCAACCAGAAGCTGTTCAAGCAATCAACATCAAGGGCTCAGCAAATGAAAGATGTTTTCTCATGCCAGTGACACTGTGTGTTTCCCTCATCACAGAACTGGAGGACCCCACTGTGTCTGGCACTAGAGAGCAGGCACAGTGCTCTGTACCAGGGTGTGGGGTGGGTTCTCCGCAGAGCAGAGCCCCAGCTCGCTTAACCGAGAACTCTGGCCTGAAGAAGCCCACAGGATTAGATCTTTACTGAAGGCCTGAGTAATGTGTGATCTCAGAGTACATAATGACTCACAAAGAGAAACAAATTACTGTAATTTAGGGTGTTTTGATTTCAATGCCAGAATTAGAACAATTCATTCCAGTTCAATTGAAAACAGAAGAGACACAGGGTAGGTTTTCATTTTGCAGGGTCTTTAGGCATCTGCTGTTAGCAGCAAGAATTTGCAATGAAAGGCACAAAGCACTGCTAGAAAAGTACTTGAAAACACTTCCTGGGCCCATTCTTTTAGCCTGGTTTGCAGAAGTACCTGTGTTATTTCAGAGGAATGTGAGAGCATGAAGTCTCCTGATTGCCAAGCACTGGATCTTTACCATGCAGAGGGCTGGCTTCTGGCTTTGCTTCAGAGAAAAGGCTGAGAGAGTTGGGGTTGTTCAGACAGCAGAAGAGAAGGCTCTGAGGAGGCCTTATTGTGGCCTTTCAATGCTTAAAGTGGTCTTATAAGAAAGGTAGAGACAGACTTTTTAGTAGGACCTGTTGTGATAGGACAAGGGATAATGGTTTTAAACTAAAGGAGGGTAAATTTAGACTAGATATAAGGAAGACATTTTTTATGATGAGGGCAGTGAAACACTGGAACAGGTCTCCCAGAGAGGTGGTAGATGCCCCATCCCTGGAAACATTCAAGGTCAGGTTGGATGGGGCTCTGAGCAACCTGATCTAGTTGAAGATGTCCCTGCTCATTACAGGGGGGTTGGACTAGATGACATTTAAAGATCTCTTCCAACCCAAACTATTCTATCACTCTATGAATAAGTGAACAGATTAGTACTGGGAAGAGCAAAACTGTCTGCATGCATAGGCAGAACCACCCTTGCCTTATAGAGCTGTGGGGTTCTTGCCATATCTGAGAGAGATTTTTTCTGCAAGAGGATTTTGTATCACAGTGTGACTGGTGAATACAATCAGTGTTTAACACGTACTTGAGTAAATAATACATAATAATAATGTGGTGAGAGTCATTTGAACTTTTTATACAGTACCAGTGAAATATTATGGTGTCTGTCGCTCTTCAAAGTCTGCTGGAATTTTGTCACCATGTTGAGTATTCACCCCAAAATTATAAAAAGCCAATGAAATTAAAGGAACAATTAAGAAAAAGCCAGATTCATTGCTCTAACCTAGGAATCTACATGTAAAATAATCAGCCTCAGCTTCCTTTATAGTCAAAGCAGAGGAATAACCACTTCATTTTAAGGCATGTATATCAGGTCAGTTGACTCCATGCTGCAGGTGCCTGTTTCTCTCCCAGTTGGCTCAAGAGGCTAGAGAGACTCATTCAAATCCAGGTAACTGTGGGTTAGATCTTTAGACTTACACAAAGTGAATCCTATCCAGCAGTCCGTTCCCATACCTCCCAGGTTTTCTCCCCTTTGTACATCATATGTCAATATTGCTATACACTGCAGACAATGAAGATTGTATCTGTACCAAAATGAAGGGTGGTTTTGCTACAAAGATCCATTCCATGGTCCATCAAGCTGGCTGTGTCATTTCCACAGCTCCTTCTCTGCCTTCTTCCTACCTCATCCACAGTCTTGAAAAATTCCTCACAATTCAGTCTAAGGGAACTTGCAAATGGATCAAGCAGTTTAGCTGTTTTTTCCTGATCTGCCACTTTTATCCTTGCCCTTGATGCCCAGAGAACAGTTTTAGCTGGCTCTGTCTTTGTAGTGTTTTTCTTCACATTAATAAATAGCATATGGCTGCAATGGCAAAATCTAAAACATGTGTCCAAATTATCTGAGCATAAAATACAACCTATGCAGACAGTTAAAATACATTTATGTAAATATATGTATATATGTAATGTATATGTGAATAACTATAGTCCCAAGAGGCAAATGCACTTGATTATTCTCTGTTGTTGTTCAGAGACTCCAGAGGAAGATTTATTTTGTTTTAGCCCTTTCAGTTTGGTGCATGGAATCTTGATACATCTTAAGCTGAAAACTGTGTGACAGAGTGAATTGGGCTCTACTTTTATCATGTTTCACAGTGAAGTAAAATGAAGACCATTTGTAAGTCCTAGTGGTATACCTATGTTGTGAATTAAGTGAAGAAGCCTATCTTCTATCTGTCACTGTACTGCTTCTCAAAAAAATGTCAAAGCCTAAATTCCAGCTTCATTCTCTCTACTGTCAGTTGCCTTCAGAGCAATTGACCTTGTTTGTCTTCTGGAGATTTTCTTCTTCTTCGGTTCTTCTCAGTGTAGTATTTGTCAGTTCTTCATCCTCCATGTCCCCAACCCCAGTTTTCTATGTGGCACACTGAAGTTTGCATCTTTCTTTCTTCATAAGCTATTGCTTTCCCAAATATAAATTTAACTAGTTTGTGCTTAGCATTTATGCAGCTGTCTGTCCAAAGCTTCTCTATCCAAATGAAGATCTCTGATATGTCTCTGAAAGTTGCCAGCCAGACATTGAGGTGTCAAGCTCAGTATATTAAAACAATACCCTTAATCTTTCTCTGACTGTTTCATTCTCTGTATATATAGTTTTGATGTCTTTTGAAAGCTTTCTTATCTTGCCTGTTGCTCAAGCTCTTCATCTGGAACTCATCTTTTCCTAAACATGTATCTATCTATGTCCAGGCAATGCATATGACTTGCAAACTTTCTGCACAATATTACTGACATAAGGACTTCTTTATCCATGTTGAATCAAAAGTACTTGTTCTGTGTCTTAATACTTTGAAATCAATTGCAGGAACATCTATTCTCTGACCTTGCAATTTGCCCTGCTTCAGAAATCCCATCTGAAACAACGATAAGTTTTCTTCATCCATCACTTCAGCTATGACTGCACAAAGAAATATGTATTGCCTAGCATATACCAGCAGCATTTTCACACAAAAACAACTTCATGCTGGAAACCCTTCACAACCTGGCTTTCCTCTTAACTGTTTCAGTATTAAAAGATAAAAAAATGCTTCCAACTAACTCGGTCTCATGCTTTGGATATAACTTCTCATTCTGTTGTTTATGAACAGTTTTGGTCTACACAGAGACTATGTCTAGATGGTTGCATGACTGAGCTCTTGATGGCAGCTTGTGCATGACATGTTACTAACACGTCAGATTTGCATCCACATCTGATGTAACTGTGCCTTTCAAATTCCTGCATGCTGGTTCAGTCCAATGTCGTGATGCGCCATGGAGACAGTAATGAACAGCTGAGACACGTTCAGGCTTCCTCAGCTCCTTCATGTTCATACCAGCAATATGAATATTTCTAGCACCATTAAGTCAAGGAGATGGCTTAGATCTTCCTTTTTTACTCAGCATCAAAATCAGTCAGGAGCCCTTACAAAGTCAATCACCCCATGCCAGCAGGGAGGCAGAGACAGAGCAAACAAAAGGAAGTTGAGGTGGTTTTAGTCCATCTCTCTGACCTTGTTCTGAGAGGATTTAGATATAGTCTCAATAGTCACCCAGTAGCCACTGCATCCATGCTGAGAACAACCAATGAGAGGTGGCAGGTTCCATAAACTGCCTCTCAGGTGTATGGACCATGTGAGTGCTTTCAGTCTGCTTTAGAGCAAAAGCTATGCAGATGACATTGAAGGCAAGTGAGATTAACCTGGCTGAAAGGGAGTAGGTGTGTTCACAAGGTCAGTTACTTCTGGCAGCAAATTTAAGAAACTGCTTTTCTAATATTAGTTACTACCTTTCAGGCACTTCAGGTGTGGTTCCTGACTTTTTAAGCATGTCTGCCCAGTTTTGAGTCGAAGTCATACAAATTAACTAAAGAAGCCTTCAGCAATGATTTTCTCTTATCAGAGAGTGTTGATTCAAGAATACCAGTGGATGAAAGTCAGAGTGGCTGAAGTGAAATACCGCTCCCAGATATTTGCCCTGGTCATCTGTGGAGATTGCCACTCCATGACCAAGGAGACCTACAGCTGTTAGGAAGCAATTCCTTAAACCACTGCAGCTTTCATTGTGCCTTGCTAAGTCTGCTGGCACTGATTTCAGGTTCCCTCACTGCTCAAGACTGTAAATTTGGGGTTTTCAAGAGCTGCTTCACATTTTTTTCAGCTTTCCCTGACATTGGGTAGCAGTTTGTAGACAGGAGTCTGCCGGTAACTGAGAGTGAGTCTGCCAATAGCTGAGAGTACTAACAACATCCATTTTCAAACTTCAGTCGTTTCATTGTGCATCAGTGCTCTGTCTTCACCCTGAAATGGACGAGAAAGACTTATGGGCAATCATTGCTTTTCCTCTGGGAAACAGCGCCAGAGGGTGGATATGAGGCTTTACATGTTCCACTGCTGTGCTGGAAGCGTGCTGGTCTTCCCCTGTCTCCACAGTGGTGGAGCACACCCTGCTCAAGGCCACGTAGGGGAAGTTGCTGGTGCAGCCTGAGATTGCTCTGGAGTCTCTGCAGAGGTTTTCCTGTGGCACCTCAGCTCTCTAGCAGTACCAGTAAATTTGATAAGCAAATCACACACTATCAAATGTAATAATGCAGATAACTCATTAAGGTCAGTCGCTTTAATTGCGTTATGGACTTATACTCTCCAAAGGAGTATGCGCTGTGGAATGATGAATTTGGCAGCCAGACTATAAATTCTTTTGAAAGTCATTACAAAGCATTTGCATGTAGACTTCCCTGCCTGTCTGCAGGAGAAGCAGATATATTTTGTTTTATTCTGAGTGGTTTATGAAATGAGTGTTGCTAAGGAGCTGAGTTTCATGCAGTATAGTCTCAGGTGGGTGTGGGTTAATCACAAGAGCAAGGAAAAAGATGTCCTGCTTAGGTCAAATATCTTTTTTTCTGTCATTCTTATTACATGAAAGCCTATAAATCTCCAGCCGTAAGGCCAGCCAGGTGTGCATACGAAGAGGGAAGTTAGGGTGTCATTTTCAAATGAGTTGAAGACACTTAGGTGCTATTGAAATGCAGTTTACAGTTCATTAAACCTTCAGTAGTTGTTGCTTTCCATAAATTAGTATTTATTATCTGTGTTGTAGTAATAACAAGTAGATTTCTCAAGTAAAAGGTTTTGCTCTGTTAGATGCAGGAGATGACCGAAGACGACTTTGGTTGAATAGTAACACACAAAAAAAGTTGTTCCACTTGTATATTTGTAATTAATTTTTTTCATTATTTTTTTTTGCCTTTGAAGGACAGACAAAATATGAAAATGAAACCTCAGCTAGGAAAATAAAAAAGCTCCAGTGTGTGGATTCTACTGAATACGTTTTTGAAACATAGCTGATAGGACCAATGCAGTACTGCATGGCTCTCACAACAGTTAGTTAGCCTCAGTTAGTACACAACCTCTATACTACAGCACTAACCTTTCCAGAAGGTTGCAGGGGGTGGTGGTGGTGGTCTTCTCTTTTTGTCTATATTCCCCTCCTGGATCACTGTTATTATTTAAGTTTATTTCTCTCTTTCTTTTTAAATACCCATCTGTCCCAAAGGTTCTTCTGCTGAGTTGAAAAAAAAAAAAACGTTGCTAAGCTCCTGTGCTACTATATTTAGAGCATCACAAATCATGGCCATATCAGGAAACACATTTAAACTTTTCCTTATGCCCCTTGGTTGAAAGAGACTGCTTGGAAATGTGTCCACACTTTAATCCTTGGGAACATACATCAGTAAACCAGGGACATGAACTATAAAAATTCTTAATGGCAAGTAAAATAGATGTTTCATAAAAATAAGATGTTGCAAAAGTAAAGGTGGAATTACTTCAGAGGGACTTTTTTTAAGGCCGTTATTTGTGGTTAACAGAAGTTAAAGAGCTGACAGCAACAATACCATTCAGAGTTGCCTTCCTTTTCCTTTAATACAGGCATATTTTGGTTGTTTCAGCTTGAGTGCCCTCCTCCCTCACTTTGTGATAGCAGGGAGGAACACTATTAAGCACAAGGATTTGGGGGTTCTTTTGCATGATGGTGGCATGTAGGGAAGATGGTGAGGAATGAAGATCCCACCTAGGCAAGCATGCAGTAAGGCCCACCAATCTTTCAAAGAAAGACCCATTTGCTTATTTAGGTGTTTGGCTTTGTAAAGAATACAAAGACAGGTTAGACCTTAGAAGTTTGCTTCAAGTTTCACTTCTTCAAATAGGTCTTTAAAGCAAACCCATGTGTTAATACCACAGATGAATGTGTAGCTTGCTAGACAGAGATCTTGCTTGTTGATTTAAAAAAATGGAACGGAGGGACAACTTTTTATTAAAGTGTTTGAATTGTATTCTAGAGTTATTTAATTAGCAATGTCATTGAAGATTAGGTTGTAATAGTCACACAGTCATGATGTTATGATAAGACATCTTTAAGGCTGTTATATAGCCAATAGAAATTATATGCATCTATATTAGAATGGGTAGCTAGGAAATAAAAATTTAGAGAGAGGAGAAGATTGAGCATGAAAGCACGAATGTTTGGAGGCTTCCCCAGAATTATAAATGCCTCTTATGCCAATCTCTTCTGGTAAGATAGGCTAGGCAAACACTGCTTTCAAGTCAACAGTGAAGAGTGTTGACTCTCCCTCTTGATGTGTGCATCAATGAAACTTTGATAATTTTGGTGTGATGGCCAGAACGATCCTAGAAAAAGTAACATGTCAGTTGTACCCATTTAATCACCGTTTAATGTGACCGACAACACATCACTTGTGCTAGGGCATCTGAAACTAAAGCTACCTTAATACAAAGTATTTTCAAAATCTGGGGTTCCTAGATGGTTATATTGATAGTAAGAATTCCTTTGCAACAATTTATTGGTGATCAAAGTTACTGCTGAATTAGCAAAAAGTTGTTAAAAAGTCTGTTGGATGGTATAGCTACAAACTCATACATCAGATGCATCCCCTAATCTTAGTTGAGAAGGGAAATATTTTACTGATTGTGTCAGTAAACCTCCTGTGTTGTATCTCACAGCTCCCAACCCACCCACTATTCGGGAAGAGCTCTGTACAGCTTCTTATGATACCATTACCGTCCACTGGACGTCAGATGATGAGTTCAGTGTGGTCTCTTACGAGCTGCAGTACACCATCTTCACCGGACAAGCTAATGTTGTTAGTAAGTATAAACCTTCCCTTTTCTAGTTCTGCTTCCTTATGGTTTCTCTGTAAACCAAGTGTCTTTAAATATAAATGTACTTATATGTCAAGAACAAAAGGAAAAAAATTTTTCTAGGAAGATTTAAAGTCAAAATTTTAAATGCAAACCAATAATGGTTCAAAAGGGTTTAAAATTAAGAATTAATCAATTTAAAATTCCTTGTGTCTTTTCTGGGAGTGCCATGCAGCAGGAACTTTCGAAAGCTAAAACCAGCACATATTCCCAAAGGCGCAAGTATTGTCCGTGTTAACAGGACTTGTCTCCTGCATCCTAGGCCCCTTGTTGCAGATGTAGCATGGGCAAAGAGCTCAGGACTGTTGTCTGGGCTAGTCAGGCTCTTGGGAGCCTGTGCTGAACTGGTCGTTAGTTAGAACTGCAGCCCCATTGTCATTCAGATAACCTTCACAACTGGACCCTTGTCAGAAATATACATTAAGTCCTTCCCTCTGATTTTTACTGCCTTCCGGGCTACAAAGCATAGGGCTCAGTGCACTAGCCGCTAAGGCAGCAAACATCAATGGAACAACAATTAATATGGTAACCTTGTTCAGCTTGTAATGACATTAACAATTATTGCTTTATATTCTGTATTGTAGCACATTTTCTATTAAATACAGTCTCTGCTTGAATCTGTGACTTTCCTTAGTGAACAAACTTACTGATTATTCTTTGGATTGTTTTGTTGTTAAATAGCTATTTCGCCAAGAAAAAATATCATCTAATCTTTCGTCAGGAAATCAACAGTTCTGGGTTCAGTGCATAATGATTATTGATTATGAATTTGGAGAAGTCTTTTAACTTCTTGCTGTTACCCATATGTTTAACGGGAATACCACTAGCTGACACATACTTGCTTTTATGAAACAAGGATTCTGAAATGAACCAAATTAATCAAAAGGTCGAGTTTGTTCAGTCAACATGTATTTAACTTGGGAACTCATTGCCACAGAAGGTTGTTGTGGTTTTGATTTCAAGAGATGACTGGACAGATCATGCAAAAAAAAAAATAATCCACTGAGAACAGCGAAGTGCAGAGACATCCTTCTGGCTCAGGAAGTCCCAGAGCTGTAAGCTGCTGAGGCGTGGGAGAGCGTGGTAAGAAATGATTGCGGTGTACTTTCCCTGTTCCTTAACGCCTTCCTACTCTCTTTGCTTTTGTCCACCGTCAGATATCCCAGCCACGCAGTGAGCTACATAGGCTTCGTTCTGATTCAGTGCAGAGGTGTTTTTCTTCTTACAAAAGTTGTTGAGATACTTTGATGAAAGTCAGTGCTGTGGACATGTTTACATGCTTTATGTCAGTGGAAAAATGGTATGGTCTGTGCCAGGTTTCAGCACTGAGTCAGACTCTTGTACTGATTCTCTTGCTGTGTGCACCTCATTTTCTCCATCACTAAACTGGGGTTAGTTTTCCAAGCCATCTGAAAGGATATCTGAGGATTCATGTGCTGGCATTTTAACACCATTTTTAAGTAGCATGCTGTGAATATATTATGGTATTCAGGATTAAGTAAAAAATAAGGTGGGGTATTGAAAATTTGATGTATGTTCTGCCAAAATCTCCATTTAGTATTTCACTAAACAGCCTCATTTTAGAAAACACAGTGTAAAAATTAAGACTGCTGGAAAGACCAAGTAAACTTCAACACATGCTCCTACATCTGAGCAAGCTGGATAACAAAAATGTCTAATAGTAATTTGGAATGAACTGAAGCAAGGTAGATAAGGAAGGAAAAGCTTCCCTGATTAATTGCTACTAAACAGACAGGACTTAATGATAACACAGTACATTGCTTGTTTAGTAACCCATTTTTATCCATGGCTTTATGCTAGAAGACTTTATGCACGCCACTAATGGGCTCTAAGTGTGAACATGGCAGCAGAAAGGTATGCCATTTCCACACCTTTGTGAGGTGGGGTTTTGCTCTTTGCTTACTAGTGAATAAATAACAAGGTATTTCATTTTTAGGCTGTGTAGGTTTCCCATGTGAAGGTGAAAGCTTTGATCTGCAAAACACGTATCATTATCCTACTCTCAGCGAAGCAATATGATAATTTTTGGGTATAGTATGAAGTGCTCAGTGTGCAGTCCGAACTTCCAGGTTATCACTTTGCAAAAATGATGTCATTAAGGGTTTGAAGATAAAACAAATCAACACTGTAAGAAACTTTGTTTACAAAATGCGCAGAAGACCTTAAATGACAGTAGAAAGAAATGAAAGAACAGGTCCCCCTTTTTTTCTTTTTTTTTTTCCCCCCTCTTTTTTGATGCAGCTAGCTGTTACACAAATATACTGGCTGTTAGTTTCAATTTAATTGAAAGCTATAAAGTTAACCCAAATTAAATACATGCATATATAAGAGTTTTCTAAATGTTGTAAAGCTTTTTTTAATCTCCTTACTTAAAGTAGACTTGAACACCTCCGATGGAGATAATCTTGCCAAATCTAGCTGCTACAGATCTGCCCACGCTTCCAACACGTGAGACTCTCCCAGTTCAATACAACTTCCACTGGTATTGGAGATTTGCCCACTAACGTCCTGATTTTACTTAGATGTTTCTTCATTTTGTTGGATTATATTCTTTGTGCTGCAGAAGGATCTAATATCCCAACTTTTATAAATGACTTTCCAAGGCTGTCCCTAGAATACCAGAGTGTACCTTAGTGGTGTGGTTGAACACAGAGAGCTGTTTTCTTTGTGAGTGGCATTAGCAGGTGCTGCAGGGCAGCCTTCAAGTTTTGATGAACTGAAACTAAGTGATAATTTTTTTTTTCAGTCTTGTTTTAATGGAATAGCATTTGGATTAGCACAAATTTCTTTCTATTTATGGTACTTTTAGAATTTATTTCTCTGTCATATCCTGAAAAGTTTCCATTGGTATTGTGTGTTGCCTGTAGCAGATAATGTAAACAGGTTCGATTCGTAGTCTTCAGTTCTGTGTTTTTGTAGCTATGAATTAGTCACAAGAGAATAGCTAGAGTACTGCATTAAACCAACAAGCTTTTTTTCCCCTGAGAACAGGAATCACTTTGCATACATACCCACCTACCGTGCTAATGGAGACTGTTCTTTTGGAATCCATTTGTTAAAACCACATAGCCATACTGACTGCACTTTCCACTCCTCAGTACATTTCCCCCACCAGAGGCATATATCATTCCAAGATTGCTAAGAATTCAGTAACAAAAACAAGAAACGCTATGTTTTTCTAGTGTATTTTCTATCCAACATAATCAACTATATTCTTTTTTATTAACTGAAAAATTGGAGAGTTAACATTTGATGGAAAAGGTCCAAATAGAGTATTTCATTTTGAATCCTATTTCATACAGGAAAGATTATTTCCAAATGTGGCCGGACTGCTTGGCTATTAAATGCTTGGCAGCCCTGTTCTGTGCATAAGAACTTTAAATGAAGCAGGCTTTTACTAAAGCAGTTTTCTCAGAGTTGTACCATTCACACATTTGCATTTCTGAGAGGCAGCTAATTACCTGCAATCTGAATATTGTAAAGGCTTTCAAAATGACTGTCACTAGCTAGGTAACGTGCATTATAATTTCATTATCCCATTTCAATAAATTTTTAAGTATTTATTGAGTATGCACTTTTTTAATATCATAGATTTGCTTTACGGTGCTTCAGGAAGGTTAAAATTTAAATATTTAGGTTTTTACTAGCCATGATACAAGGTGTCTTCATGAAAAACACATCTCTCTTCAAGACAAAAAGCAGTAAATAACTTTCTTTTTCCTAGTAAATGGAATTTAGGTTAGTTATCGGCTAAATACTAAAAAGCACTCTATTAAGGATACAGTATACTGCCAGAACCGTTTCAGTGTTACATGGCTACTCTTCCTATGAGACACGATAAAATTTTATTGAAGGATCTAAGACAATTAGGAGCCCAAGTTTCCATGAAAAACAGTGACTTTATGATTCACCAATTACTTTTTGAATATTCTAACTTTTGTCTGTTTCTGGAAATTTTAATTTATTAAAAACATATTCCTTTCAATCTTCAGATTGCTACAGAGGATTTTGGTGAGTATCTCAATGGCACAAAAGCAAATTTGGGATAAAACCAAGAAAACTTCTGCCTCTTGAAAAGTATAGAAAGAGTGTATTTCTCATAAAAAAAAAAAAAGTGATGTGTTTTGCAGATATTCTGCATATATGATTTTCCTTCACATGGGAATGCAGAGTAGGAGTGGAGAGCTATCTGTTACCTTCACCTACTGCATTTGTTCTACCAATTTGAACTGGTAATAATTTATTTAAATAAAGCATTTTAAAATAATTAAAATACTCAAGAGATTAAATAACCTTCCCATGGTTTTCGTGCTTCTCTTCTAGTTTTTGGGAAGATATATTTTATTAATTTCTACCAGTGTGAATTTTAGGAGGATTTACACGTTGGGATTTTTCCCATCTGTTTTTCAAAGTGCATCAACAGCCAACACCAGGGAAATAGCTCTACAAATTATTACCTCCAGAGTCTGAGAAACTTGTTTTGAAAACTCACACATCCTGTACGGACATCACTGTGCTCACTGCACCATTCCAGGATGTAATTTAAATTCTCTACCTTTTAGTAGGTTACAGTTTTAAAATACATTGTTTTACCACCTGCATAACCTTGTAAAAGCCCTGGGTTTTTGAAACAAGAAACCTGAACGTAGCCTGGATTAGGAGTGGGTACAGTAGGAGACCCTTAGTTCCTGCTGCTGTGCCAGTGAGGAGAAGATGTGTACTTTTGCACTTAACCTGCTGCCGCTGGCAGGGAGCTGAGAGGGCGAACGCTACCCCTGGATGCCCATGTTACCAGGCTGCTTGCTCATTTCCCTGAACTTTCTTAATCATCTTCTTTTGCATTCACAGAAGAAAGGCTGTCCTGACAGGGCATACCTGGAGACAAATTCTTTTAATGCAGTGACAAAATACCCTTTCATACCTAAAAGCTTAAGTTGGCTGCCACTAGTTACTATTCTCTGTTTTGAAGGATTTGGGACTTGTAGCTTGACACCATCAAAACTTCGTTCCCAAGATTTTTGAATCAAAGTTCGAGTTAAAGCCTGTTATCCAATAGCTCACAGTCAGGAAGCACATGGACACATCACTGAGTCCCTTGGTGCATAGGCAAGAGCTGAGCTTGTTGGGACAGCAAGGTTTGTTGAGCAAAGTAACCGAGTCAGTCACTGCACATCCAACATTTATTGAACACCCATAGTCTGGGATGCCCAAGACTGGCAAGTCAAAGAAAAGAAACCCAAGGTGTCTTGTGCCATCAAAGAGGATAGAACCTTCCCTTAGAACATGAATCAGGTCAAAAGGAGGGTTACCAGCTCTCTCTGTTGACTGTGCAGAGAGTTTAGGGTAAGTAAGGACCGAACTCAGGAACCCTGATCTTTGTTCAAGGTCAGGTGGAATGAATGTTTACCTGTCTGTGACTGTTTTGACATTAACCCCAGCAGCAGAAGCCAAGGTGTAGCAATACCTAAAATTATTGTGGCTCTGCCTTCTATACACACAAATCTAAATTAACCATTAACTGGATTATTTAATAATATAATAATTTACTCTGAGTATTTACAGACTAGTGGGTATTTGGTATGTGTAAACACGTGCAGAGTAGGAGAGGGTAAACGAGAGGAGACTCATAGCAATGCAACTGTACCTTGACAGTCCTTCATATACCTATTTAGATCCAAGTTTTATGCTTCATTACAGAGTAATCAGCCTGTGGAGGGTATCATAAAAAGTGTAATTCAAGCCTGAAAAACGTGCCCTTTAGAGAGGTGTAGTGACTAATGTAAACCTAGTTTTGAGATAATTTAGCAAAAATCTGGGCATTTCTGTGTCTGTGTAAAGGTTTGTTTATATATGGCCCATGTATACCATAGACCTCTGCTTTCAAAGTATGCTTGTAGAAGGAGAAGACACTTCCAGGACCATTGTCTGGATCCATCCCACTTACTGTTATATGGTATTCGATGTCCCATCAGAGGCATCTGAATTAAGGATTCCTTGGTCATGCTGGACTCCCTCTAAATCCAGTGCTTCATTTTCTTTTGTTTTAACATAACACTTTGCAAGAGCAGCTATGAGTCAGCTAAGTGATAGTCTCAATGCAAAATCAATGTGACAGTTCAGCTACAGAACAAGTGTGCCTTTAATATCTGTGGCAAATTTTTACTGGGAAAACATGAGGATTCCTCTGAGCAGTCAGCGAAATATTTTATGCCAGGAAACTGCTGTTTTTATTTCCTTTCTTCCTCTTAGGAAACCCATTCACGCCCAGCTTAAAAAAATAAATATCATTCAGTATGTATGGTTCAGTGAAACAAGACGTGGACTGATGTTGCTATAAGCAGTTTACTACAAGTGCTAGGCACAACTGGGGTTTTCATGGGGTATAAGACTGGGTTCTTTTTTTCAGGAGGTAGACAGATGATTGCTTTATATGACCTAGTTTTTATTGAAAAAATGTCTTGAAGTCTTGAGAAAACAGTGCCGCAAGGTTGCTTTTCTTCACTTCTTCTATCCACATATAGCAAGCAGTTTGAACCCCTTGTAGCTGATATTTAGGGAGGCTACATGGGGTCAGGATGCTCACTGGTTGGAGCATGAGGAACATACTAGAATTCTGTTTTCCCACTTTACACCAGGTAACAGCAACAAAAAAATGCTCATATTCTGGTAAATCATGGTCCAAAAGCCACAACCCAAGTGTGCATTCAGCCACAGGCTTAGACTTCCAGATTTCAAATCAGTGTGGTGGAGGGAGTTCATCTCACCTCATTTTATATACCTGAAGGTAGAGGTCTCACCTACACCGGTCGCCTAGCTTTCCTCTGTGGCCAAGAAAAGAGAGGCACTTGTGGTGGGATATTTATACCTGGAGAAGTGAAAAAAACTACTCACTGATTTCTGCCTCTCCTCAGAGCCCAGAAAAATAGGTTAGACATTGCAGCGCTTCCTTAGATGACAAGGTGTTATGAGTCACACCTCAAACTGTGCCTCAGTTACCTATTTGCCAAGCAGGATGAATACCTGCCTGCCTCTCAAGGATGCTATGTAATATCAGAGAACTTTGAGACAAAAGCTACACAATTCTTAGACTGATATTTGGGGGCTGAGTTCTGTTTCTAATGAACTTTTGTTAGGAAAAGCACATTCCAAATTAGGAAGGAACCTCCCAGTATGGATATGAATTGTCTATGAGTCTATACACCTGTGTCACAGGTCTTTTTCTTGCAAATTTTGTGTCCAGTAGCCTTTTAAGTTTTACTTTACATAAAGGTTTTGTATTGCCTGATATGCAGAGCTGAAATTGCTACTGACTTCTAAGAGATCCTCTTCACTAGTACTTACTTACTGGTTTGCTGGTGAAACATGAGTTAAAAGCTGAAAGCTGTTTTCTAATAACAATAGCTTTCATAACATGCGCTATGCCCAGTAAAGGCAGAGAACAAGAAGTCAGGTTCTTAATCCAGTCAAGCATTTTTCTTTAAAGTTTTCCAGCCTTACATATGTACATGTATGCATACACTTCCATCTGCATGTTTTTCTAGTTGTACAACTATATAAAATGTTATGAATATATATATACACTTCATGAATGTTAAATCTGTTATTTATGTAAACATTTGTAATAAGAGAGCTATCAGACTGGGGATCCATTAGACCAGGAGCTGTTCAAAATGTACTGTAAGTAATATGGGTGATCGACTGTCATTGCAGTTATATCACAGTAGGAAAAATTTATGTAGGTGAATAAGTTCATCATAATGGAGTATTTTCCTGTTTTGAAGATGATATTGCTCCTCTCTTATTTTACTTACTTCCTGCATATTATACTTCTGTGGTAGGCATCAAATGTACCCCAAAAAGTTTGTAATTGGAAAATTATCCAGCTCTTTCCCAGCTGTCATCTGACCATGAAGGCATAAATCAAAAAGTTGGATCCATTAAATTTACTGGCTTAGATTACATCCTGGCAAAGCCTGGAGTGTATGAGCCAAAGCTTGCTCTGAAGCCCATGCTCCACCCTGTTTGGCCTCCCATGATTTGCTTCAGGTCCTGAGGAATGCATACCTGGGGACTGTCAGCAAAGGTGCCTCCCAGCCCTCCTAGCTTTACTGCTTTCGTTAGTTTTCTGAGGCTTAGATGGAGTTCATTAATCCAAACAGTAGATTGATGAGATCTCCATAATCCTCTAGTTCTTAAGCAATAAAGAATTCCTTGTGCTGGGATATGAAAAATCTCAGACTGCTTGTGCCTCCACTGAGACGTTTCTTAAATGGCCATTTTTTCTGGTTGACTACATGCAGCAAGAACTTGAAAGGTACCTTGGCTGAGGGCTGATGAAATGAGTTAGTGGCATTAAGTAGCAACTCAGTAAATGTAACAACACTTTAAAAGGTACAGAAGCAAAATTCATGTGGGTTGTTGGGTGCTTGGGAGTGCTCTAAATGTTCCTCTGTTATAAAGTGTTATGTTATGACTGACGTGCTCTTAAATTGCAGGTTTATGCAACTCAGCCGACAGCTGGATGATTGTTCCCAATATCAAACAAAACCACTACACAGTGCATGGGTTACAGAGTGGCACTAAGTACATCTTCATTGTTAAGGCCATTAATCAGGCAGGCAGCAGAAGCAGCGAGCCTGGCAAGCTCAAGACAAACAGTGAGTAACGTGAGATCCGGCACGCACATATTCTTCTCCTTTCTTGTCTTCCTTTTTAAGTTTGATCTTTAGAAGATATAAGAGCACAGAGTAGTTTCACTTGTTTAAAGTGCTTCCCACAATGAAAGCCACTTATTTAATTTAATTCAAGATTGCCAGTCTTCAGTAGAGTAGTGCAGAAAGTCTTTTTTTTTTTTCTTCTTTTTTTTTAAAGATGCATCTGTAGTTTGGTCACTGGAAATATCATTTAGGAACACAGCCATCACATGTGAAATGATTGAAAATACTCTTTTGTGGTTTTGTTTTAATTTGCTCTCTATTCTTTTTCCTCTACAAAGCAAAAACTTTTCTTACGTTTGCAATAAAACGTTTTATTTTTTGTACAGTGTTCATAAGATAATTGCTAGTTTAATTTTATCCTCCAAAATTATCTCTTTCTTAGGACACTGGAAAACTTCTTAGCTTCATCCCACTCAGTTTTTTATGGAGTTCAGCAAGGTGGTAGAGTAGTCAGAGATCCCACTTCAAAAAAACAATGGTTAGACAAATTATTAGCAGATGTAGTATAGCAATTTTAAGACTGGTTTTCAGCCTTTTTCTTCTTGTGTCCCGGCCAATCCCTCAGTCATGTAGTCATCACAGGCAGCTCTGAGCGCTGGAAAGGGAACACTGCGATTTGTGCACCCTCTGAAACCTGAGCATTGTAGAGGAGGGTGCTCAAAGAGGGGCAGTACCGAATGTTGCAAGAAGGAGGCTGCAGGGAATGCCAAGTACCCATTTCTGATTTTCTCCTTTCTGCTATTAACCTGGCTAGGACTTCTGTGTAAAAGCTGCTCATACAAACCCCACATCTGCTACCAAGAATCTATGTCTTGTTAAACCTGGTAACCTGCAAGCAAATACATAACCAGAGGACCCATCTGAAAACAGCAGTCTTGTATCCTTTTCTCTCCTTGTGACCCAGAGTGACACGAAAGCAGTCTCTTGGGTGACTGCGAGAAATGAAGTGACCAGACAAAATTCAGTACAGAGAAAGGCATCCTTCAGAGACTCCTTCAGCAGCGCAAAGTCTACTAACCAGTTAGAGAGGCAGGCTGTAGGTATTTTACTGCTACCAAACAGTAAGGAAAAAGCAGATAAAATGTGCCCCCATATACTTTCCAATGGGTTTATCTTATAATTGGTGATAATACATAACTAAATACACATTGCAAAAGTAGGTAACTGAACAATTTACATCTTATTTGAAGTGCATGTTTCAGTGCCTCACACAGATCTCATGAGAATGCTCAGTTCTATTTTCTGTGCATGTCATCAAATCTTCCACTTATATTTTTTTCCCCTTGATATGAAAGACAGTGAGAAGGGAAAAGGGCTTTGCTGGACCACTTGTGGAGTCATGTTTTCCTAGTTGTCTCCTGGTGGAGGTAAATGGTTGTTCTGCTTTTTGACACAATGAGCAAGCCTGTCAAAATTGTGGCGGGCTTTATATATCTACAGGGTTCAGTTTACCAAAAAGCTTCCTGTTATTGTCTACAAACCTTGTGCTACAGCTGAAGGTACTTGCCAAGAGCAACAACCTCAGTAATGTTTTTACACCATATTATTCGGACCAAGTTACAGTTCACTTCCTTCTTTTTAATGCACAGTATCCAGCACCACATGGGCATCCTTCCAAAGTGATCCTGAATTATTGACTGTCCTTGTTATAAATAAAGCTGTGAGTGAACGAACAGACAAGGCTAGTGCTTCTTCTTATTTTCAAACTCATTTTGTGGGATTTGAAATCATACTTTTTGTAGTAATGATTAAGATGTCATTATGGAGCCTTATCCTTCCAGAATTAATAGAATGCAATTTATTCTAAATCTAATATGCTGTGAAAAAAGCAACCCTCAGACCTTTATTAGCATGTATATTGGTTTCAATTACATGCAAGAATTAGAGTAGTCAGGTTACCTCTAGGTCAGAGATAATGGACATGATGATTATGCAGGGCTCTTTTCAGGGATTATCTACATGGGGAAGTTAGTGCACAATGAGATTGACAGTAAACTGACAATGAAAACTAGCTATTGCAGGGAGCAGAAAAGGTTCATCTCTCTCAAAAATGCTTCAAAGGAAGAGATTAATATGGTTATGTAATCTTGTGGGCTTCTTAGAGGCTTGCTAATCCACTATCCTTTTCAAAATCAAAGCCAAACCATTCTTCTGCCATCTTTGTGTCTCTAGGTCAGCCATTTAAACTGGACCCCAAATCTGCTCATAGAAAACTGAAAGTGTCTCATGATAACTTGACAGTGGAACGTGATGAAACATCCTCCAAAAAGAGTCACACACCAGAGCGATTCACCAGCCAAGGGAGCTATGGAGTAGCTGGCAATGTGTTCATTGACAGCGGGCGGCATTACTGGGAAGTGGTTATAAGCGGGAGTACGTGGTATGTATATAAAAATATATGTGAAAAGAATCACTAGTTCATACTGTGCAGGTCCTGGCATGGTTTCTCTGACAGAGACCAGTAGTAGAGGCATGGGGAACAGTGTAAGAGCAAGACAAGCATATACTTTCACATAATTTATCAGACTACTTTCCCAGTTTCCAGCACTTTTGGACTCTGGAACTAAATCTGCCAGATAGAGCATCTTTATATTTAGCAGCCTTCACATCTCCATGCTTGGGATGGCTGTATTTTGAATCCACATACAGTACATTTTAAGATTTTAGTAAACTGGAGAGCTCAGAAAGCTTCATCTTGTTTATACAACAGAGCAAACTTTCTAAGAGTGATCATTTCTTTACTAAACATGAAGGATCTTAGTGCCCTTCAGTAAGAAGAAAAAAATAAATCAATATGAAGACAATGTGATGGTCCAGTTTCACAGGAGCGGAGGTTAGATTTGCTTCTGGGGAGGGGGCGCGGAGCAGCAGAGCTGTAGGTCTGTGCCCCAGGGTATGAAGCAAGGAGCAGGAACAGGAGGAGTGCATTCCTCCACTCCTGAATGATCCTCTGTGTCATACAGGGGTCGATTTCAGGGGCCTTTTAGGCAGTGGAAGCGATGTCATCCTTTGGGATTCAAAGGCAACAATCACGATGGAGGTTAATGGAGTGGAAAAATCAGTAAGATCTTCAGGTATGCCCACTGTCTCAAACAAGAAAAATGCTGTTTGCCTGTGCCAACACTAAGGAATGAAAATAGAGTAATTTATGGCACATTAATCTCTGTTGGTTGAAAGCCCAACAAATACTGCAGTGTCTCTAGAACGTGAGGAACTTTTACATTTCTGTTATATATGAGAAATCAGGTATTTGCCCTCAGTGTCCATTAATGACAACATTTTCACAATCCTTTTACCCTGCACATCTTGCCATAAATTATGGTTTGCAGCGCAAATGTCTTCACCTACAATTGCTTCACTTGGCCCATAACCCAGTCTCAGAAATGCTCATTTGAATCTGAAAACCACACCAACATCTGGCAAAACATATTTGGGAATGGCAAAAATGGTTTTTTTAATGTGTCCTTTGATGCTTACTCTTGCATTCCTTCTTCTGGGCCATATATTAAAGGAGCAAGGAGAGATCAGATTAGCTGACAGATAGCAGTGTATTTTAAAATCAAGGAATTCCTCTGTTTTCATCTGTTTGGAGGTAGAAATTTGAGGCCCAGTGATTTAAACTCTGACTTGCTGAGTACTCAGCAATCCTGCTTTTGAATACCAGAGGCAAGTGCTCCGAAACATTATCATAGCAGCCAAACTACAAGCAATATAAGGGACAATAAAGTTTCCCTGACCTCTGAGATCCAGAAGAGGTATGGGGAAAAACATTAGCTAAGCCTGTGTAGATATTGTGGTGAAATGTCACTTAATTAGAATTTAACCAGCAGAAGTAAGAGGCTGGGGGATTCCAGTGGGTCCTCTGGGCTAACATTTGACTTCACAAGAGACAAATGTGGCAGGAAGCATTTGTTTCCTTGAGCTCTTTTTTGTTTTGCAGGTATGCCATTGGTATTTCCTACAAGTCAGCACCAAAGCACGAGTGGATCGGGAAGAATTCAGCCTCCTGGGTGCTTTGTCGCTGCAACAACACATGGGTGGTGCGGCACAACAGCAAAGAAATCCCCATCGAGCCCGCGCCTCACCTCCGACGGGTCGGGATTTTGCTGGACTATGACAATGGTTCCCTTGCTTTTTACGATGCTTTGAACTCCCTACACCTTTACACTTTTGACATTACATTTGGGCAGCCGGTGTGCCCCACGTTCACTGTGTGGAACAAGTGTTTGACCATTATAACTGGTTTGCCTATCCCTGATCACCTAGACTCCTCCGAGCAGCTCGCATGACTGCTAAAAGCCAAAAGGTAGGACGATACATCTTCCCAGGGTGACCAGGCAGCTACCTGCCAGAGCTTGCCCAGAGCTGGGGAACTGCATGGCATCCCAGCTGTCGCTGCCGAATCCAGCTGGAACTGAAAAGAGAATATCTCTCTTCTGTGTACTTTGTAAAAAAGGACAAGACATGGCTTTAATAGTATCTTAGAACTTTCTTTTGCAGTTGGTTTTGGTTGGTTGGTTTTGTATTTAGTCTCTTACAGAAGATTTATAAATTATTTATAAAAAAAAAGAAAAAAAAAAGAAAAAAAAAAACAGAAAGAGAGAAGGGAAAGCCTGGTTTGGACATCTGGAAAATGACTTCTTTGTTTTGCACATTGATGGTCCTATTAATTAAAGTTTCATCAGCCCTTTACATCATTTCATTTTACAGTGGATAAAAGCAGGAAATTGGAAGGATGAAAACTGCGCAGTGGACAAGTCAGTATACTGCAGGTTTTACTCATGCCAATGTTAACGCTCTCATTACCAGTCTTACTGACTGTGAGATCTCTTAATTTCTACTTTGCACATGGGAGTGTGCAGACCAAAAAGAACAAAAATAAGCACGTGAGGAAGTGAAGCTAGCCAACACAGCAGAAAAAGAAAGTTTAATTTACTTCTGTTCACAGGGCTGTGCTCTCTCTGTTCATAAAAAAACATGTGGAATATCTCCTAGAAATGTGAGTGGATAAATCATCTGGTGATTTATTTTATTGATGGCAGTGTTCCCATCTACCAGTGCTTTGCTTTCATCTTTGGGAAACAGTGTAGAATCGCTGAGGATGTGAAAGACTGATACCATCTCTGAGAATCAGCAACACTGGAGGAGAGCAGCCAATCCAAGGTCTGACTGTAGACTAATTTGATAAAGCACGGCATCATTTAAGGATTGATTGTAATAGAAGATGTCACGGTTCTGATGGTAGACATGTGAATGCTTATTGCTGATTTTACAAGGTTCAACATAGCAAGCCCAGCCAACAACTCGGAAGTGAGACATGTGCCACTTTACCATTTCTTTTAAATTAAATACAAATGTTTCATTGTCATACACTATGTAGTCTCTACAACAAAGCAAGGAAATCTGTTTTACATGTGCTGTATGGAGAAACACTGCAGCTGGTTTGCTCATAGTTATCATTGTTCTGGGTTGTTTGGGAAAGCACAGTTCTCTTTGTGAACGAGAAGTAAATAGCAAGTTTTCAGCAGCAGCAGGAATCTGCATGGGTAGGCCCTATGTTCATCCTGGTATTGGTGGATGAACTTCAGTGAAGGCGATAGAGGTTGTACCTACTTTATCTCAAAGGTGAATCAGGTGCATTTTTTTTTTTCTCTTTCCCTCCTACAGAATAGAATCCCTTTGTAATTACTACAATGCTTATGTATAAATGATCATTTTTGGAAATGCTTGAGGCATATGACAACTGTAAAAGAATGGTTTTCCTACAGTGTTTTGTTGTTATTATGCAAGTGGTGAAAATCTGCCTGTGTAGAAAAAGGGTGAATTGAATATCAGCTTTAAGAAAAGATTTGCTCAGTAATTTATAACCATGCTTCTGGTGTCTTTTGAAAAGGATGCCTTAATGCACTTTTTCCGCTAATGGGTCCAAAATAAACTGGTCCCAAGCTCAGCCTCAGATTTTTAAAATACTGATTCTCCAGGTACAAAGCTGTACAACAGTTTGCCTTATGATGATGTAGAAAACTTACAAACAAGATGAGGAATACGTACATGCTTATTTGATTTTTTCCTTTTTTTAACAGAAAATAAATGCTCATCCATGTTCCTTTGATGTCCCTTTACATGCCCTGCTAAATGCTGAATTAAATGGAGAAAAGTCTGGCAGTATGTTACTGGTACCATAGCTTTCAGCTGGGGCAGCATCCCATGGTTCACAGGCCAGAGCCACTGATCTTTCCAGAGTTGACCTAAGTAAGGGAAAATAATGTGTACATATAATGAACTGCACTGTTTATCATAGTGTCTTTAATAATCAAGAAACATATACTCTCAAAAATGAAAAAGTAAATAAATCCCCAAACATTACATTTTATAATTGAGCACAATGTTGTCAATACAATCTGATGTCATTGCCCAGATGATCTGGCCTGGGATATTTGGGAGGTAGCTGAGATGGCATGAAAGTTATTATAATGAGTTAACAGGAGATGAATGATACAAAGCAGTGATAAAAAGATGCAGGAGGAAAGGAGTTTTAACCTAGGATTATTGCCAAGTTTCTGCCTAAAAGGAAAGGGTGTATCACCAAAGTACATGTAGCAAAGCTGTATGTCTTCTTTTTTTGCCAGAAATATTAAGTCTAGAAGCTGATTTCAGTAGTGGACAAACTGAAAATGCTGTTCAGTGTTTGGCCATACAATGCTGGCAGAGATTGAGCTGGATGGAAGTAATACCATGAATTTGGAAAGATCCCAAATGATCTCACATATTTTCATTGTAAAGATAGACCGTGAGTCTAAAGACAGGTTATGGTTTTGGTCAATGGAAAAAGAACGGTCTGTTATCTAGAGGCCGTGCTGTATCATTTTTTATTTTAACACAGAATACTTCATTTGGAACTAAGCCACATTTCTCCAGTGGACTGTTAATTCAGTCAGTACTCTTTGTGCATATATGTTTGTGTATATATGTACACATATGCATGAGTACACACACACCAGTATATGCACAAATATAGTGTGTAATTTGTGTATTGGCATACATACATATATACACACACAAACTGACAGTGACTAGTCAGGAGTTCCTTTTTTGCTTGTTTCTTGGACAATTTCATGTTCTGTATGACTATGAGGAAACAAGTTTGCTATGAATGGTATTCTTCTGGACAGTTTTTAACAAACAAAATCTGTTTATTTTACAATACTTGATTCAATGCCTGATAAATCAATAAAAACATCCATTTGAAAATGTAGCTTCTCTGGTCTGTGGCATTTTGCATGGTCCATAGTAATCAATTGAAATCTGAGGGAACGGTAATCCTTGTATAAAAATAAAACGTGGTACTTTAGTGTGCAGTCTTAGATGAGGGGGTTTCCCTGGTTTTTGAAAGTTTTGTGACTAGGAATGAGGTAGCATTGTATAATGCTGTGTTTAATAAAGGCAGGTTTTTGAGGAATAGTCTGCTGAGATGCAAGCAATGAATGTAGTAGATAAAGTCCGTGTTGGTATGATGATTATTTCAAAGGTGTATTTGAAACCCAAGTTGGTATTCAGCAGAGTTAGAGCAAACTATAGCACAGTCTCTTTAGAAGACAGTAGCATCGTCTCGGAGTCGTCAAAGCTGGAGGTAATGAAAGGATGGGGGACTTTTATCCCTTTGAGGCCAGATAAGATTTTCCATGTGTCAGGCTCCCATGTGTTAATGCATGTCTAATAGGGAAAAAATAATTCAGGAATGGGCTGTACATCATAAATCATTTAGCAGACTGTCTCCAGCCCACTGTAGTTTCCCATTGTTGGATTTCAGAGAGCAGCAAAGTTGCTGTGTTTTCTTTGTCTGTTTGGGTATCCCATTTCTCAATTGCTCAGTGAAGAGACCCCCACTGAGCAGTGGGTCCCAAAGGTAGGAAGCATAATAATCCCTCAGGTGTGGGTACACTGTGAAAAGTTGGAAATCTGCAAGTAGAGGTGAAAACGTATGCACGTTTTTCATTATATTAGCAATAGTCACTAAACAGCAGTGTGCATCGTCTGTTTTAATCTTGCACCTTAATTGCAAAGACTATATTCTTTCCATCTTAGAAAACACAGCAGGACGCTATTGACAGAACAAATTAAAGTGTCAGCTCTTTAACCAGTTCATTTTGAGATGACCAACTATTGCAGCACTATGAGGAACTATTGGCTGTGGGAGATTTCATTAAACCATTATTTGACATCAAACACATTGTAAGTACTTCTTTCTTAATTATTCTGATAAGGAAGATGTATAGTAGTTCCCAGATTCTGCTTTTAGTTACAGCAGCACAAATTTCAGATAAGCCCATGCACCAAAACAAAGTGAGAATTGGTAGTGTCATCTGTATCACCAAACCTGCGGCTATTCATTTTAATTGGAAACACTGCCTTCATTTCTGGTTTAGGAGTGAAGAAGTGTTGGACGCACACAGAAAGTACACACTGGGCCACCTCAGTAACTTGGCCGGGGCACACCTGGACTGAAGGTCACTGGAGGGGCCGCTTTGGGAATCCAGTCATAAACAAAAAATGTGCATGGGCTGCATGGGTAGTGATGTACTGGCAACTTTCTTGTAACACCATTTCTAATGTCTTTTCACATACTGGTCTTTCTACTAGTGGAAGTGTATATTAAGATGTGGGAATGTAAAATGCAATATTTTCCTGTGGTTTTGGGTCGGTTGCCCATTTAGAAATTAGCACAGTGTTCTGAGCTTCAGCCTTAACTTTTGTCTTCTACACGTGGAAGAAAGCCCTGGTCACTCCCAAGTGCTGATGGTAGGTGTTCTAGATTGTGCTGAGCTATTTGTTTTTATTGTGCTTTCTGAAGTGAAAGAAGCTCTTTTTACGTTTTAACCTTTAATTTAGCACTTGGTTGTCATATAAAAGGAATTGAGAGACTAAAAAGCAATGTTGCTAAGCATGTTTCAATGTGGATAAGGCTCTTGGTTTGGACTGTGAGGCTTAAGGCATCTGCGTACATAAGTCTCTGTGCCAGGATAGACTGATTCATGTGGGAGTTGAACAGTACAGGTGCAAGTGTTTTCTGCTGAGGTAGGCTTTTGCATTACCTCCACTCTTGAAGTAGAATATTCCATTTCTTTAATTTTTTTAAATTGGTTTTCTGTTTCAAGTGCAGACCATGTTAGTAAGACTGTAAGTAATATAAACTCTCACCATGCTACTTATTTTAGCAAGCCTTATTGTGTCATGTGCCTCCGGCAGGTTGCTGAACACATCAGCTGCAACCATAACCTTTGCAACATCACCTCCAATGTATGGACTGATGTTTAAGCCATTGATCAAGTATATAGTTTTCCCAGGTGGGATTCATCTTGCTTTGAGTAAGGAACTCTAGCACAAACGGTGATACCCAGTTTAATGTGAGAGGCTCATATATTTCACGAAGATGATATAGGAAAGATACAGGCTTGAATACTATCAACGCTGAGGCAGTTCTGGTTTAGAAGCATGACAATGTATTAGGAAGGCATGAAGTCTTCTACTACCATGTGATCAACAGTGTTGTTACTACTGCTGCCTGAGAGAGGGACAGAGGTAGCAAAAAATTCTGGAGCAGTGCTGAGGGAGGTCATTCAGAGTGACAGGACAGCTGGAAACCTGTCAACGCTACTGCCCTGGCACCATGCTGCAGCTCTGCAAAGCAAGTCTGCACCTCTTCTTCCTTTTGTTACAGCTGAGCCACAGTCCACATTCCCAAATGACAGAAAAAAAATTACTGCAATTATATGTTTGGAATCCTAACCTGAATAAAAGCAGCAGGGCAGGGATGACAGCCGCAGGCCTTGATTCTCCTTTACTCACCCAGATTTTTACATCTGTTGACTTCAAAGGAGATAGTCCTGATTTACATAGAGGTAGGTACAAGCCCATGAATCTTCAGTTTCCAAAGGGTCAAACCCAAGTGAAGCAGGAGCCCCTGTGCAAACAGCTCAGCATTTCTATTAAATCATATCTTTGGAAAAAGCACATTTGCTGCTAGCAAAACTGCAGTTTCTCATGAGCTGTTTCCCAAGGCCAGCACAGGTGTGTTTTAAAATGTATGGTTCTTTTAAAATGTATGGTTCAATAACATTCTTCTTGGGTGAATTGTTCAAGCAATGCTTTGCTGTTTCCTCCAAGCAGGGCGGGAACAATTCTCCTAGCGGGTGCTGTGTTACTTTTATAAAAATAATGAGAATGGCAAATACATAAGTTATGATACAATGCTGCAACATAAGACTATTGTTCTTGGACTTCCATTTAAAAATGGATAATAACTAGAGGTTTAGAAGTTTACTTCCTCTAACCGTCCTAATTTATATAATTGCTTGAATGTATGGAGATATTTCCTCTCAAGGAATATCACCTCATTTCTTTTTAATTCATGCAGACACACAGTATTTAGGAGTATTCCTGAAAATCCATGAATTCACAGAATAACTTATAATCAAGCCTTTGAAAGACAGCAAATGGAGGCTTTGTGTTTTGCATAACATTACTTGTTGTACAGGGACAAAAAAAGGTAACTGTTTACATCACCGAAACATTAAAAAAATGACAGCCAACGGCCCCACAAGAGGATGGGCAAGTTTTTATTAGCAATTTTTTATTTCTTCCTCATTTTTATTTTAGATGGAAAACAAACTAATCCACTTGAAAATATTTTTCTGTTATCCTTCCATTTCTTCAGCTTACATTTCTGTTTTCAGTCTCATTTTCAGATTTTAAATATTTGTGTAAAAAGAAGTGTCTGTTCTAGAAAGTTAGATTTATTTTTTATTTCCTTGAAAATTACCATTTTCAGGAGACTCACAGAAAATGAAATGAGAAGTCAAAATACTAATGCAATATTGCAGCTTGAAAGTCAAGAGTATTTTTGAAGTAGAAGTTAAGTAAGGAATGTAGACAAGCCTGTTTTATTTGGTTTCATTATTCTGGGCTTAATAGTATTGCTCTCTGAAATCTAAACAATGTTATGAGATCTGATTAAGGAGCACAAGCAGAGGAATAATAGATTATTTTAGGTTAAACCTGGAACAAGTTCCCTTCAACAGCAATATATATATATGTATATCTCCAACCTCATTAATGCCACCAATGTCAGCTCTTTTTTTTCTTTTTTTTTTTTTTTTAATTTTTAAATATTGTATGTCCTTTCTAGCAGTAGTTCCCAGCCTAGTAATATGTGTCTCTCTTGGGAAGCATGGGTCTAATTGCTTTTGGAACTGGGGACGGGCCCTCCCTATGGCAGGTGTGAAGATAGTGCTAGCACAGCGAGAGCATCTCCCGCTTGCAGGGGGCCATTTGATCTTTATTTCTGTCATCTTGTCTGTGTGAGTAGGAGTGATGACCAAACTGAGAATGAAATAGGTTCACCGGATTTTTGGGTGTGGGCAGAGATGAAAGGCCTGTCTGGTGAATCATGGCTAGCAGTTACAACCAGTAGTAGGCCCAACCCAGAATTAGAAATTAGCAAATGGAGATTTGTTCCTTGATACAATCAGTAACATACCCTTTTAATTTCTTCAAGTGACTGTGACGTTTTTCTCTCAATTTGTCCATCAGTTTACATCCACGTGCTCATTGAACATCTGTTGAAGTTGGAGTTGAACATGTTTGAGGGTTTTTTTTAACTGTTAGGGTTTTGTCAAACTACTTTGAAAACAAACATTTCTGATACAATGACAGTGGTTTATGGTAGTGGGTTGAGGTGAGGAACAATGTAGGACCTAGAGAATAAATACAGGTGCAGACTGAGTTCAGAACAGCATAATACAGCCCATAAGCACAGTTTCCATCAATCCTAATTGAAATTATTCATGTAGGTGTAGAGAGAGAAACAATTTAATTCAGCCTTGGCGTGTGCATGAATAACAGTCAGTGCAAAGTAGCACAGGGGCTGAAACAATTGAAAAAACAGACTTTTTTACTTTCCTGTAAAATTAATAGTTGATATTGTTTCTCTTCTAACAGTTGGGTCACAGCATTCCTAGCTGGCATATATTTAGACAAACAGGAGGTATTATTAAGAAAGTGCTCCAAGTTATGCTGTAAATTCTTACTAATGCAAGACCAGTTGAGGAAATTAGTATAAATCTTTAAATGATATACACCAAAAGAACAACAGATAAAAAGTTACTTATTCACAATCAGTAATTCAAACAGCTGCATCCAAACTAACCTTCCTTAGACTCCTCATGCTGCCTTCCTGCATCCCTCTGTGGAGAGGATGAAACAGGAACGTTTTGCCTTTCTGTTCTTATGAAGTCAGTGCTCCATATTAGTGTTACTTGGAAATCTCTCAGGATGAATAAATTTAGCAGGAACAAGTAGAGTTCTCACCAGTCTTGGAGCCTGAATAAGCCCTTAGCCTGTTTCAAGGCTGAATTACCATCAAGTTATGAATGCTTTCATGTATTTTTGACTGTGCAAAAAGAAATGTATCATTAAAAAAAATAGTGACCAATTTTATGTAGATGTGGGAACAGACGTCATTCTGTCCAGCTAAAAAAATAAAATAGCAGCTGCACAGCTGTTATTTAATAGAGGAACAGGAAAATATTTTTATGGATTTGGTATAAAGCATCTGCACTTGTGCTGGTTCTCATGCACACAGAAGTGCTGCAGCGTTAGGTCCTGACAACCTTTTATCTGTCTGTGCAAATCATACTGAGGGGTGGGATGGTGTGTGCGGGTACAGCTTTCCCTAGAAGTGCTTCCGCTGGCCCAACTTTTCCTGCTTATCCAAAAGTAGGAGACAGAAGCCAGCTTCCAAAGGTCTTTAGCACTAATCCCGCCCTGACATTTCTGATGGCAGGAACAGTGAGGCCACAGGCTGGTCCTTGTCTCCACAGAAAGGGAGGTTGAACCAGCTCCACTAACAAAGTTCAGGCATTTCCCCAGCTTCTGCTATAGTGAGGAGATACAGGGAAATCTGCTTCAGGACAGGGTGTGAAGATGACACATCTTCTAAAGGCATATCTAAAAGGCTCAAACAGAAAATTTTGTGGCATTCATCCTCAAAGGAAGGTCTGCATAAGAAGGCTGGGATACGTTTTTCTGTGAAGGCATCAAAAGCTGCCTCCTTACACCTCAGGGTTGGTAGTGCTTGTGGGCAGGCAGGCCTCACAGTTAATTTTGAACGCTGGAAAGTTGTTGTCCCATGTTTTATACCCCACTCACCTGAAAGTTTGACAAATGGGAAGAAAGAATTGTCAAATTCCACTGCATGAAGGCTCATACTGCTGGTCTTTATTGTCAAAATTAAGACAGTGCAAAAAGAGGCAACCAAACCTGTGTGTAAAAAATCATTTGTTACAACTGACATATCTGACATATTTTTAATCAGATATTATAATAGTAACAGAAACAAAGTGGAAAATTGATCATGACTGGAACTCTGATGATGAAAGATAGAAATTGAAGACAGAAATAAAATAACCGGGGAAGGCACCTAAGAAGGTACAACCAGAAAGGGTTGCTAGCACAGTGCAGTAAGTCTGGTAGAAGCTCATCTGGAAGACTCCAAAATGCTCGTCCACCATAGTGAAGAAAGGTGATATCCAGTAACACAAGATCAGAGAAAGGATCATCAGAAGGGAAAGCCAAGGAAGAGCCTAGGTTAGAAGGGGAGATGCATACGCGGTTTATTTAGTCTAGCAGTTGATGGCTGAATGGAGATAATGATGTCGTGTCTGTAAACATATGATTAGGGGTAGCACCAGGATTGGAGAATAACAGTTTGAAAAGTCAGTATTGGTACCAGAATAAATGCAGTGGACCTGTTTATGGACAGTTAGGTCTATAGAAATCAAAAGGGTCACTTCACAGGACAGCAAGAGGAAAAAGGAATCCTGCTGTTTCTGAGATGAAGCTTTGTGGGTGAGATTAATCACACTTCAATCTAAATGCCCAAATATTAGTTGACTAGGCCTAAGCATATTTTCTAGGCATCTTCTATAACAAATGGGAAGCAAATAGCATCTCCAAATATTCATCCCAGATATTCTAGCAACCTAACTCAGAACAGGCAGAATCCCACTGTAGGACGGATCATTCACTGTTGGTCATATGAGGAGTCACAGGCACCTAGCGTGTGCTTGATACCTGCCTTTTAGACAGCTAAAGGCAGATAAAGTGACTATGACTCTACATATGTAGCAAATGGGATATTGACATTTTTGTACTGGCAATTATAGAGTAAGTCCATTTTTTTTTTATATAATACAGAAACTTATAGACAGCTTCTGACTTAAAATCCTTACTGTGCTGAAGTAAGCAGGCAATTTTTCATTGGCCTCAGTGAAGCCCAGATTTTGCCTCTTAAATATGAACAAGGTGAAATATTCGAAGTCAAAGTCATATTAAATGCAGACATCTCCTATAACCAAAGACTGTTCTAGCCACTGAGCCCTTGTTTTTTCAAAGCAAGTTATTCAGTAGAAATGGCCATCCAGGCAAAGTCAACAAATGAAAATGCATCTATCTGACCATCAAACAAACCTCCTTGGAGATGGTATGTGCTTGTATGCATTCTATTGCATTGATCATGTGCACAAGTATTTTAGACTCCAAACTGGGTTGCTTATCCAATGCTGCAAAATGCTATGTATTAATAGTAAGCATTGTTCTAGCATTATTCTTAAAGTTTGTTTTAATAGATGTCACAACCAGATCTCCTCTGGCATTGCCTGAATTCAAGATGTAACTATAAGATTGCATCAAAGCTAGAATAGCCAGATACCAGTTGACATGGCTGCATCACTCATTCCTCACAATAGTAAGCATATATTGGTGTGAAGACTGGGTACAAGCATTAAACTCACAGTGCCTGTGCCGAACGGGTGTTCTTTATGGAGTCAAGAGCTCCTCAGCATTAATTCTTTTCTAATGGAAAAGTAGCCAGCAGTTTTAAGTTAAGAGGAATGTATAAGAGATAGCTGAGAAGTGCTGCTTTTTAACATTGAAGTTGGGTGCTGAGGTCAGAAGTACTTACTTTACTATGTAATTTCTTTGCATCTTCTACAAAGGAAGTAGGGCTGGTTCTCTGAAGGGTAACTGAGAGCCTTTTTGATATTCATGGCAGCTTGTTTTGGATGGCTACCATCCAGAAAATCTTAATGGAGAGAGAAAAACATTCTGTGGATGGATGTAAATACTCTTTTTTCCGGGGTTTTATCTTAGACTCACCTCTCTACACTGTATAGGTTACTTTCAGATGTTCCTTTTTATATATTTCTAAACAGCATGAGTATTTGTCTAATGATGCTGTGGTGAGGTATGATTCATCCTTCAGGTTAACAGAGTGCACAGCTGAAAAAAATCTTCACATGCAAAGTATTGTTAACTGCTTGCTCTTCATAAAAGGGAAGGAAATGACTCAGGCAGGAGAAATGGTATGGTGAAGATTGTTAATGTTCTTCAGGCTGATAGAAAAATATCCTCAAATAAAAGTGAGACTTTCTGCAGGAAGCACTTTCTGATGGGAAAAGGATTAGCACCCCGGGAAGGATAACTAAGGAAAACCAACAGAAAATCACCCGAACTAGGCAAATATTTTGGAAAAGACTTGGCAAAGAGGGATTTAATGGGGTTCAAGTCACAGTGAAAAGTGGAATATGGACATGACTGAGATAGTGTGGTGTGCTTTGGAGAGACCAATCTGAGAATTTCTATTTGCACAGAGTATGGGATTAGCTTGTGAAACTGCACTGGCCCATCCTGCTTAGGAGTCTTAGAGCTGGAAGCAGCAGCAGAAAATAAAGGAACTGAAACACAAGTCAAAAAACGTGAAACTGGGATCATTTTCTCTTCCTTTTCTACCCATTGAAAAGAAAGAGGAATTTGAAATATCCAACAGCAGGAAACAGCACAGCATGAAATACTTTTGTGAAATTGCTTTCTCCATACCTTTGTGATTTGTAACATCAATGATTATTGAAATGGAGACAGCTTTTAAACTGTAACTTATTTGCACTGGTTGCTGCAACTTGCTTCATTATTTTTATTAATTTTCACTATTTGAACGAAATTTTCCTTTGTATCTTCTGCCTAAAACTCAGTCAGCCTACGATCCTGATTCACGTGCAAGCAGGGCCTTACACCTTAGGTATTTCCCAATCCATACAAATGTGGAATTAATCCTATCTCCTTACAAACCCTAGGCCCTTCCAGTAGCATGGTGGGAGTGTGGAGCCACTTTTTTCCAGCTCTAGTTGGCTCTACGAAGTTTTTTGCTAAATGGTGTAACTAGGCAGGTACCGTGTCCCTATGAGGGCTCTAGGTCTGGGAGCTTGGTGTGTTTGGCAGAAGCAGGGCTGATTTATCTTTTACACAGAAGCAGGCACTGATTAAGTGGCAACGATGGATGTTTTTGTGCCAAATTGCTGGAATGGAATGTGTCTGGAGGGTGGTGAGAATGTTTGGTGCTGGATGACAAGGAAGTTTTGCCAAGGCATTGTTGAGGTCTTGCTGTCAAGGATGTTAATGAAATGTAACTACAGTCACTGTAATCCAAAAGGATTTGACAAAATCTTTGTAAGGTTATTGTGCTCCGAATGGTGTTAAAATATGGAATTTATGTAAATGTAAATGAACTGATGTTTAGTTATTGGAATAAGATACTGCAGGTGTATTGTGGGATATATATAAATGAATGTGTAATCTAGGTGATTTGGGTTATAAAAGATGGTGCTTTGGCCATCTGTCAGTGATTTTCTTTTACCAGGCTAAGGAAATTGTGAATATGAAAGGAAATAACAATTTATTAGCAAGTTTTGTATTGTATGAATGTGTTTTGATTTTTTGTAATAAAGAATGTTAACTCTACCTCTTAATTTCTACTAAAGTAAACCTGTGACTTTCAGTAACGGTTTTAATTTGGGCAGAATTGAGTTTAACCAAAGTAAGAGTGGTAGTTAAACCTTCTCTAATGTCAATTTAAGGTAATGGTCAACAGACTAGTAATTTGTTCATGGATCACTGCCTCGCTAAGGAATTCCTGCTGCAGGGAAATCACAGGGCATATGCAGCTGGCATCAGCTTTCCAGAAATTTATCCCATTGATGGCCTTGAGGAAAACAGTGAAAGCTGTAGTGAGGAAAAACATCAGGTCAAAACATGGGTGGATTTGCCTGACTTTTTTTCACCAAGGATAGCAGTTTTCATGGCAAGGGGAAGGGCTCCCAGCCTCACACCCTCACAGTAGATCAAGGTGGCTTCCTGAAACAAAGCCACTCCTCCCTGCTCACACAAGCTTTCTCCTCCACATCATTTCATAGGAACTTAAACAGTTCTGGAGGAAGATTATTTTGTGGTGTAGAACTATTGAAGTCAAGGGTAGTAACAACAAAGCTAACTTTGGAGAGGTGTGCAGGTAAGGGAGAGAATAAAGAGGCATTTTACTGGGATTAACGAGCTGTGGGCAAGATGAGTAAAACGAAGTTCAGAGGCTTTTTTTCTCTCTCTCTGAATCAACATAGTTTTGGGATTATCTCTGAGTCACAAATTCCAGCCAGCAGTATAAGAAATGTTTAATTTCACTTTTGGCTGAAAGACAGCTTTCCGTTCCCGCAGACTTGCCTCAGAGATACCCTATCTGCACTGGCTCAGAACTGCTCATCGTGCTCATGCTAGAAGAATCACACCTATTTAGTTACCTTTTATTACTGAAAAATGAAAAGACTATGAAGTACATGAGCCAACTACAATACAAGATTTATAAACTCTACACTTTTCTCCTGGCAGAGGCATGACACGATATGTAATCATTCCTTGAATTAGCATTCTTTGTAATCACTGTAGTCAAGGGAAACTCTCGGTGAATTCAGTGCGCCTGCAACTATCCCAGTCTTGTGCTGGTGTCCCATCAGCTCTCCCAGGCAGGGCTAGGCCAGGCCCAAGTGCTGGGAATGATGAATGTACCATCCTTGCCCTTCCCAGAGCATGCATTGAACCCTGTTACAGTGGTGTGGCATGTCAACGCTAGCAAAGACATTTAACCGGGATACACATGGGCCTGCGGAATGAGCTTAGCTGAAGCTAATTGTGACACCAAGAGCCATAAACATGCAAATATGTCAGTCAGGTAACGTTTCACTTGCTGTGCTTGAAGACTGATACCACATCCCCTATGCTGAGGTGGTTTTTTTCTTTTGTTTTAGGTTTAAAGTCCCTAGTTGAGTCAGTCTTTTGGAGATTTTCCGTGATTGGTATTGCTTCCTGGTGGATTATTTTCAATTGATCTACACTGCTTTTATTACAAAGGCAGTGCCCAAAACTGGATACAAAATTCAGTGCCAGACTTCAGCAGCTGTTTGGAGCAGAAAGATAAAACTAATCATCTTTCAAGTGTTCAAACCCCAATATAGTGCTTGGCTTTCTCATGACACCATGGCAATGTTGAATAACATACCTGTCACAGCCACGGCAATCCCTGTAGGCTCTTCAGGAGAGCTACCTCCAGTCTGTCTTCACCTTGTCAGTAGCATGTGTGGTTTTAATCCCACCTTGTCAGGATCATGTTTGTTTCCAGAACTGTGCTGCAATGAATTTACAGTCTGCCTTTGTGTCAGCTGCAAATGTAATAACTGTATCCTCTGTTCCACCTCTTTGGGGTCTCTGGGAGCTAACCAAGAAGTGTTCAGCCTGAGACACCCCCCCTGCCTCTGAGGAATACCCATCAGTGCCACTATTGTGACAATGAACTTCATGACAGCTACTCTCTGAGCACAGTTTTTCTAACTCTTATACGTACTTGTGGTAGTTTCAGTCTGATAACATTTCCCGTGTTTTTTCTAAGATTGTCACAGGAGACAGTGCCAGAAGCTTCCCTGAGTGCTAACAATGTGACAAGTGCTGCCTCTTGTCTCTTCCCAGATCTGGTTACCCTACTGTAGAAGAAAATAAGATTTGTCAGATATATTTCTTCTTGACAAATGCATGTTAACTTCTACTCATTTTGAAGCTATTTTGTAGGTGCTTCCCAATTTATTTTACATGAACAGGCACATAACAAGTTGACAATGATGACTGTTATTCTAAAAAAAATTATGTGATTCCTTTTCCAAAACCTAAATGCTTTCTCCAGCTTTATACACAGTATAAAACAAACAACAAAAAATAGTAATTTTAGAGCAGATGAAAGAGGAAACAGATACTCTATGAGATGTTTGGTTCAAAACTAAGACACTTAAATGCCAACATGTAAGTGACTAGTGCCTGAGCATAGGCATCCAGTGCCATTTGAGAAACCCTGGTGTATAGGAGATACCTACAGGGACTGGCAGATGTGCCACAGGTTCTATGGGAGACATGGCTTCTCCAGAGCAGCAGGCAAAGTACTCTAGACACATAAAATGCCCCATAGTTAACAACTGGGTCATTCCTTGTTTGACCTAAATTAACTGACCTTAATTTTGTCTTTTTAATCTCTAATGGAATCTCTACTCATTCAGTTTTATGTTACTGCTGAACTTTTATCCCCTGTTTTTGGTAAGCCCTCTTGGGCGTATCATCTTGAAGCTCAGGCTAAAAGGAAAAAAACCCTTTTTTTATTTCCTACCCTTTTAGAATACAGTTATTTTTATGTGTAATGAGAAGGAGGAGAAGAATCCTTTCCCTTTGCTATATCCTCCTCTTAGCAGACTTATCAGTAGGTCTATTTAACTGCCTTTGCGCCAGTAATTACAGTGAGTCAGAAACCATTCCCAGCACGGCTACTTGCATTTGAATTACTGGTGGTCTCTCAAGTTTTGAAAAAAGTCAGGAAGCGAAGAAAGGGGATTCACATACTCATCTGAGTTCAGAAAAGTCCTTAGTGGATACAATAAATCACTAGCCTAATCTAGGAAGAGAACATATGCCAAAAAATCTCATGCTATTGGGAATCAGGATAACACTGTGATGCAAATGGAGAATCTTAGAATCAGAAGAGAATATGCATAAGGAAAAAGAAGGAGTCAGCTGAAGTTATTTTTACTTGCACAGAAGAAGCTAACAGGCACCCTTTACCATACTTAAAGAAATGTACAGCAGAAGACACAAATTTCTCCATCTCTGTCATTTATTTGTTTAAGGCCAGATCTCTCTTACTGCAATGGCTGGAGGTGCAGAGATTTGGGGCTGCCTCCGTGCTGCTCTCCCCTGCACATGTTGCAGAGGGGTGGATGGATTTGTGTTTGCTGGGGGACCAGGCACTCTGCCTGAGAAAAGCAAAGCATCCTTTCTGCACACCTAATGGAGGCCACATATGTGCTCAGCATGCAGCTGCCAGATCCCTGTCTGTCTGGCCATCCCGTCTGCCTCCATCATGGAGAATCCCGGGAGGAGACTCATCTCCTGCAGCAGCCCCCTTGGCTCTGCAGCAGTACCACTGCCAGGGTGTCAGCCCCAGCCCTGGGCTCCTGCTGACCCCTGCGCACTCTGATGGCTCTCAGTCTGGGGCTTGTCTCCCATGTGCCATACACATGTGGGGATCAAAATTAATGATGGCAGCATGTTGCCTTCAGTATTAGCAGTGAGACCATCTGCGTGGCGAGGACCCATTGCACACATAATTATGTTCTCTTTTAGCTATGTCCACTTTGGCAAGTGCCCAGTTTTTAGGCTGGCCGTATACAAGCCAGTTGTGGTCTGGAAGCTGTAGAGCTGTGTTAACACTGGACTTTCCCAGGTTAACACGTAATGTTAGAAGGCAAAGTAGAAGAAGTGAGTTGCTTAGTTGCAACATAACTCCCATGCTAGCAGAGCCATATACTTTCCAGCTGAGGCAGGTTTACAGATGGTGTTCCCAGAGTGTGGGTCTTCTCTATCCGCATGTGCAACCATGCTTCAACCAATTAACATCTCATCCATCGATGTAAGTGAAATACAAGCTAAGTCTTCATAAAATGGATTTGCAACAAAAACACTTTTTAAGTGTCCTGGCAACAAGACTTAACTTTTTTCCAAATATGCTTCTTTTAAAAAACCACAAATTTGTAGCCTCACATTTTTTCCAGAGTTCTATCAGTGAATTTATTTCAACTTTCCATCTGTTTTGGAGATGTCTTTTTTGTGCTTAAGAAAAACATCAGGATAGAAAAAGTTGAAGAAAAAATGCATTCAAAAAGTTCAGAAATGATTCAATGTTTATTTCAGGATCAATTTTAATTTATTATTAAAAACTGAAAAGGCATGTGAATGCTGTGATTCCTGATCAATGAACAGCTATAACATGACAAGCAATCCTAAATGTGTTCCAGTTACTAAAAATCTCATCATTTTTATTCTGAAGTGGTTTCAATTACAGAAGACTCCACTTCTTTTTTTCCGGTGTCTCCAGGCCAGATGCTGCCAGTGCAACACTTCATACCCTGTGAAGTGCTCAGCAGCAAGCCTCAGCTTCAGCTTCCAGGGGAAGAGTCAGAGTAAGATGAGTTACGTCCAGGAGGAGAAGGTGCTTGCAGGACCTTATTGCAGGTCTTAAGCCATTTAAGGGACATTTTTATCCTAGTCTGCTTGCAAATCAGGGCATAGATTCAGTAGGTGTGTATATATTCACACTATATACTACCTACCTCTAATATTTAGCCTAAATAAATGAAAGTTTCATGCAGGTAGGTATCTAGATAGCTGGATTGCTAATTTTAAGCCCAGAGAAGAAGACTGGCTGCTTCTCTGTTTTCTGGGGAGGTTGGCCTTGGAGGTCAGCCCCTGGGCTGGGGGCTCACCCCTCGCACCCAAGCCTGCTGTGAGAGTGGCAGTAAGAAGGAGCAGGAACGTGCCCTTCAGAGGACACCAGGCACTGCGTGTGGGCATGCCGGGGCAGCCTGCGGGCTGGTTCAGGGGGTGGGAGGCAGCTGCTGGCCAGGGCAGGCAGGGCATGCCACAGGATGCCGGCTGCAGATCCAGCTCCCTCGAAGTGTATCAGCATAGCTGTAATGGGGGACCTACCAACTGGGCATCTTTCAGCCTGTGCAAAAGCTTGAGGAAGGACTATACGCAGTTTGTGAGTACACAGCATGTATTTATTGGCTGATAAACACTAATGCGCTCACTGCTCACCGGCAAGGCTCTGCTGGCCCTGCAGCCATCAGCCAGGTGGGGAAGTGCCATCCCTCATCGCGTGGCTGAACCTTTGTCTTGCTGAGCTGCCATCATCTGCCTCACTACTTACCACCACCACCCAGTTTTACAGCCTTCACATCAATATTTCCCTCTAAAGTCCTGGACTAACTATTACAGACTCAGTCCCGTCTTTGTTTTCACTTTTCTTTGCTCAAGAGGCTTTAGCTTAGGAGAGGCTCGTGGAGCCCCAGCAGCAGTTCTGCAGGAGCAGCGCGGAGCCAGGCTCGTGACGGTACCTCACAGAGCCGGCTCAGGTCCCGCCACCCTCGGCATTAAAACAAAACTCTGTTCGGTGATTTACATCAGTACCTTCCAGTGTGAGTGTGTCTCCTAACTGAGCACTCAGGGTGGTTTTAAAGATTTCGGTAGATGGAGAGCTTTTATATTGAAATTGTTCCAGTGATTAATGTAACAGAATTATGGTTTTAAAAAATTTTACCTTAATTCCACTTCTAATTCATCTGGTTTCAGCTGCGCATGAAAACACACAATTCAAGAGTTAAACAAATCAAATATTCTTTTTTGAGAAATAGCTATACCTGGAACAATGGAGGTGGAAAATTTCTTAGAAGAATGATGTTTTTAGAACTTGGCATTATACCTATGATTGTTTAAAAAAAAAAAAAAAAAAAAGAAGCTGTTTAAATCATCAGATAATTCAATAAGCAGAGGAGCACGTCTCTCTGCTTGTCATATTCTCAGCTTTAATCTCAGCTATAAAAAGATAGTCCATTGTTACGACTTAAAAACCTCTACTGTGAAAGGGAAATATAATAACCTTTGCTGTATATGCACCAGGTGTTTTTCCCTAACAGGCGCTGTTGATAGAGTGATGTTTAATCTTTGATGGCAGTATCTAAGATATATTGAATTTCAATAAAAACACTTTCCAGACACAGTATCTTCCAGGATTATAAAATCCGTGGACAAACCATATGATTCTTACAATGGCTTTAAATACTGACTGGTAGTGCCAGGGAAATTCGGGTAACGTTGTATGTTTGATCTCTTACGTGGGAAAAATCCAGAGTGTTTAATAGCTTTATTAAGTGGCAAGATTTTGTTCCTGTGTATCAGGTCAGCAATAAATTCTTACCCTACTACTGTTATAAAACTCAGTAACAGAAACCTGAAGCTGTGTTATATGACTCTCCCCTAGGAAGGGTCAGTGATTCACTTCTCTCAGTGCTGCAGAATGACAGTAGGAAGCACCAGACATACGCAAAAAATAGGAAGAATTGTGATCCAAACTCGGTACTACACAATTGCAATGTAATGTACCACTATTGAAAAATTCATTTGATTATCATGATCAAAGTGGATTCTCACCGAAAATGGAATTTGGGAAGTGAAAATTATTAAAATACACTGAGAATTCTGCATGAGCTAAAAATGAAAGGGAAGAGTGGGAGGAAGAAAAGGCTAGAGGCAGAAGGTAGAGTGTTTTGCACCCATTCTCATATGACATTCTTGATCAGGCATCTAACTTGTTCACCATTTTAAAAATCCTGTCTCAATCTAGCATCATTTTTAATCCTTATCCTGCAAGACAGGTCATAGCCTTAAATGTCTATGGTTTAGTCTTACGCCTTGAAAAAAGTAGGAAAATCACCACCCTTCTCAATGTGAAGCCTCGAAGTAACAGAACCCCAGCAAAACTAAGTCTCACATCTCTTAGGGCCTTTGCCTAGGATATCTTTGCATTTCTGTAAGACCCAGCTCATTGTTACCAGTGAAAAGTAAAATCAAGGGTTCAAACCAGCCATGGCCACAAACTGAAACCCAGGAGAAAGTTGAGATAGAGCGTTAACGTGGCTCCAGCAGCTCAGCACAAGGCAGAAGTCTGCCTTTGTGTTCCCGAGCTTTAAAAGTGCCTCATTTCCACCTCTAGGCAATAGTAAAGCATGTTATAGAATTCATGGGAAGGCATTAAGTATGTTGTAGCCAGGGAAGTTTTAAAATGAACTGGGATTAATCTTGCCTATCAATTAAATGCTAATCATTTAGCCTAAACTAGCACTTAGCTTCCTGCTATAGCCAAGGGAGAAGGACAGACACCTCTAAAGAGTGATTATTCCACTCTCTCCTGAACACCTTGGGTGGGATGAATCACCTTTCGTAAATGTCTGTAAGCCTCCACAGAATACAGGAGGAGTCTAGACGATTAGCTAAGCTCACAACTTTATTTTGAGTCAGCTTAAAGTAGATGAGAATATTTTCACAGCTGGTGATTAAAATAAGGCATTTTTCACTGCTAGCATCAGTTGTCCAGACAATTGTCAAACGCATCCACTTCTATCCAGTATCGTAAATAGAGAAAAACATGGAAATGGAGTATGGTATTTCAGCTAGTGCGTTCTTTTTTTCCAGGTAGCATTATTTAAGTCTGGCACAGATAGTCTAAGTGGCTGTTCCTCCAATGCTGATTCCTCGTAGAGAATAACGCAATCTCACGATGTTTCTGGCTACACCAGAGCATCATCAGTATCCTGTGAGCCTGACATCACATAACATTCCATCACAATCCCAGGTATTATCTTTATATTTTGAAAAGATGAAAAAAAGAACATCTTTCTAGAAAGACTACTGCCTACCATGAGTCACTGACTTTTGTTAAGAAGGAATAATTAAAACCATGGTAATGCCAATTACTCCAAGTGTGGCAACTCTGTAACTGATGCTCTGCAGTTCTGGAGCTGCAGTGAGCCAAACAATAGAAGCCTGAGGATGTCATTGTCCTAAGTAATATTACTGTACCTTGAGGACTAGTTCATCCCAGTTACAAAGCGTGATGGCAGATGCTTTTCATTCTCAGCCTCTCAACAATTTTCCCAGGCTGGAGATAGGGAAAAAGGGGATGTGACTTTTCTAACTTCCTTATTCTTTCTGAAACGATGGCTGTTTTCAGGAGCTTGATAAGCTAGCTTCTTTGAAGAAGGTGTTGATAATTTCCATTAGCAGCAGACACTGACTTTCCCCAGCCAGGGAGAGTACAAACCTGCTTTGTAGGAGGCAGCTCACATAATCCTCAGGGCTTCTAGAGTTTCATTGTGTTTGGTGGAGTTTCATTATAGTGGGGTAGTGAGGTGGTTAATACCTACCAGACCAACTGAAAGTTTTCTGCCCCTGTGAGTTCCTGTCGCATTTAGTTTATTTCTTCTGCAAAGTAAGATGTGAGTTCTTTGCAACAGGCTGGCCTCAGGTTTAATTCAAAGACATTCAGTCTTCGAATGTCAGCTGTAACTGGCCTTTACTGATTACTGATCACAATATACTTAAGCAGAAATGAAAATACAGATAATAGATACAGGCAGATAAAGATGATACATAGATAGATAGATAGACAGACAGCACACACAAGGACAGCCTTTACACAGACGTGTCATGCATAGAGCCTACTACAGTCCCCAGTTCCTCATCTTCTACAAGGTGTATCCCTAGTTACCACATTGCCAAAAATCAGCTTTTCTGAAGGGAAAAAATACTTAGCTACCCCCTTAACTAAGCAGCCAGCCACTCAATGTGCATAGAAAGGCATTGGTGTTCCCAGCAAAAGTATGGTCATGTTTGGGAAAGCAAGCAGCCCCGAGGAACTGGGATCTCCCCATTTTCTCTTGGGTTATATAACAAGGCAATACCAAGAGTGGCAAGACATCTGTGACCCTGCTTGGGTCTTGCAGCTGGTGGGTGAGGTTAAAGTGGAGACGTTGTTAAGTTAAAAGGAGGTTAAAGTGAAGAGTTGGGCTGGGAATGTGTGTTTCCCAGGGCCATGCAAAGCTGACTGTGAGACAGGCACTGCTGAGGGAGAGGAAAGCTGTTCTAGCAGAGTAAACCCTGTGCCTGTTCACGGGGGCACCTTGGACCAGGAGTATTAACCCTGAAACCCAAAAGGACTGGTCTCTGCTCAGCTTCCTGAGCTGTCCTGCAGAAAGTGGCATAAAACAAATCCAGCCTCAGCATGAATGACCAGAGTTCGGATCAATTTTTTTTATACTTGCACCTAAAACCAAACCAAAAACAAATTAGGCTTGTCCATTGTTGGGAAATCAGCGCAAATGACAGGATTGCTAAAGAACGCACCAGGATTTTGCTGTACACAAATGGTTGTCTTTGTGTGATTTAAGGAGACATTTATCCTTCTAGATAATTTTAGCTGATTATAATTTATCTTTATTACTGTATCAGCTGTAATTACAGACAAAATTATTGATATCAGGAGGAATTAAAACTACCCATTTAGGTCCGAAGCTTTGTTAAGATTTCCTTGATCTTTTACACTTTTTTTCTGTTTTGAAAGGACATTCTCAGCAAGTTCAAGACCTTGATTGAAACAACTGTGAAACAACGGTGCATTCTTCCAGTGAGACACACCACAGGGCACAGGGCAAAGGGAAGTAAAAAAATCACCTTTGTGCTCAGGACCAAGAGACATTTCTTTCTACAGGGTATCAAATCTAAATCTAGCTACTGTCAGCAATTCATTGTTACCTCATGGCTCTTCACAGCTTTGGTTGGGATTTCTAATAACTGTGTTGTAAATCTGTCATCATTTTCCCTTCTAATTCTAAGTTACTTTTCGTCTGACAACATGCCTAAGAGTATATCACGGACCTTTTTCCAGCACCAGATGAAAAGTAGATGGGAATAATTCTTTTTGTTAGTTCCCACTCTACTCACATCTCTCTGTCTCTTCAAAATGTGTCCCCACAGGCACCTTTGCTCACCACAGTCATTTTTTCTTAATCTTCCTGCTTTTTTCCCATAATGTCATAGGACTCTCGTGTCCGTGAAGTTTTGAATTCTTCCCTTCCCCACCCCATCCCCCCTTGCAAATGGAATTAGAGTACATTTTTTTACCATGGTGCTACTTATGCTGGAGCCTCCCACATACAACCACTATCTCTGCATCATGCAGAGACTGTGGGCACAGAGCTGGGCAAACATCAGCTTTCAGTTTGTTTCTGGATCATCTCTTCCACAGCAGGAAGAGGGGGGACACAGAGGGATTTCAAAATCATGGTCAAAAAGCTACAGATGTTGCATCAGAGGTGGAGAGGATCCAAGTAAAAATCAGGAGCTTAGCAGGTTCCTAGCTTTAAAAGCAGGTTGATACAATGGGAAGAAGGGGAGAATCAAGAAGTAAAATAGTACTTGCAACATACGAGAAGAAAATAAAAGGAGCTGAGCAGGGACCGTAACTGAAAACACTACAAAAAGAGGTTAAATTACAAATCAATATTAAACGGGATACAGGTAGAAAAGAAAACCATGGTCTCTGCTTCCCTATCCTTGGTACTGCAGTAAGCTTTCAGGGCTCTGAGTACCTGTGTTTTTTAGAAAGCCTTTATGTATGCAAGTACTGGAAAACAGATGCTTTGACAGTTCCTGCATTCCTCCTGGTAACTGTCAAAGACTGTAGTAGCACACTGCCTGGCGAACTCAGCTGAAATACTGAAAGCTCCTTGCTGCAGATAAGTCATTCATTGCTGACCCAAAAGACGGGTACTTTCTTACTTAGCTGGTGGAAAAATCCCTGCCAAGTGCGATTGGATTGCCTGGTATTCTTTAAAAACTGCATGAGATCTTTTTTTTCCCCTCTCACTTCTGTATGGGGTATGAACTGGAACACTCATTGACGGAACAAGAGTGGTGTCATGAAAACATTTAGTATGCAAGAATGTACCTTTTAATAACAATCTCAATTTTAGCAAAAAAAAGTCTGCTGCATTAGTGCATCAAAGATTTGATTTTTTCTGAAAACCACAAGTAATCTGTAGGTATCTCTTGTTTGACCCTTCTTTATAGCTAGCACATATTTTTATTTATCATTGAACACAGAGACCCCAAACAAGGCTTGAGCTCCATTGTCTTAGGCAGTGTACAAGTTCAGGATAAGAAATAAGCTAATGAAATGTACAAAGGCGTGTGTGTGTGTTTGCATTAGTTGTGAGCATATCATTCTTTCCCTTTGTCTGAGATTTATGCATGGGTGCTTCCATACATGCATAAAAAAAACCAACACATGCATCAGCACACACAGGTGTGGTAAGTGCAAAATTAACGTCATGTGGCATAAGGCTTTTACAAGCATTTTTTAATGACCACATTTCTAAAAAGTGAACATCTTTTGAATTAAACGGGCATACCACAGAGTAGTGGAGTTTGAGAGGGACCTCTGGAGATCATGTCATCCAACCATGCTGCTCAGAGCAGGGTCACCTGGAGCTTGTTGCCCAGGACCATGTCTAGTCAGGTTTTGAATCTCCACAGACAGAGCCCCCACCGCCTCTCTGGGCAAACTGCGCCAGTGTCTAATCATCCTCAGAGGAAGAAAGTTTTTTCTTATGTTTAAACAGAATTGCCTGTGTTTCAGTTTGTGCCTAGTGCCTCTTGTCCTGTCACTGGGCACCACCAAGCAGAATCTGGCTCCTTCTTCTTTACTCCCCCCACCAGGTATACATGGACAAGATCCCCTTGAGTTTTTCCATCTCCAGGCTGAATAGTCCCAGCTCCCTCAGCCTTCCCGTACAGAAGATGATCCAGGCTTTTAATCACATTTGTGGCCCTTCACTGGACTCACTGCATTATCTCCATGTGTCTCTTGTCCTGAGAAGCCTTGCAGTGAACCCAGCACTCCAGAGGTGTCTCACCAGGTCTGAGTATAGATATACCCCTTGATCTGGTGGTGACACTTTGCCTAAAGGAGCCCAGGATGCTGTTGGCCACCTTTGCCATGCTGACTCATGGTCAGCTTGATGCTCACCAGACCACCCAGGTCCTCCTTTACCAAGCTGCTGCTCAGCCATTTGGCCTTCAAGTGCCTGGTGTTATTCCTCCCCAGGAACAACAAATGTAGGACTTTGCAATTGTCTTTGCTGAACTTCATGTAGTAACTCTCTGCCCATTTCTTCAGCCTGTCAAGGTCACTCTGGATGGCAGCACACCCATCTAGGGTATCAGCCACTTGTCCCACTTTCACAGCAAACACCTGCAAACTTGCTGAGAGTGTACTCTGTCCCAACATTCAGGCCATTAATGAGGATACTAAACAGTAATGGCAATTGCACTGATCCCCTGTGAACAGCCTCCAGCTGGGCTTTGTGCCGCTGGTCACAACCATCTAAGTCTGGTAATTCAGCCAGTTTTTAAGCCACGTCACTTTTCATTTGTCTTGGTCACATATTTTTTGCTGTCCTCTTGACACTTTGTCATCTGCATGCTTATGCTTGAGCTGGGCCTCCTTGGCCCCAGTTTGTTGTCGTCTGTCTTGTACACATGACCCTACATCTTTTGCTTACCAACCCAGTCTACTATTTCTTCTCTTGACTGTGGATCATCATTTCCATCCCTCGCTGTTCCTACTTTAAAGGTCTTCTCCCCATGCTGGCCAGTCTGTTGGCAAAAATGCTTTTGCTCTATTTGGTCAGCAGGATCCCATCTCTTCTAGACAGTCCCCATGGACATAAGATGCACAACTTGCACTGAGTTGCAGGATTTGTCCACTCTTCCTGAAGCCCTTCCCTCTCACTGACAGGATCAAGGAGAAAATCATGGGCATGTGGATCCCCAAGCTTTTCATCCTTTCCGTGAGAGCCATGTAGCCATCACTGACATTTTCCAGGTCTCTCCTCCCTTATTGCTGGTGCTGTTGCAGAAGAACCCTACAGGACCGAGGGGCAGACACCTACAGCTGTTTCTCCAAGGTCTTGGCAATGAGCAACCTCCCCCAAAAGCAGGTCAGATTGGCAAATTGGAGCCTCCATCCCCACAGGAGAGAATCTCCCACTGCTGCCACAGCTTCTCCTTCCAGCTGCTGCCATGGTGTCAGGCTCAGCAGGTGCAGTGCTGCGCTGGGGAGACCCCCCAGCCCCTTGACTGCTACCAGGGCACTGAACCCATTTCATAGGTGCAGACCTGCAGGCAGAGAAGTAGTCATTCTCCTGATGCCCAAAGTCATGAGCTTCCAGCCTTTGCCATTGTGTTTCCATTTCTCAAATTGATAGGCACAGACTCTGCCTGCCCCTCAGGCTCCTCTTGCAGCCACAGAGAAGCTTGGGTCGCTCTCCTTTTCATCATCCCTGAGGCCACGCAGCCTGCTGACCTCCTCTCCCTGTTGACATAGAGCTCCCCCGGCTCCAACATGGGCTGCAGGTGAGGAACCCTCCTGCCCTGGCCCACAGAAGGAGGCACTGGGCACCCCTCAGTGCCCTGGACCCGCATCCTCCTGGGGGAGCTCGCTCTGGGTCAAGGCCTCTGCTGTGCCAGGGGGAATTGCTCCAGTGGGTGCTGGGGACCATGCCTTGTGGCATGTCACCATCAGTCCCAAGCACACGCAGAGGGTTTTTGTCCTACTCTTCTGCACCCTTCTGTACCAAGTGCTGTGCTGGTTGGCTGCCTTTGCCAGCTGCACGTGTTCTTCATAGTTTGCTCAGTCTCCATTCAGGTCATCTGACAAATCCCTCTCCATAAAAATCTCCAAGTTTTATAGCACGCCATCATGTATTTTGTACATGCCTATAGAGAAATGGACTCGAGCTAACCTGCTGAAGCATTGCTCACAGTCTTGTCCTTGCTTTTCTCTCTATAAATAATGTATAAAGGACAGGTTAATAATGTAGTTATATTGAAGATACTTTTGCTTATAAATAAATGACTGAATATGTGTGCCTGTGCACGTGAGGAATCATCCAATAAGGGAGGCATTCAGCACAGGACCCACGGCAATGTGACAGATGTTGCCACGATGCCTGAAAGCCCAGAAGCCGAATTTGCCAGGCTCATTCAGGGGCTTGAAGAGCTCTAGACCCTGTATGGGGACACATTAGGCTTTCAGGTTGGGGTTTGCCACTGCCAGCACTGTGGTGCCAAAGACAGGCCAGAGTTCCACGCCTGGTTATCCTAGCATTGGTGTATTTGCTTAGGGCTCTGGAATTACAGGTGTTCCCTGGTGGAGCAGCTGGCCAGCTTGGCACATCAGGAGAGCACCCTATCCACTGGATCCTGGAGAGCAGCAGCACCCAAAAGACCTTTCCTATTGACATTGGGCTGGCATGCAGCCAGGAAAGCCGAATTGTGGGACTAGTTTGTAGGTTTTGGATTAAAAAAAAGAAAATAAGCCAAGAGAATTTCCACACACAAAAGGGTGGAAAATAAATATTTTTTCAATCAAAATATTTCACGATGTTGAATAACTTCCTGTGCAATAAGAGCTACCATTTTCACAGACAGAGCAGAACAAGAGCTTAAACAGAAAAAAAATGTAACTGGAGATGACTTGCTCTATCAACTAGGTTTTTGCAAGTGGGACTAGGCTAGAGGTTTGCCACGACCAGTAGTTGCTTGTTTCTTGTTATGTGCTATAGTGGAGCACAAATAGTGTAATGATGAGACAGTAAGTCTTACCAATCTGCTTACCACTGAAATATTCCTGAAAATATTCTAGGAATTTCAAGTTACATCCAAACTCTGTAAACTTTTTTCTTATTTTAAGTCTTTTCCTGGAAGACTTCTTACTACTTTACAAACATAAGAAAAATACCTTATATGTGTTTTCTGAGCTGTTTTTTGGGGGGGGAAAAAAAATGAATTAGCAAGAGAACAAAGGAAACAGATGCACAGTCACACCAATGTGCTACAAAAATCTTACCTATGAAGTTTATCTGTGAAAAATATATAGAGCAAGTCAAACACAGAATTGGGAATTGTCTGTCATGTTTTCCAAAACAGGATGGCTGTCAATTGCTGAACAGTATATCCAAAGACTCTTTGTGCTGAATTTTTTTTCTGTTTTGGGATTCTGAGATTTCCAGAAATGTCTGTACCCTCTCAGTGAGACTGAAATTGTATTTGTGAAGCAAATTTCTTACAGCACTTCTGTATCCTGAGAAGTCATTGACAGGAAATAGTATCTCTGAGAGATACTGCTGAACTGAAGTTAAAGTCCAGTCCAATTAGTCATTTCCTTGTCTTTGAATGACTGTTCCCTATACACCCCTTTTTAAATTGTGTAACTCAGCCTAGCTTTCAAATGACCTCAGAGACTTTAAAAAATCTTAGTGACAGAGCTGAACAGTGCAGTTATAGAAATATGTCTCAACAGAAGAAAGTTTATTGAATATTCAGGAATGCAATACAACAATGCATTACTTAAATTATGTAAATCTTTAGGTATAATTAAACATACTTTAAGTCTCCCTATTGGGAGTCTACCTCAGAGTTCAAACCAGAAATAGTATGTCGATATATTTATTGTCTGCCAGTAACATAATGTATGTTTTGGTCAGGTAAGAGGACCAACAGCTAGGGAATTAATTGTTAGAATGGGGAAAGCTTATTTATCCATGCTGCGATGGGCCTGATTTAAGAGTCTGAACTGTCAGGGAAGGAAACCATGTTTAAAATTCTCATTTTTATTGTTTCAGTGAGTCATTCTGGATTCACACCAAACTGCAGTTTTTCACATTCTAAGCCTGATAGGAAGCTCTCATTACCACTGGAACAAAGCCTTTAGCATCTCCTATAGTTCATTAAAATTTGCACTTATTTTCATGGTCTTTCCTTCCACACATCCACTAGTGTATGTTGTCCCAAACTGACCATTTGTTTAGCATATAAACAAGTGGATTTGTATTTTCAGGACAGTTGTTGTGGGGAAACAAGGTTCTTGAGTGACATTCTGAGGGTTTTCTTCAGGTTTGCTCAGCTGAGCTGGGCAGCTGCCTTTGGCATGGCTCCCACAATCGTCGTCCAAGAAGCTCCATGGGTTGGGATGAGGTTTGGGTCTTACCCTGTAACTACCCTTTTGATGCCATGTGCTGATCAAGCTTTTTTCATTCGTAAGTTCTGTGAGTGTCAGTGAACCTCGGGGCTCTGTCCTGAGCCTTTCAGATCTTTCATTAAATTTAAATCTCCTTGAAGCATTGATTGTGTCATATGGCTTTCATTATTACAACCACGCTGGTGATATTCAGATTCATGGTTCACGTTAACCTTTCCTACTGAGGTCAGTAACAGTATCTCTGAGCGTCTAACAGCTGTCTCCCTGTGGATGTCTCATAATTTTTTGACATTAAACACAGGCAGTAGGAGGCTCTGTTAATTGGGTCTGACAGTTTCTATTCTTCTTCTGGTTTGCATTTCATGGAATCTGCTCGGTACCTTTAGCTGGGAACTATTTGTCATTTACTGCTCTTATTTTTTTCTTCAACAAAAAACATGTCGTTACTTAACATCTCATATATTTGCCTTTACTTAATCATTACATCAACAAGAACATCTGTCTGTATGCTTGTGGTTTTGTGTTTAGAGTTTGCCTTTATTCAAAAACATATTTGTCATGTAAACATATGCATACTCTTCTGCTTATAGCATCTCTCTATACTGGATCTACCAAGGCCGGTATATAGTGCGTGCTTAGTGACAAAGTATATGAGCTTGGGCACGGTGCCCCCCTGGTGCACAGGGCACTTGTCTTCTGGGCTGGAGCTTATCTGGCCAGCTTGGACTATGGGCAAAGCAGCCAGTCAGAGCCAAGTGTTTTTGTAATTTAACTAAATTGCCTCTGTGAGCATGAAAGAGGAGCGTATGGTCTGCTCCCTGCTTCTCAGTAGGGGCTTCTGCTCTCAAGCAGGGCGTTAAATAAAACAGTACAGCATTCTCCAACAGTCCTTGAAGCGACTGGAGGTGTACTGTTGTGTCCGACTGGCAGCTCCTCTCCTGAGTGACAGCAATTGGGCAAGTAAGAAGTTTCTGTTCAAACAGACTAGTAGAGGGAATACACACGTGGTTTTCCTGTATCAAAGGTTAAAAAAAAAGTATTAAGTTTTTTATTTGGTGGCTGTTGAGAAGTCACAGAGATGGTTTTCATTTTCTGTTTATGCTCAGTTTTAAACAGGTGCTGGTTGGCCTGCCAGAGTTAAAATGTTGTCCCCAGCTGGGCAAAAAACAGCTTGTACTTTTTTTTCATTTTAAAACCAGGAGTAACAGAAATACAGCCTTCAGCCTGTAATGAAAAAAGTCAACAAATTGCAAAGGCTTTGAAGGCTTGAAGGTCTGGAGATGGAGTGTATTGCTGTATATAATCAGGTACCCGAGAATAATGGTGAGTATCACGTGAACAGTATGTGAATTTTTTGGTATTGCGTAACTTGGGTGTCCCTTACAATGGTGAGACCGGAGAGAGATGTACGAAGGGAATTTGCCTCATGACAACAGGCATAGGAAATTCTTTACTGTCAATATTGTGCTGCTCTCCACCTACTTAGCTGTCTCAGGGAGAGCTCAGCTCTCAGCTCAGCACTGTCCCTCTCCAAGCAACTTCTCAACAGGGAATAAGGGAAAACGTAAAGTCTAGTTATGTTCTAAGAGCAGCGCGCTATACACAGGCACAAATGCTTGCCCCAAGCTGAGCAGGTCGCAGAGTAATGTCTGGGGAATTATGTCAGAAATGCACGAGAAAAATCAGTGCTTGAACCATTCTCCAAAAGATTGGCTTGTGTCAGGTTTGAGTGCATTGGGACTGCCACACCATACCGTCGGGCTCTCTGCTGTTTACTGGCATTAGTAACTTCGATATAGGTGGCCCACTGCCTCTTCAGTTGGGGGGGAGAGGGTGGTACCCAGCAGCACTATCCCCTGGGAGGCAGGCTAGCAGCAAGGAGTACCGGGAAGGTTTGGTTGTGCAGATGAACCCCTACCTGCTGGGAGAACGGACACCTTGGTGCGCTCAGGTCTGCTGCCAGGCACCCTCAGCTGAAGCTTAAGGCAGGTCATTGCTTGCTCAAATAAACTCAGGGGTAATTGCAGCACTGGGGATTTTCACCTTCACATACATCCACGTTCCTGAAGATCTGGGAGCAAGGGTTCTCTGCTTGATTTGAAATCGGGATTTCAGCCTCGGTGTGTCACAGAGCACCCCAGCTCCTATGCTGTTCAGAGGCAAATGTCTCCCATTCCAGCTAGGCACTTGTTATAAGCAGTCGTTACCCCAGAAGCAGCATGATAGAAGTGTCTGGCCCACCAGGCAGTGGTAAGTCTTACTTTCTATGCCTTCCTCTGCTCAGTGAACAGGAAATAATTCTGACATTTAGAATCAAGAAAAAACATAAAAAAATGAGTATTCTACTTTACTGCACGAAGAAATATTTCACTTTTTATATATTTATACTTACACAACCGGGAATCAAAAAAGGCTAAGACAGGATTCCCTCTCCAGCGAAATACTTTGTGGATGGGGACGGAAGAGAAAATTTTGGGAAAAAAAATGATGCCTATTTCTCCTCTATTGTAATATTGTCTTATGTAGTTGGAAATGAGTTTGGTTTCTCGACTGCAAGGATGGAAAATGGCACCATGAATCTTCATCTGAAAAAGACTGTTTCAACATGACCTGCAAATGAAATCGAAGTCATTACAAGCTGAAGGAATGGAATCAGATATTTTTAACAGTATAATGCTGCAGGGAAAAATAAGTTTTAACAAGGCAAATACTTTCTGGGGAAACAGGAGAAAGATTTGGGAGAATTGTGTGGGAAGTTTGATCGACAGTAAGTTGAAAGAACAGGCAATGATAATGGGTTTATTTTCTAATTTCATAGCATTTCTTAAAGCATTACTAGCTGCAATCTGGGGAAAAACTAAAGAACAGAGAAAAACTTCCAACACTGACTATGAAATTAGTAACCACAGAAAAAACTTGCTCTGAATTTAAATGCCTCTACCTCATGCAAGTGGATCATTTGTAGACATTTTCAGTGGCTGGTATACTTACATTTTTTTCCTACTTTTTGGACAAAATTTCCCTTGCCTCCCAGAAATCTTAAAAAAAATTATCTATGTTCAGCAAGCAGAAAGATCATATCAAGACATAATAAAAATAGTCACAGTGAATGAATCTATGAATACAGATTTTGAGGTTAAAAAGTGCAAACAACCCTTCCCATTTATTTATCTTCTGCATATTTCATTGATGAAGGTGTTACTAACAACTCAGTGTTGGACACATCTATTAGTTTGAATCCTAGGAGAACTTTGCCTGCTTAGACCCTGTTTTCAAATAATTTCTAAGACAGTTTTCTTTGTCAGGATATTTAAGCCTTTCACTGAACTCCTATAAGTAATTTTTGCATTTCTTCCTTTCTAAGGTCATTCTCTGGTGGGAATACCCAATAAGAGCAGAAGCAAACAGTTCCTGGGGACTATCTGGAAATAAATGTATCTCCAAACCCTCTGTGGAACAGAGTGGTCTGAAGGTGTTTGAGAGAGTTCTTAAAATATAGTTGTAAAATTTCCTAATCCCAGTCCCATTTCTCATTATGGCCAATAAAGCTTTAAGAAGATAAGTAAAACACTAGTGTAAAAGTAAAAGCATATAAAAATACAGACCCAAATATGCTACTCCATTTTTCTGTGAAAGGGCTGTCTGTCAAACACCAGCTTATACATCCTTTACTTCCCCTATTAACTATGTACAGGTACACTATCTGCTCCAAACACCTAGTGGTTTTGTACAACAAACAGAGAAAGTAAGAACACATATTCCTCTTGCCATGGCTGTATGGTGTATCTCAATGCTCAGTGCTAATAAACATGGTTCTTACAGGGTTGCAAAGGGTATACCCACACAAGATCCTTGTAACAAGCTGCTGAAGACACGATAGTATTCTTCATTGCATTTTTACTACCTTCATTATATGGCAACACATCACTGGCAGATGTGTAACGCTGAGCATCGCAATAAACTTAGAAAGCAAACTGAAGTGAATTCTTCTCATGTGAATATTGATGTAATTTAAATGTCATTGCCACCATTCCTATTACAACAAATTTTTGCTAAAGAGAACAATGTATGGCCCAGACTGTGGTTCCTATCTCAAACCTTTCACATTTCTTTGCCTCTGATAATATTTTCCTTCGACTTTCGTTTTCTCCAGTGAGGTTTTATAGAGTAATTCTTGCCACTTCACTAAAGTTAAATTGCACTTTACTAAAGCTGAATTAGAAAAAGAAATATGTAATATATGGTCTAAAATGTTACACATGTAAAAATGTCAAGTTAGAAATATAATAAGCTAACCCTGAAGAGATTTTATTTCAATAAAAATAGGCACATAAGAGCATTTAAATTCAAGTTAAACCAGAGGTAGTTAGGGCTAGTTTGGCCATTCTCAGAAGACTGACAAATCTTACATATGGGAACTATAAATCTGGTAAAGAAATGAAGGACTAACTGAGACCTAATTTGTTTTATTTGACTTGACCATATAAATGAGAACTACACTTTCCCTATCTTAAGTAGTATAATATTTTTTTTAAAGTTGTTACTCAAAGCTACCTTTCTTTGTTCATGTAAAATGTCTTGTGTTGGATATATTCCTTCAGCATCTTTGATCTAAGCAGGGGCAGAACCTAAAAAACACCCAGAATTCCAAAATAATATAACATGCGACTGAAGGAAAAAAAGCAAAAAGGAAGAAAAAAAAAAAAAGGCATGGTTTGTATACATTCTAGGACTATTTGGGAAATCTTTTTATCAGAACCACGGATGATGTAAAGCCAGTATCAGTAAGGATTTGAAGCATATACAAGTTGTGTAAGGTGTTGTGTATAAGTCAGATGCTTGGCTTTCAGACCGTGATCTGAAACTTAGAGTCTCTTCTCAGTGCATGTGTCAAGCAAGATTCTGCAGAGGAGCTTTCCAGAGAAACTCATGCACTGAGTTGAAGAGGTACTCTGACTTGTCACTAACAAAGCTGAATATTGTCCTCCAAGCTAACGGAAACAGGGATTTCATTTACACAGCAGGTCTTTGTAAAGTGCCTCACTTTGACTAGATGTCCATACAAGCACCGCCATAGAGGGCATAGCCCCACTGAGCAGTAGAGCCTTGAAGCAGGGGCTGGCAGAAGGCATTCTTCAGCCAGCACAGCATCCTGCCCCTGCAAAGCACCTGGAGAGGGGTGGGTGTGTTTCCTGCACTGCGTGTGAATTAGACACACTCACATCTACACAGGTTTAGTTTGCCGTGTATGGATGCGTGTGATGCTCAGATATCCAACCAGAACAGTTCAAACCTTTGTGAACTCTGCACTGCCTTGTCTGCTGCGTGTGTTTTAACGTGTTAGAATATGCTTAACTGACCCTCGCAAACACCGGTCTTGTGCCATGTCCACATGTGCCTTGGAGGTGCAATGTCATCTTGACATTGCTCAGCTTCCAGTTGAGGACACTATATCCCAACCAAAATATAGCAACTATCAAATATTGTCATATCCTTTCTTTTCTTAGTTATACTAATTTCTCTTCGCAATGCCTGCTTCTTTTAACCAATGGCTTGCAATTTGTAAGCTCTGGGGTTTAAGGGGGGTCCTCTTTGTTTGTTTGTTTTTTCCTGATAATTTCCAGATGTTTCTTATGGTGATTTGTTCTGTGATGCAGGAATTCCATCTGTTCCTTCCTATATGTTGGTTCTGCTTTATTTCGCATCTGCATCACATTGTGATTCAGAGGGTTTGAATTAGTACTTCTTATTTGCTGTACTGCTTATTTATCATAATTTCTGCATTTGCAGATTGTCTCTTCTACTTGTCTGAGTTAATTATTGCAATAAATAATACATAATCCATCAAATGTATTAGGCACTTTTGTATACACTTCTGCGTACCTCTAAACTCATATTTGAAGCTCCTTGCAAAAAACCTATTCCTGACCTTAACAGAGTTCCGAAGATAATGGCTACTTGAAAGGTGACGGTTAATGAAGACACTTAGAGTAGCATTAATACATAGGTATGAACAACATAAAGAGTCTTGGAATGAATATAAACCTCCATTTGTTTATTGCAATAGACAAGTTAGTACTCAACTTACTGCTAGAAAGTCAGTAGGTCTCACAATTGAGAGCAACACTTAGAAGTACGAGATCATTACCAGAACATTTTATTTATCTTCAGTAAATACCTGTGTTTCCAGGCAAGACCTCTGCTTGACTTTGACCCAGAAAATTTAAAAAATATCTCAGTGGGAAGAGAAGTTAGACTCTGATGGTCATCCAGCAGTTGCAAGATGTTGTAAAACTGACACCTTGATAAAGGTTATTAATCATAAGAAGCACCAGATAGGAAGAGTTCCTTAGTAATGGATCATTCTGTACAGAACGAAATGAGAGGACTTTTGCCTCTGTGCATTATCCTATTTAGAAGAAAAGCATCCCCACTGACAGCCAACAGCTTTTTAGTTAAATAGCAGTAGAAAACCCTTGCAGAGCTTACCAAAATCCAGAGTCAACAGGCATGGTTTTTACCTACCTCTGTGCATCTGTCTTTAAACATAATAATTACTTTTCAATCCTTGCAATTATTATAAATTTATTTAAGTTATACTTTTCTCATGCTAAATATGACTTTAGGATGGCTGACTAAACCTGAGGAAAATTGTTCTCCAAAGGAGCATGAACAGGTCATTGGTCCGTTCTTGTCATGTTCCAAACCCCCCAAAAGACTGGGCAGCTACAAGCTTGGAGTTGCAAGGGGTCAGTTTGGTTATGCAGGGTAACAGCCTAGAGAAAGTAATTCCAAGGAGTGAAATATGTCTGGTATGCAAGGAGGATGTCTATACCATGGAAATTTTCTTGAAATTGAAAATTGGCTTTTGAAGTTCCAACACAAATCTTTGGAGTTGTAAAAAATGTAAAACTTAGTTACCTTTTAAAATTAACTTGGCTGGTTAAACTCTGTTAGAACTATCATCATTAAAGGATGAGCAATTACTGGCTGAAATTGCATATTTAAGGATGTGAGGTGGTTGACTGAAAGAAAGAGACAAAGATGGCATTCAAAACTTTAGAATTCTTCTGCATAATTATCTTTCACTGATTTAAATGCATTTATTTCATGCAGTGTCTTTGTTCTCATCAGCAAGACACCATCATCGCTATATTAAGCTTTTACATATAGGCTAACAGATTTCATAATGCAAAGTGTGAATTGGTAGTAGTGGCTGGAGGAAATCCTGACTCATGCTCCAGCACAAGTCTTTGTGCAGCTGTTCTGAACTGAAAAAAACTCAAAAAAACCAGCCAAACCCCCAAAATCTGCCAGAAATTATATTAAACTGGTTGGCTCCCCCATAGAGTTCACAATCTATCTATTCAAGAAACAGTGCAGATGAACTCAGGAAAAGATAGTTATGGGAATACTTGCAGCCAATATTACTGCCAGAAACTTCATGTTGTGGAACCACAGGTACTGCATGTTTCTGAGGGCAGAACACCTAATTGAAGTACCCTGGGTCATTATGTTCTTTATTGAAAGCTTTAAGTCTTCTCAAACTTCCTTTGGCATTCTTGTTTCTCTAGGAAATAATATTCAAGAATTAGGCTCTTAAATTTTGTGTGTTACCAGTTATCCAGTTCATCGAATCAGATTCACTTCTTCATTGAACTAGTATTTCCATAAGTGCCTGTGGTCCAATACTGACATATTAATGTATCTCTGAACTGCACAGTTGAAGAATGATGTAAGGAATTTTACATTTGCTTTTGTTAAAACTTTAAGGTTTTACCATCTCCCTGTTGAATATCACTTTCATGTCCAGAAGGTCATCTAGAAGTTTATCTCTCTTCTGTGCAGTCTGTTGGTACTAAATGTATTCTTTATTCCAGGGATTTCTCAGATGAATTCCATTTTGTACACTGCTAATGCAGTAAAGACCAAACATTTGGACTGTATGCACAAATGTGATTTGTATGGCCTACATTAAAATAACTTGCTCTTACTAGTACACTACTGGTATGTTTATCCAGAATCCAGCCTGATTTCAGTAATTTTTAGTTTGCATTTAAAACAGCCTAGTGAGTTGCTATCATCTCTGACTATAGTGTATAATCTCTGTTTTGGACACTTATAAATAGCTAAGCCATGTACAGAAAAAATCCCACCAAAATTACTGAAAAAAAGAAACCGGTGCATGTGGTGCTTATCCAGAAACATAAAGTGTAAATCCCCAAATATTCACATAAATTTTGAGAAGCTGGCTTACATATTCAGCTTCATCATTATGTGTTGTTTTCTCGCACTCTAATAAGGCATAAAGCCTCCTTTATTCCTTCCAACCCTTTGCTGCAAAGAGATTTCATCAGCCGAAACCCAATACAGCCATTCCTGTCAATTTACAACAGAAATCCTTTTCTTCCTTCCTTCCCTCTGTTTGTTGTTTTTTTTCATGTAAACTTTTTAGAAAGGCTACTGAGATTAGACTGCTCCTTGTATGAGTAGGCATTGCTTTCCCAGAGTGACAGGCTAATTTCCTCCTTTTCTCCTTGTAGCCTTGCACCCTGCTAGCACTGTCGTGGGAACTGGAGAGGTCGTCATTAGCATCCTGAAGAGGTTTACCTAGGTCTTCATTTGTATGCATTGGCCAGTGAAAAACAGAGGGATAAAACTGAAATGGATGGGGTATGGAGGTGGGGCTTTACTGCTTCGAGTGTTGGAAATCAAAACTTTGGGGACAAAAACGTAACGTTTTTGGCTCTAACATGGTATACGGATATTTTGCAAAATGTAAAGAATTACATAATGGCAATGTTTTCAAAAGTACGAATTTAAAACCTGTTTAGAGGATATTTTTATAAGAGGAATGAAATCACTCTTCCTAGGGGAAACGCTGAGGCAGTACACAGCAGCCTGACAAACCGGCGCACTGTGGCTCTTCCTCCTGGCATCGCACAATTTAGTTCGGTTTCTGTTTCCACGCCAGAACGTCAAACCGTGAGTTTTCAGACCTGAGCCAGTACAGGAACATCTAATAGAGGGGAAGGGATATGACAGTACAAGTGCACTGCTGCTGGTTCTGTCCACAGCAAGCCATTAGATGCCCATCAGATGTTATCAGGTCCTTGCTCAGCTGTGAAAGGTGCTGCAGAGAAGGTTACTGTAACTGAGCTGAAAGGCATCTCACCAGCTTCTCCTCAGGTTAAGATGTTCTGCTCCCATGCATCCTCCCCCAGAGGATGATGCCCTGTCCTTCTGGCACGTGGTACAGCCTGCAAGGGCACTTTCTCTCATTACTGAGCGATCACTGTGGGAAAGTAAATAATAATGAAGTTTGGAGTTCAGCTGCTGTCTCACTCCAGTGAAGTCCTTTGTCATATTCAAATGGGTCACAAGGAGATTTACGGTCCGAAGTTTTAGCTGAATCATGACTCTGCTCTGAATCAAAATTAGGTATTCTCCTTTTCCTAAAAGCTAAAGATAAGATGCTTATTTTCAGCCAGATCCTACTGCTAACTCCCTTTACATTTTATTCCCACAAGCTCATATTTTAGCAAATCACAATCTTATTCTCATATTGATTATGCCGTCAGCACAAAACTCTGTTTCAATTTCACAGTAAATTGTAATACTGATCTCATTAAACACCGCTGAAAGCCCTCACCCTGTGCAGTGATGTCATACCCCTTTCTGATAAACAGCATTAAAAATGTATGTATCTGATATCAACCATGTGTGCTTCTTACCTAGTATGACCGTAGCATTGTTAGAAATCACTTGAAGAACAGTTGTTTTGAGAACATCTTTAGTCAAACAGTGTGAGATCTTACTGACAGCAAAATACTTCACTATTGAGTCAGGATGAGTCTGGACTGGTACTAAAATACAGATGACATTCAGTATTTTTACAGTAAAATCCACAGAAATCAAATCTGGAGTACAGAGGAAAATTAATTAGCACAGCAATTTAAATTAATTTAGCACAGCAGTACATGCTGATTTCATTTATTTGCTTTCTGGCACCTGGAAACTGTATGTTTTAGGTAAGTAAAGACACACTACTCAGTCTAAACTGTCCAGCTGCTCAAACACCAGAGAGCTGGAATAATTTTTTTAAAATCTATGTCTTAGGGAGAGAGGCAAAGGCGATATTTTCTGCAGCAAGCAGCTTTTCCCCTTTTTTTGTGTGTAAAAATATGAAGCAAAGACAATGCTATGGTTCTTACTTCTAAGAGAGGTATGTAATCAAAGTATGGTCCAGAAGCAGTCACAAAATTAACTTGGATGCCTGTGTTTAAAAAAGCCAAAACCAAACCAAAACAAACAAATAAAGCAACACCCTCTCCCCCAATTTTCAGAAGGTGGAAAAACAGTTCCTGTCTTGAAATTGCTTTAAAGGGTAGAAACATCCTTGCTTTAAAAATGGTTATTATAGCTTGGCAACAGCTATAACCAGAAGTAGAACTCTGCCTTTGGACCTCTGAGCGCCTTCTGGAGTGAGACCTGCTCATGCAGGAGAATTTACATCTTCCTGCAGAGATTCTCTGAAAATGACAGTAAGAGACTGTAGAGGAACACAACTGGCCAATTTAATCTCTAGGTAGCCTGTATAATAATATAAAGGCAAAAGGATTCAGTACTGAAATGTGGTTCTGTTACAATTGTCCAGAAATTCAATGCATTGCCAATGCAAGCCCTCCAAGTGCTTCACTTATAACAGGTGGGCTATAATAGCAGAACAGCCTGGCACATTATTACACAAAACTCCTTTTAAGCTCAGTGAGCTGAAGCCTCTTTGGTCCTATGTTTGTTCTAATCAAAACTTAAAGATTTTCCTTTGAACTCAGTAGATCTTATCTGAAGCAATACAAAGGGAAGAGGCTGATGTGCTGAAATAATAATACACAACATAGATGGCATTTTTCTCATCTCCTTTGTTGTTTTCCTACAAATTTTTCATATAGGTTCCCTCTCTCATCAGCGCAGATTGGATGAGGTTTTTCTGCAGAAAGGTTTGTTCCATGATGAAATAAACCTCTAAGATAAGGGACCCTGGAAGCATCTCTCTCTGCTGACGATGGAGGGAGTTGAAATAACCAGCTTAAACACAGGACCCAGCCAGAAATGCAGTTCTAGATTCAGACTCTTGCGTTCCTGTTACGATTAATGAAAACTGATAGCTCCATTCAGTTGCCCCAGCTTAGCACCTAGTGCCTTTTAAGATGTCCTGGGTAAGATGTTTTGGCTGCCTTCTGGCTGCCAAAACATCATAGCGTGGGTCACCCATAAGGCTTGACCCATAATTGCCATACCTGAGCAGATGTTCCTAACATCCTGAGTCCTCTGCAACGGTCTATTTTTGGGCCACCCTTATTTAGGCAACTGAAATGAGCCTCTAGTAGCCACAGTACACAAAAGGTGAGATTCAGCTACCTAAACTTTGGCAGCCAGTGCCAAATGAGATGCCCTAGGGCACCCGAGGCTTTCGCCGCTCAGGGCTGGCCGATCCAGCCTGTGACTTTCGGCAGCAGCAGCTGCAGCCATGTGGAATAATGGAAAATGTCTAACCAGAGAAAAATTTCACTATCCTGGAAGGCCAGTTCAGGCAACTGAACTTTCCCCTTCTCTGGGTCTAAAGAGCTATTCAGCTGATGAATAGTAATTCTAGATACTGGGTTCAACTTGCTGCAGCACCTTATTTACATCCAGAGGGTAGGATAGATACATAAATACAGGTGTTTGAATACTGAGCTCGATCAGTAAATTCATTAATTTTACATGGGATGAAGCCCACTGCAGTTGCTTTATGCAGATGAAGTTATATATAAACCTTTGCTGATCTGGCAGTGATTGCCATGATTAGAATTTGCAAAGCATACATGTTTCTACTGTCAACTATAAAAAGAATACCTCACAAAATATGCACATTATTTAATTCCATTTTACTCTCTAGCACTGTGGTAGTTATGGTTTGTCAGCATTTCCCTTCACCTATTATGAATCTGACTTTTCTCAGTGAGTTTTACAGTAGAGCAATTTCTTTTCAAATTAAATTACACCCTGCTTTGCTTGTCATTGGCCTAAATACATTTTTAACCAAACATTGTAAATCAGGGAAAATGTTTTAACCTCAGGCAGGTTAGTCCTTCTAGACACATTTTTGGCATGCTGTATGTAACAACTTGGGCTAGAATCAGAAATTTAGCATCACAATTTTGGTTCTTCCAGAAGACTGGGTTAGGTTGAATGATCCTTTTAGAAGCTATGAACAGGACTGAGCCAAAACTTTCTTTTTCCGCTTGGGTTTAAACAGTTTGGGGGTATAGATTCTTTCTTTTTGAAAGCCAAAGCTATTAGTTTGAAAGTCTAAAAATTCCAACTATTATCACTTATTAGAAACAGTTCTGGCAAGCATTACCTTGTATCTTCAAACCCTTTTTTCATTTCATTAACTAGTTTATGGTACCACTTTCACTTCCTTACTTGATGGTGCCTTGGATGTATATACGCATGCCCATGCAGTACATATTACTTGTTGGTCACCAGGTTAGCAATCCTATGAAAAAACAGATTGTTATAGATGTTGGAATGGGAAAACAACAGAATTAAATTATATGAACTGCTTGTAGGTACAGAGAAAAGGTCTAGCGTGTAAGTACCAGTCACGTATCTCAGCCTTCATAATGACTTTGCTTCTAGGGTTATAGAAACAAGCATCTCAGATCTCTTGCTCTTGAATGAATTGGGTTAGGATCATGACCATCTTCCCTCATTAGGATGTATAGCAGATGTGACATGTTAACTTAATTGGTGCAGCAGAAGCACAGAATGATGCCATGGGGAAATCTGTTGTCTTTTTTCATCCTCAGATATTAGAAAAAAAGATAATGTTTTGACTGGACCAAAATAATTACCTCTGGAAATTGTTCCCTGAACGCCACATTTTTTTCTTTCCTTTTTAAATTCTTTCTGTGTGGCTTAGGGCAACCCACCAGCATGATACAACTTTATGTGTGACTAATAAAATAAAACTGATACAAGAAAGGACTCAATACCCACAACTGCATAATACTGTGTCTTTGCTTAGAGAGCCAACAAGCATTCCCAAGGGATCCAGGGATATTTTCTGGTTTTGCAGTTGTTTCAGCTGTGGATGGGAAGAAAAGTCTTGGTGCTTACCGACGTCCTAAAGGAAGTCCATACCAAGAATTGCTGATCTCCTTGGAAAGGATGTGCTGTAAGTGCAGGGAAGTGTCTCCCTGTGTGTGGTTTCCAGTGGCTGGGGTCACAGTTCCCCACTGCCAGACACTCTCTCTCCCCGCCCTCTTTGCAGCGTGGCTCCTCCCAGTGTTCCCATCAGCTGTCTTCTGCATCCAGCTTGATGCCGGGAACTGCTGGCAACTTGCATTTTAGAGGCACCAGGCTGCTACAGAACAGATAACTCTCTGTGAACTGAACTTTATTTGTCCTGAAAGAATGATACTTTCAGCAGTAAAAATACACTTCCAATCTGTGCGGGTAGTCACGTTAATGTGACCATCCTCCAGGGGAGGGTTCATGGGAGCAGAACATCTTAACCTGAGAAGAATGCCTTTCAGCTCAGTTACAGTAACCCTCTCTGCAGCACCTTTCACAGCTGAGCAAGGACCTGATAACATCTGACATGTTATCCATAAATGAGATAAATGGTGGCTGGCCCATTGGCTTAAGCGTTGCTTTGATTCACCACTGAAACTTTACAGAACCATGCTGTCTGCTGAGTAGCTCAGTAGTTTTGCAGCTGAACCTAACCTTCCCCGTATATGTATTTATTGTCTGTGGTACACAACTCTGTCACCTCTTGCTGAAGATCTGAAGCAGTTTGTAAATAAGATTCTAGTTATATCAGCTTAATGCATGTGAGACTGAGACGCATAATTTTTCACTTACTGTATGCCATATTCCTGTCATTTTTGTCTTGCAGAAAGCTGTTTTCATAATATGGGGAAAAACCTCTCCAACCAAAATCAGTACAGTATTGTAGGAATTGCACTCTGTAGCTAGTGAATCTAATGAGAATAACACCTTTTCTGTCAAAATTTAAATTTCCCTGAAAAGTCCATAGCAAGCATTACCTCTTATATTCTAGGCTACATTTAAATAGCTATAATTTTCCTTCTAACTCCTGGGGAATTTTCTGAAGCACTAGAACTCTTGGCTGAATCCTATTTTCCCTATTCTGAGATTTAGTCTGGGTCTTACTGAAATTACCAGGAATGTTTGCATGAGTAAGGCAGGAAACATTTTATGCTATCCCCACAAACTATGCGATAGGGAAATTTGTCAGCCAGGCTTTCCAGGAATGATTGCATTGATTTATCTTCAGCGTGGTATGTCTCAACAAGATTTCTTCAAACACTTCATTCTTAAAGCTATTTCCCTTTAAGATACTCCTGACATTGTAGCTTTTATAGCTTGAAGCGCTAGAAAGTTGCTCCTCAGATGGTCGTTACTTCACAAACAGTTGTGGTTTTGACAGTCGTGGGCTATGCACTGCAAAATCCCAAATCTCTGCATCAGAGACTGGAATTCTTCTTTTAGAGAACAATTCTGACTTTCCTCAAAGCTTTCTTGTTTTATTTCTCTTAGTTCCTTGTTGTACTTACTGGAGCCAAAAAGGGCTTTATCCCTTCCCATGAGCTCCCTACATGCCACGCTTGTGAGCGTGTTCTCTCCTGTGCCTGTCCTCCCAAAAACTTCTCTGCCATGGCAGTTGGCTATATTACAAGTGGAGGATGTAGAATAACAATATCCCCTGGGCCCCTTGACTCCAGGATAAATCCTGCATGGCAGCCACAGTCACTGCTTGTCCAGGAGAGCTGCAGCAGGACAGATAAGAAAGGCATGTGTACTCCGGGGAGAGGCTCCATGGGAGGCAGGCGCCTCTGCAAAATGGGAGCTCTAAGCACCAGGACTGAAGCGCCTTGGATACGCAGACCAGCCAGAAAACAAGGAGATATCCTCATTCCACAGCGAGTTAAACCTTTTTTCCATTACAGTCCTTATAGCTTGAAACAGTTTCTGTTTTAATCCGGAGCCTCCTCCAGTAAGACCACAGCGGCATTCATCCTGAGCTGTGAAGGAAGAACTTTTGAAAGCTCAGGCTTGGCAGCTTTGTCTGGAAAAGTGTTGCTGCTGCCATAATGCCCTGGGAGAATGACAGAAAAAATGTAGGCTGCTAAAAATTAAAAGGATGAATAATGTAAACAAGCTGATTAAATTCTGTAACCTCTTCAACTTCATGGCTCTAGGGTGGCTTTATGTCCTGTTAAAATGAATGGATTCTGCAAGCTGGGAGGAGGAAATTAGAGTTGGCTAACAGAAAAAAAAATAAGCAGTGTGCAATAAAAGAAGGCACAAATAGCTAAAGAGAAATTGCTATTTTATTTTACCCATCTGGTCTGCCCTTGTGGTGATCTACCTCATTATTTTGTGGGGTAGAATATGATAAGTGCCTACAGACATGGCTTTACAGAATGCAGGTAATTTTTTCTACCTAGTTATCCTATACCGTTTAAAGGATGTTTAAAGAATACCATGCCCAGAGCACTTTCCAGGGTAATTGTGTCCGTACAAATCTAAAATATGTTAAGATGTAATAAAGCAAATTTCCTGTTCTGTCCTGTTTCAAAATTCCTGAGATGCAAAATGTCTTCAAATTAAGAAATGTATGAAGGATAAAACTTCTTGCCAGCCATTCCTTTCTAGCACAGACTTATTTTCACTAAGATTAATGGGTATGACTCCATATAATAAGGTAGGAGAGAGAGCAAACGTAAACTATTAAACATGCCACAGGTTGTCATTTTTGCGTGTGTGAACCTAGAAGAGACACGGGATGTTTTGTGTCTCTGTCCTTTGCCAAAACTTTGTCAGGATGAGAAGCTTTACCTTCGCTGGGGTGTCCCAGAGTACCTACATGATGTCAATCCTGTGAAGCAGGATTGCCTATTTTGTCTGCAGCTGGACAAACGCATGCAGCTGGAGAGCTGTCTTTGGCGTTACCATTAACATGCTTGACAAGCCCTGCGGAGGACAATATAACGAAAACACGTGGTCACAGGTTGCCTTGGGATCCTTGAGGTTCAGAGGTGCTCTCCACTGCAAGAGGACACGTGAGCCAGTAAGGGTGCAGACAGGCACCTGGCCCTACTGGCTCAGGTAAGAGGTGCAGGTAATGGGATGTCACACTCTGAACATGCCAAAATGGGGTATGTGTACCCACAGCAGTGGAATAAGACAGAGGAAATTTCTCTTTTCCTCAGGGAATTAAGGGGAAAATCATCACTGAAAGAAAGCTGTGCAAGTCTGGAGCTGGTAATGTCATTAACAGAGGAAAAGGTCAGACAGAGTAGAAATGTACCTACAGATTCACGTCTACCTGGTGAACACGCTTCTAGAGAAACACACCAGTGCTGGAGAAGTGCACACTTTGCTGTGGAAAAGGATGCTGAAGCTACTGCTCTGGAGGTCCTGTGTCAGAGAAGAACATGATGTAATGAACTGAAATATCTCATGAAATTATCAGTCCTGTTTCTTCTTCTCATACCATGAATACAGCTATTGTCCCACATGAGGAATCCTGGCCAGGCAGGAGAACAACTGAGAGGGGTTGAAATAAATACTCCAGTAAGAAATCAAAGCAGTAGAGGGACTTCAGTGAGTTCAGTCCCTTGTCATTTCTGGCAGTCACATCAACTAACCCCATAGGTTTACAAGTGATCAAGCTCTATTTTACAGCTAATTAGATTTTTTTTCCCCCCTTAATGCCTCCAAGTAGAAAGCTATTCCAGATCTTCACTGTAATAATGTCTAGAAGTCTTCTAATTATCAGCATAAGCTTCTTTATGGCCAGGTTATATTAGTTTCTTAACCTAAATAACACTTTCTCCACCATGGGATTTCCTTTGTTAATATATTTAGAAAGACCAGCCATAGCCCCTTTCAGATATTAATAGGAATCTAAACAAACCAGGTTGGTGTTTTTTCTTATTATTTACACATGCTATCCTTAACAAGTGGGAGCAGAGGAGGGAGAGGTGGGAATCTGGGGACACAATCTGCATTAAACTTGAGTCAGAGGGTTAAAGAGGCTCATCATTCAGAAAAGAAACACCTCTGGGATCCTCCCTTTCTAAACCTGTAGAGAAGTTAAATAGTTCAGACAAAACTCTGATCTTCAATTGCCTGAATTGCGCTAGATGCCTAAATATTGCCTTTGATATAAAATAAAAACGTGCCAGCGAATGTTACTGTCATTATAAACTCATGGGAAGTTTTCATACGTGTACTGTACTTTCTGTCATTGATTTATTTTCTCATTCTGGCTTGTTTGATCTTCATTTACTTGTGATAATAGAGGGAAGAGGAACCTCAACTGGTTTTCCTATTCAGTGTTTAAAACGTTTGTATAATTTCAAGCACATAAAAGACAATATTGTATTGTTAATGTGTGATTTTATAAATTCTTTGAAAACTAAATTAAGTGACACTGTTTAGACATTAATTACATAGAGACAACCTTTGATATAACAAAATACAGTGAATGGAAGCTGAAATTATATAAAATCAAACTAGAAGTACAATACAAAATTGCAATAGCCAGAATAAGTGAACTTTGGAAAAAGTTACTTAGAATAATGGGAGTTTCTACAGCAGCAGAAATTTTAAAATCAAGACTGCATGTTTTCTAAAATGTATGCATGATCTTAGAGAAGAAATTAACTTAGTGAAGTATTTAGGTTATACTAGGTGTTCATAGTAATCCTGTCTGTCAATAGTAACAATCCATTTAAAATTATTTGATGTACTGTAGGATTATTCAAACTGCTCTAGGCTAAAGCTGTAAAAAATGAGGTAACTCCACTGCAAAGAGGTTAAGCTGGTAACTACCTACTCTAATAAAAAGTTGGAGTGGCAGCAAAAAAAGCTTATGCACAAATATGAAATAGTTATGCTTCCTTTCAATGACTGCGTCCTGTTAGGATTAGCAATTTCTCTGAAATAATGAATACACTAGGTAAGGTATTCACTGATATGGGTGGCTAGGGGAAACAGTAAGACTTGCAAGGTTGGTTCCCATTTGTGCTTGAAGGAGCAATTCCTGGAATTGAAAATCCTGGTGAAATTTCTCCATAGGTGTTGAGGATGCTGGGAGAAGCTGACTGGAAGCTTCCAACCATACAAATTTTGAACAAAATGCCAGTAGGGTGACAGGTTTATATTAAGTACAAACACACCTCAGTACATCAGACCTGCCCTTTCATGTTCAGCATGAACAAAGTATCTCCATACTGTAAGCAAGATTTATCTCAAGAAAATACAATATGATACTAAGCAGATGCTGTCCTTCAGTCACCAAAACATACAGTTGTAGAAATACTGTCTGGAAGAAACCTCTGGAGTCATCTAGCCCCAAAAACTGCACTACTGCCAGTTGTCAGCCCTGGCATTGCCTTGCCACATCTCGAAATCCTCTGGAGAGGGAGATCCCACAACATCTCTGGGCACCTGCTCCAGTGCTACACTGCTGCCTTACATTTTTTCCACGTCCTGCCTGCCAGAGTTTTGTAACACCCAAACCGAACTCCCATTCTGTGGGCATTGCCCTCTGCTGTACTTTAAATTGAGAGAGCTTCAGTCCATCATCTTTGTAGCAACCTCTCCTTAGCAGGATTGTCCCTTTGGCAAGTTTTAACTTGGTTTGCTCTTCATCTACAGTCATATAACTTTCTCTACCACTTTATTCATAGAATCATTTAGGTTGGGAAAGATCTTTGAGATCATCAAGTCCAACCATTCACCCAGGACTGCCAAGTCCATCACTACAGTGCCTCTAAGCACCACATCTATGCGTTTTTTGAACACTTCCAGTGATGGTGATTCCATCACCTCCCTGGGCAGCCTGTTCCAATGCTTCACCACCCTTTCAGTGAAGAAATCTTTCCTAATATCCAATCTAAACCTCCCCTGGCGTAGCTTGAGGCCATTTTCTCTTGTTCTATTGCTGTTATCTGGGAGAAGAGACCTGCCCCCACCTGCCTACAACCTCCTTTCAGGTAGCTGTAGAGAGAGATAAGGTCCTCCCGAGCTTCCTTTTCTCCAGGCTAAACAACCCCAGTTCCCTCAGTCACTCCTCACAAACCCTTCACCAGCTCCGTTGCCCTTCTCTGGACACGCTCCAGCGCCTCAGTGTCTGTCTTGCAGTGAGGGGCCCAACACTGAACACAGCATTCAAGGTGCGGCCTCACCAGCGCCAAGTACAGGGGGACAATCACTTCCCTAGTCCTGCTGGCCACATGGTTTCTGGTACAAGCCAGGATGCTGTTGGTCTTCTTGGCCGTTTTTGCCTCCCACTGATTAGTTACATTTCTTGGCACTCCTGTATTGAAAATTTTATGGCCATTTTAGTATTCTTTGATGGGGAAAAGCATCGCATTTCCCCTTACCTTGTAATGCTTCTAAGATTTAATTCTCCGTTCTGCTTGGCTTATGAAGCATTTGAAGGACCGACTCAAAGTTCACTGAAATCTTATGGGAAAGGTCTCAAAAGTGCTGATTTGATTTCAGCTTCAGGTGAGAAATTTTGACCTTCTTCAGTGTATTGAAGAAGGTCATTCCAGAAGTAAAAGCCTAGTAAGACTGCCAGCAGTAAGGTTCCCCACGTATCGAATGAGGCTTAGCAACAGGAACTAGCGCAAAGGGTAACGATTTCGCCTCGGTGTCCAAGTAGGTGCGAATCCAGGCCTTTCGTATTTCTCAAAAGAGTATAGAACAGACTGAAAGGGGGCAAAATATGAGGAATTTTCTTTTTAACATAATGATGGTGGAGCTTTTGACAGTAAGTATTAACTAGTTTCATGTTTCTCTTCTGCAAGATGGGGAGAGAGGAGCATAAGACAAAATTTTTACTAAGTGCTACCCCACGTACAAGGTACAGTCTTTTGAAGTATCAACGCTCTTTTAGAGCATCTGCTCTTCAAAGGAAAAAATGACAACTGGTTTGAATAGGAAACCTTAAGCCCTAAGCATAATAGATAAAGAATGTGCATGTATGTCTTTTGATGTAACCAGAAGTCTTTGATGTATTTATAAAATCTTCCAACTCATCTTGTATTTTCAGCCAGTTAATATATGGATTAAAATAATTAGTTATAACTAACACGTTTTACAATGTTTTAAAGCTGTTCTTCTGGATCTTCCCTTTTCTTTCTTCACTGCTGACATGCCTGCTACTTTTGGAAGCCATATCACTGGTTTCTATAGCCAAAGGCAGATGTGTTAATACAGAAACCCTTAATGACCCAAACAAAGCTTCCATAATACAAATGGAAACTAAAAGCAGAGTGTGTGTTGGATGAGGGAAACCAGGCTGTTGCTATGCGGCTGGTTTCATTTATAAAGTTGACAGCTCCCTTGCTTAGGAGAGCAAAAGCCAAACTGTACTTTCATTTCATGACACGACAGTATAATCCGCACTAGCTCCACTGAGGTCAGTGAATTTATTCTCAATTTATCTCTTGGGGAGCAATATTTGGCCTTCACTAGAATAGGATTTCATTTGCCACCTTATAAGATAAATGTGTTGGAGACATTTAAGAAAACTCTAAACTGAAGTACTTATTCTGTAGAGGTACCAACGTTATTAAAATCATCTTATTATTTTTCAATGACTGTCATCTATGAAGAAAAAAGCCCTTTCCTCTGGGTTTGGGGAATTTTGTCTGACCAGCACTCTCCACTACTCCTGTCCTGCAATCTGAGAATAACGCCTTCCCTGAACCTGTCCTTTAATAGCTCCACACTTATCTGGTGCTTCCATTTCATAGAAAAGTTGTTGCCCTCAGAAAATTTCAAGAACTCTTTTGGCTTTTTGGCCACTTATGAATATTTTTCATGATAAAATCAGTTGTTTTCAAATCAGCAGAGTGTAATTGCATGTGCTAAGAGAGTATTCACATCTCCTCTGCTATAATGAATATGTCCCAGGGCTGTGGTATCTATCTGCCCTTTCAAACTGCCTGCTTAATTTCCCCTGCAACAGCCCGGCACCTGCTGCTCATTTCACCATGGGGACTCATGGTGAGTTTTTCTAATAATATTCATGCATCTGTCCTGCACACTTTCTTATGTGAATATCTCTATTACTTTTCCTTCAATCAGCTTATTTTGTTTCTATGACCTTTCTTTTATGAATAACTAGGGACTCTGTGCTATGTGAAGCTTTATCACAAGTGCCACCTTGTCTTAAGAGTTGTCCGCATACCTGAATGGCAGATATGATGTTCCAAACACCAAAAATAAAACAGAAAGCCTCTTGGTCTTTAGCTCATGTATTTTATCCTTTCAGAGAAGGTTTTCCCTGTAAAATCATGTGGTTTAGGGAAAAATTACAACAAAATGCTCTTTCTGCTTCATATCTCTTCTGTCTTACTGTCCTCTCATCACTTCTTTTTTTGCAGGTCAGTGCAGTTGCTCAAAGCTGAATTATTTTCGATCATTACTGCAGTTACTAAGTAATGCTTCTGCTCTTTGCTTGATCCATTGCTTTCTTAGAACTCCACAGATAATGTCATCATGGCTCTTTTCCAGTGATGCACTGGACAAAATGGGGGCAGGATTCAGCCTGGGATTAAGACATATGAATTGAACTGTCTATGTTTGAGCTACAGGAGAAAATCACTTGCTAAGCTCAGCCTGAATGTAGATACCTCATGTCAACAGAGACATGCCAGGACATTCAATATATCCATAATAGACAACTTCACCAACTTCGTTGCCCTGCTCTGGACATGCTTCTATAATGCAGCTGATGCTTTTCAGACTTGAACCGAATCATGTTCTTCTTGCAGCTGGCCTCTTTCCTTTGGTCCACATTTGAAAAGGGATTGCTGCTCGTTGATTCTGGAGAATGATCTTAAAAGTCTTCCAAACTGGCATCTATCGCACCATACTAGAAGCTCTCTCCCAGTTTGCACCGCTTCAGTAGTGAGTAATAGTAAATGAGAAGCAGAATCTGGAACAGCCTCATTCAAACTGTTCAGATCCTCCATCCTCTCTGCCTCCTCAGCAAGGAGTGCTGTGGGTTGCTATAGGAGCTCCTGCTCTGGAGCCTCTGCTTGATTTCATAGTACCTGAGGCTGAGCAGCTGCACCAATGGATCAGGTCCTAATGCTTCAGATTGTCTCTGGCAGAGTTTTGTTTACTTTTGACCTTACAAAGATGAATTAATCATAGCCTTTGACTTCTGATTTTTAACAGGAAATGTCCTCTCTCCTGAATTAAAAAACAAAAAATCCCAGAGGCTTGGTTTTAATAAAGGTGACTTATCTTCTCTTGGATTTTCTTTATAAATGTGACTCTCCTGGTTTTGCAAACTCCTACTCAAATCTCCTGCTAGTGCCCCATGCACATACATCAGGCAGATGAGTAGAAGAAGACAGGAAGAAAAACTACAGTGCTTCAGTGAAGCTGCATTATATTTCAACATAATGCCTTGAAAGAATGAGTAACACAGCAAATTAGAAGGAAAAGCTACTCAGTGGAATTGAGTGAATTAATGAGAAATAGACAAATGCCAACATAAAGGACTCAAAACACAGTAAGGCAAGGAACCAAGAGAAGACAGTTCAGTGAAGCCCACCTTCAACCTTTAAACATAATCTTTCCCCTTTTTAAACAAAAATAAAAAGTTAGAAAGGAAAATGCTGGATGTCTCCTGTAAGAAGTTTTTTTAAAAAAAGTAATTTAATGGCAGGAAATACAAAAGTTCAAATGAGGAGTAAAGGTTTGGAAAAGACTGCCTGGGTCACTGACTCTGATCCTCTGCCACTTCAGACAATCTTTCTGGTAAACTGAGCAACCACCCTCAAACTAGCTGAGCTTTTTGTCCCTTCACTCTTAAAGGGAAGCCACTGTGATGTTACTGATTTCCTGCCAAGATTTGTCTAGGTTAGTGCAAACCTTTGAATTCTTTTGTTAGCATTATTAATCGACTTCAATATCCTCTTGTATTCACCCCATACGAGTTACTAATACAAAGCAAACTTTTTTAAGAACAAGTAGTTTAAAATTTCTCCTTTATGAATACATTATGATGATCATCAAATTTAAGTTGTAAGCATTATCTTGCATGTAATAACAAGATTTTAGAAGAGTATTTAATAAAACTCTTGATAAAGAAATCAACCCATAACCAACAAAAGTAAGAGATACAGATCAACAACGCATATTTCTGGAAACTGAAGAGCATGGATGATGCAGGCTAAGATGAGTGATAAGGTTTCCAGTGCCCATATCAACTTAAATTTCTGCTGTGGTCTTGGGGTGTCACTTTGCCAGTCTGTGCTGTGCTGTCCCCATATTCACTAAAATGAAGACAGCAGCATGGCACAGAGTCACCTTGGGGGTAAAGGGTTTCAGATCCTGTGATAACAATAGTTATATTTTAAATTGACTGGCAACAGGTGTTTATTGTGAAAGTGCTGCGCCCTTAATTCTTATATGGGACAGACATATGTTTCATATACAGTACATAAAGTATGTATCATATTTCATATAGCAATACTGAAGACTGCAATATATTAAAGCTCCTTTCATATAATGAGCTAATCTATAATCTCATATAAATTAAATCTTTGAAACATTTGCAATGGCTATAACATTTGTAAAAGTACTTGTACCATATGAACTGCAGTACATACTCCCCAGCAAAGAGCAGGTAGCATCCTAGTCGCATCATGGCACATAAACATATTAATAAACAGAAAATTCTAGTAGTGGGTACCTAGAATTAATTTAATACTGGTAGTGAGAACCTGAGCAGTTAAATAACTCTGCATATTTATGTAATTCACAAATTAGAATGGGCTACTTGCTCAGTCCTGAAAAATACATTTAGCCGAATGAAAAAGTGAGTGGAAAAGGGGAAAACCTTTAATTTTCCTCAATTAAGGGAAAGTAAAGGAACTTAATTACTGCAATTAATCATAGAAAAAAATAGATACAAATGAGGTAATAAAGGGCCAAATTACTCTGTGTTCATACATAGAAACACTTGACTTGGCCGGGAGTTTCACAGAATGCATTAGTTTATGTGGACATCAAGGTGCAACTCATGTCGCCTAGCTTTTGGTGTTTACACCTTTCATAGTCCACAGAGAGAAACAGATCTTCTGGGTGTGACTCACAGCATTTTAGATGCCAGGTTTAGGGTGGAACGAGTCCTGCCTAGTTCCCACCACTGACTATAACGTGAGGTTAGACACCCAGCTCAGAGGCAGGTGTGCGCTGTGGTGTGCGGCCAGCATTTACAGCGGGGTTCAGCTGCCTGGACAAAGGCATGCCGTGTTGTTTTGGGCATTGCTGGGGGTGTCACCTACCTCCTGCTGTTCCAGCAAGACACGGGTTTCCCAGCTGACCCGTGTCATGTCTGCTGTTTCCATGCACGTAGCTTGACAAACTGTGTCACCTGGCACAGAACTGTGTGCCTGCATTTAGGCAACTAAATGGCCTTCAAAGGCCCATGGCATTACCATCAAAGGGGTATGTAAAATACAAACAAAAAGCATAGGAGAAAGTTTAGCGGAGAAGGGAAGGAGAAGGGAGAAAGCGAACAACTTCAAAAGTAACATGTGCACTAAGCATTTGCGAAAGGATTTCCTGTACACTTAAAAGCCACAGTGATTTAATACATCCTACATCTGGAAGTCCAAATCTATATGTTGATTAACCTGGACTACAGTTTGAACTCTTTAAGTGAAAAAGCAGGTGTTTATCAAAAAAAGGGGAATATTCTTAAAAACTAGTTGTAAAGTTTGACCACTCTCACAAAGAATAAACCATTCTTAATGTTTTACAGAAAAAAGAAAGGCAAAGCAAGAATATTTTAGACTGAAACACATGGCAATAGCACTCCTTGCCTAAAGAGTTTTTATTACAGAAAAACAATTGTTATGACTGCATTTTCCTACACTGGATATGAAAGTTCATCTCTTAACGAAGAGGTGTGATGCAGTTACATTTGAAATTGTTTTTGCATGGGGAAAAAAACCTCTGTGTGATGCAGATCTGTATATCATGAACATGATTTTTGGAGAGGTTGATTTTTGCAAGGGGAGGGAGGCTGCTTATTGAGCTGCATAATGAAAATACTAGCACATGCACTTTGCAAAACAAGATAAAGGCTATCATCATATCCTTTCTTATTAGAGAGTAAGGTATATGGTGGGTGAAGCAAAGAATTTAAAAGATTTCTTTTAGCAAGGCCTTTTGATTGTTGTTTCTCCATTTAGCCACATTGGCATAGAGCATTAAAAACACTGATCTTTGGTGATAATGAAACCAATCCCAGTGGCTTTGCACAGTTTATCTTTAGGCACTTGAACAACCTTCTGAAGTGACCTAACTCTCTAGTGATTAAACAGGAACATATGCCTCAATGTACAGTACTCTGAATCATGTGTAAGGTAGACATCTAAAACCATCTTCTCATAAATGGCCTGAACTATTATATACCTTCTTTCCACCTTGACCTACCCTGGGTTCATGGTCATCAATGGTCTTTTCCTTCATTGATTTATTCAGTCTCTTTGTGGTCATGTTTAATTCTGGTTCCTATAACATCCTGCAACAAAGAGTTTCACTTTTCTTATTAAGTATTGTGTGAAATAAAGAACTGATTTGCTCTTAAGATTTTGATCTTGGCAAAACGGAGGTGTGTTAAAATTAGACTACGTCCCTCCTTGTGTAATATTAACTCTGTGCATTACAGAACTTTTTCAGCCTTACAGAGAAGTATCCCATTTGAGAAGGTGTCCATGTGAATTGTCTTCAAGACTTAAAAATTAAATAACATAATTTTTCTGTTGTTTCTTCAGAACTCTTAAAATGAGCAGTTAAATGCACAGTGATTTTTTCTAAAATCTCCAAGAATTGTACAAGGCTGAAGTAACCTATTTTTCACTGTCTGCAGCCAAACTGCATGAAATGTTAGCCCACTGAGTTGCAGACAGTCTTTTTATTACAATGGTATACAGTGCCTACCACAAGGGAGACATAATTCCTGGCTCTTCCTCTGTGGCTTTTTTATTCTCCCTGAGCAAATATGTTCTTGTCAGCGCTGCATCTATGGTTTGGCTGGGTGGCTTCTGTATTCTTTCATTGGTTGGCCATTTGTGTTGGAATTAGCATTTGTCTAGTCATCTGAGACACAGTGTCAACATCTGGAAAACTTTAGTACATAGGGGACATTGAATTTGTACTTTTTCCTTTCCTTGTAACATTGCTTATATCCCTTAACGTAAACTATTTTTGTTATATTTTTAATACTAATTTATTGAATGTGCTGGTAGATTTATAATGGTTCCATTTTATCATTTTAGATAACCATATATACAACATTATTTTAAAGAACATGCTTTCCAAGAGTTTATTTCACCTACTCTTTCAATTATGGCTATGAAATAATTCTCAAAATGGATAGTTACAAACATTATGTCTGTTTGGTAGCAAGTTTTTTACTGCTGACTACAAGAATCAGGAAAGCTGCAATACTTTACTCAAAACACATGTTCAGACCTAAAGTGTCTACTTGACAGAGGGCATTTTCTGGATTGAATCTCTGTGATGCATCTTATGAGCATTTTCTATGAAAGTCCTAGGTGGAATTTTACACCTTTGAGTATTTTATGCCACATGAACCTTCCCCTCTTCCATTCTTACTGATCTGTTGTCCCCACCATTGCTTTTTAGTTTTTAACAGGTTGATTTAATAATTTATGTGCAAACGCTGTTTACTTTTTTTTAATGAGAAGTGGGCCACTTTCTTAGCTCTTTTTTAGGTGAATTTATATATGAAGTATTTAGATACTTCTAACATAGCTGATCCTTCATGCTTAAAACATTAGAAAATCTGTTGGCAAATAGCATATCATATTGAATGAATCACAATCTCTATGCTATAGTTGTCTCACCTTTCAATCTAGGGACAATAATCCCTACTGATCTCATAGGGATAAGGCCACTCCTGCAATATGTTGTACAGCTCTCTAAATAGATAAAATATAATGTGTGATTGTCTGTCATTACTATTAAAGACCCATTGTTTCAAAGTAGATCACTTTTCAGATCATATCTTTTCAAAATGCGTTCATTGACATTAAAAATTTCTCTGTCTCTGAACTTAACTGCATATAGCACAGAATTATTATTAAAGAGAGCTAAACTGTCTTAAAGTATAAGAAATTTTGGGTTTGAAAGTGAACAAGTGAATTTAACTAATGACTTGACATAGAAAAATAGAGGAGACTGCAAAAACTTTGGCGTATTACTCCTGTTCAAATTGCTTTTAAACCACGTTTTCTTCAGTCCTCGGAGAAATGCACCTAGATCTTTCATAAAAGCCTCTGTACACTCAGAGTAAATCATAGAATCATGGAATGGTTCGGGCTGGAAGAGACCTTCAATGATCATCTGGTCCAACGCCCCTGGCATGGGCAAGGACACCTTCCACTAGACCAGGTTGCTCAAAGCCCCATCCAGCCTAGCCTTGACCACTTCCAGGGATGGGGCACCCACAGCTGCTCTCGGTAACCTGTTCCAGTGCCTCACCACACTTACATTAAAAAAAATGTCTTCCTTGTATCTAATGTAAATCCACACTCTCCCAGTTTACAATCATTCCCCCTTGTCCTATCACTACATGCCCTTGTAAAAAGTCCCTCTCCAGCTTTCCTGCAGGCCCCCTTTAGGCACCAGAAGGCTGCTGTAATAAGGTGTCCTTGGAACCTTCTCTTCTGCAGGCTGAACAAGCCCAACTCTCTCAGCCTGTCTTCATAGGAGATGTGCTTCAGCCCTCTGATCATCTTTGTGGCCTCCTCTGGACCCACTCCAACAAGTCCATGTCCTTCTTATATTGGGGGCCCAAGAGCTGAATTCAGTACTCCAGGTAGGGTCTCATCAGAGTGGAGCAGAGGTGCAGAATCACCTCCCTCGACCTGCTGACCACACAGTTTTTAATGCAGTCCAGGATGCAGTTGGTTTTCTAGGCTGCAAGCACACATTGCTGGGCCATGTTGAGCTTCTTGTTCACTAACATCCCCAACTCCTCCTCAGGGCTGCTCTCAAACCGTTCTCCACCTAGCCTGTATTTGTGCTTGGGGTTGCCCCAACTCACATGCAGGGGACCTTGCACTTGGCCTTATTGAATGTCATGAGGTTCACACAAGCCCATCTCTCAAGCCTGTCAGGGTTTTTCTAGTCAGTGGAAACTTCACTGAACTGCCCCAACTTCTCAAGTGTGATGGACAGTGGCTTAGCCACTTCATCTGTCAGTTCCCTCAGGACCCTTGGATGCATCTCATCAGGTCCCATGTACTTGTGCACCTTCAGGTTCTTTAGACGGTCTCAGACCTGATCTTCTCCTACAGCGGGCCATTCTTCATTCTCCCAGCTCCTGTCTTTGCCTTCTGTGACTTGGGCAGTGTGGCTGGAGCACTTGCCATTGCAGACTGAGGCAAAAAAAGTCATTGAGTACCTCAGCCTTCTCCATGTTCTCTGTTTTCTACTGTCACCATATGCTAAAATCCTCTTTCTTTAAGAAAAAAACCCCTCTTTTAAATCAAGCAGCTGAATAATAAATGAAAGAATACAAGAGTCCATAAACCTTTTTTTCCACTGTTTTTTTCTGGTTCATTCTAGCTCCAGGCCTCAAACAATAGAGTTTTAGTCATTTGCAACTGCCTACGATTCATAACACTTGTTTTTAATCAAGAGAAATTCTGGTTTGATTAAGAGTTTTGAATATGATGTGAGTGTAGACATGAAGTCCTCCCATGGTTCCTGAGAAAGCTGTCCCACCACGCTGGCTGGCTGGAGGAGTCTCTTTTACGATCACATCCAGCAACGCATGGCCATCACAGGAAAGGAACTTGCTCATGACCTGCTGGGTGGAAATCTCTCTGCGTCTCCCACCAGCCAAAGAAACAAAACCAAAACAAACTTTTGGATGTGCTTCTTACAAAAAAATGCCTTCCACAAAGCTCTGCCCAGATAATAAGCTCAGAGAGTCTTTACAAGCACTCCTTCCTTTTCTAATGCTATCACCTGCCTGACAGTAAAAAGTGACCCTCAAGATCACTGCCTTCTCAGACCTGTGCAGCTTTGGACCTTTCCAGGTTGTGGGTCATGTTAGTCTCAAGTACTATACAAGGGGCAGCAGGCCTCAGCTTACGGCAGGTTTTAGGGCATGTTGGGAAAGGGTGAGGACAGAATACCTTTCCCTACTGTTTCATGGAAAAAGTGTTTTCTCTGCTGCATGATAGTAGGTAACAAAATAAGAGGAAGATGAAATAACTTAAAGAAGTAAGTTCTAAAGAAGTAGAAAGGAAGGAATGGTTCAATGATGTGAAAAAGAAGCTTTTGGAGTCTGATTTTATATCAGGGCTTCAGTAAAAGAGGAGATCTTGGGCCAAGGGAATAGATGCCAATCTCAGGTGAGGGAGTAATGTAAGGCTGCAGCTCAGAGTAGGCATTTAATTATCCTTTTACAATTAGGTCACCATTTAGGAGGATAGAGGGAAGGTAGTAGTGCATGTGCCTCTCTTTGCTGAAGGCATCTCTGCAGGTAACAAATGAGCAAATGTGGACACAGAATAGCTGAAAAATGCCATGCGTGATATACCAGAACCCATCTGTCTGAGTAGGCACGGTGGGTTTGCTTTGGGCAGTGTGCCAGCAGCGCATCGGGATGGGCGGTCTGCTTGTTATTTGTTAGGCAGTCCCATGAAGAGCAGGTAGGACAAATCCTAAGCAAAGCTGCTTTGGAGAGCTCTCTTTCTGAGCCCTTATGGCTGGTTGGAAGCTGCTTGAAATGTGGAGTCTGCAATTAAACAGTGTCCGTTTGTCAGAAAGTGGAGAAAAGGATTAAATCCAGATAGGTGTAAATGCATATACTCCTAAGGAAATGTGTCAAGTAGTTACTATATTCCCACAGTAAACAGACAAAGAGATGTACAGTAAAAAAGGGAAGAAATAAGGGAGCTGAAGAGGAAGTAATCTGGAGGGAAATCCAGGGTAAGAGAGAAAAATGGAAGACCATGAAAATCATGTATGCATTGACTAACACTGTTTAAATGTCAGGCTAGCAGGCTTTTTGGTCAAACATGCATGTAAGTTACTTTGGTTAAGTTACTTCGGTTTTGCTGTTAGGTTTTTCTCCAAAATGCTGATCATTTACATGTTGCCTGAAGTAGAACAGAGCCACAGAGCGTAAGGGGCTAAATAGGGGGCCAGGCTTTTGGTACTTCAATGAAGTCCCTGGCTTTCATTGTAAATAAGTTAGTATCACTTTTCTGACTTTTTTCTAAACAAAGGAAAATATTTCACTCCTTGAGTTTAAGCATCTGAGGCAAAATGCATGACTTCATCAGGCATTCTACTAGTTAATAGTTAACTATTTTAAGAAAACATTACTAAGAGCTCTTTGTCTTAGCTGAATGAGCAGCTACCTTCGATGGTTTAAAACCTGCCTGGAGAGTCTGCAGAGTGTATATGCACATAAGAGGGATAGGAAGAGGATAGAAGTACTCAGGAAAAAATAATCTGAATAAAATATCCAACACCATGGTCAGACCGAAATGCTGACATAAAAACAAACATTGCAAATATTTTCTAATGTAAAATGTTGGGTTTGAGTTCTGATCTAAAAAGTTTAAACTCTGTTTATAGCTGAGACTGCAATCCAGATAACTGCATTGCCTTCCAAATCACTAGCACTATAAAGCACAACTAAAATTCAGTGAGATACATGGTACAATTTAACTTGGTGCACTTAAAAATGCAAAAAAAAAGAAAACAAAAAAGCCCCAACCCTCACCTAAACCCAAGCAAACTACTTTAAATATTTTGCACTGACATTTTCCTAAGGCACTGAAAGGCAGTAAGACTGCATGACATTACAAATCAACAGAGACTGTTTTTATGCATTCCCTCCACTCCTAATCTTACTCTAAAAATCAGAGGGAATTATCCCAGGCTTCAGGAACATTAAATTCCCAGGACATTGGTGATTCCAAGAAAAGAGTAAGAGCTGATCATAAAAATCAATGCCAATAGTCTGGTTTATCTCTTAACAGCTACTAGCAGCAGAGTGTTGATTAGCATCCTCTCGTTCCCTCATTCTGCATCCACCCACGTATTAGTTCAGAATCAAGTTGCCAAACTGATGTTAAAATTTTAAACTGCTTCGTGTTTTCTTTCTCTTTCGCCTTTATTCTAAAGGATCCTAGTCTCACATTGGACCCTGACAGAAATGAAACTCATTTTATTTCACACAAATCCTTATTGACTTTAATTCTTATTGTCACTACAATCTCCTGTAGTGTCAGTGCAACTGATGCTGACAGCATCTCAGCAGTCTTGCCCTGGCCCTAGAAGGCACTAATGGGGTGACCATGGGACTTTGCTTCTCTCTCTTTGTCAAAGGGAGTGCCTAGGAGCTGCAGTGCTGAAATTTTGGTGCTGTCAGAAAGGAGCTTGTCACAAGTACCCCATGGCTCCCACACCTCTTTGAGCACACCCTGTCAAATTCACATATATTTCCTCCCAATGTCATCTGTGTCACGGGTCCCATTAGTGAAAAGACAGGTTGTTGCAGGGTTTTGCTGAAGAAACACAATAACTAGGCATGAGTTGTCTCACTGGTTTTTCTGGCTCACAACTAGTTTAAAATAGGCAAGTGTATTTTGTACGCTCTTTGCTCTTTCCATCCTGCTTTCTTCTTTGACTCTTCATGGCAGTCTCTTACTTACACCTGAGTGACGGCTTTACTGAATGAAGGAGAAAAAGGGCCATAGAGGGATGTGCTGCTGCCATGTGACTTGGTGGCCACTCATAGTCCCGTGTGCCACCCACAGTGCAACAATGCTCCCGACTTCCATGCTCATCTTAATGACGACATTCACCAGTGCTTTTGCAGACGTTCCTTCCTAAAGCAGCTTGGCTCAGTCTCCAACAGCAGAGAACTCGTGCTTCTAGGCCGTGTCAATACCTCAGTCTTGAGATAGCTGGAAAAAGGTTCTGTGCAAAGCCAAGACCCATTACAGAGAATAGGACCTCGCTCCCCTTTCCCATCCCCAGTGATCAGGGCATTTGTTCCTGTCTTTTTGTTTCCTTGCTTAATTTTGAGAGGGAGAATGTGTGGGTGATGGGGAGATTGTCTCACATTGTCTGAAGGAAGCAAAGTTCAGTACCTCAGATTTGGAAGAAAGAGAAAGAAGGAGATTTTATAAAAAATAGAGAAAAATGTCTTAAGTCACCCTTTGCCTTCCATGCTTTCCATGCTTTGTCCCCCCAGAACACAGTCCTGTTGTCTCCAGATGCAGGGAACAAACTATTATTAGATGCTGCAGAAGGCTGCTTGGGTCCTCCACGTTTATCTTTAGTAGTCTTGTTATCTTCTCTGATTGCAGAAACATGACTCTGCTTCTTTCCTGGCTGCTTGTAAAGAATTTCCCAGGCTCAGGCATGACTTTTACCACGCTGTCCTTCCCTCTGTAATCAAGGTTGAGTTTGGTTGCTCCAACTCACTACATGGACCATTAATAAATGGAGCTCCAGAATTTCTAATGTGACATTCTGTTGAGCCTTCATAAGTACTCAGACTGAAATATTGAAGGATATGATTTCTTTAGTGGTGGAGTTGCCTGTGTTTAAGTTGTACAGGAAATTACATGGTCACTGCATCCATCAGAGTTCCTGGGTATTTTTCCTTACAGTTTGCAAAACTAATATCAAACCTGATAAAATATCAATGAAAGTTTCTTTTTAAGACAATTGCAAAAAGTACGGGTGCCTAAATATGCTCCAACTTATTTAAAAATTGAAAACAATCCCATAGTTGCTGCTTTTATGCCTTCTAATGAACCCACCCACCCCCACCCCCCTTTTTTTCAGGTTGCCTATGTACTAAAGGTAACCTAACCTACAGAGTATTTAAATATTAACATCAGGCCCTAAAAATAAGATACTGAGACTCAAAAACCTAAGGCCAACACTTTTGTTCACTGAATTAAAATAAAGAACAAAAAGAATTCTGCAATTATAGGTTGTGTCCAATTACCTCGAAGGTCAGACAAAAAGTTATTGAGAGAAACTTGTAGGCAGTGTGGGCTGTTGGGGAAGGAATCTCACTTAATGGAGCCCTGCAGCACAAATGTGTGAGGCTGTTTGCAATAACCTTGGAGTGTTTGATAAGAAATGGAAGATGCTTTTGCTCTGAGCTACTTCTCCAGCTTTCCACGAGTTTACCACGGAGTCAGTTCTCCTGCATGAAAGCTGTGACAATTTTGCTATAAATTGCACCCTTTCAGAGGTGCCCTGCAGCCTATCTGTTTGTTCCCTCAGGATCTGCATAGCACAGAGGCCTCTGTTGCCTTTCCATGTATTCTTCCCTAATGCTCTCTGAAATAGCTTTCCTGACCAGCTAAAGGATTAAAGCTAAAGAAAACCAGAGACCACCAGCTTTGACCCTGATGCTAAGCAGAGGAATTTTCCAATTAGTGACACTTATCAACAGCCAAGAAACATGAACTTCTAATGCCCAGTGTGTGCTGGGGTCTAACACACTGAGGGCTCAGAATTAGACCCCAGTAACGTGAGGCATTTTCTACTGGTTTCATGGAGTTAATCTAACTTTATTCTAAGAGTTAATGGACTCAAGTCTTTAGCATACTCCTTTGAAAAAGACCTTTTTCAACAGGTGCGATACTTCATGAGATGGCATACCAAGCCATGCAAGACATGAGAGAGGATGATAAATTGGCCGTATGCACATGGGCTCTGCAGGCCATTCTGTAATATTTCTAAATTGGTGCCAAGCAGAGCTATGTGAGGACAGAGCTTCCTTTTTCATGGGGAGAAAAAAACCCAAACACCTTTCAATTAAATATTTTTTTAAAAAACATGCTTTAATTCAGAACAGCACCTATGAGAATCTGAACAATTTTTACTCTAATTTTTCTTTTTTATCAGATTTAATTTACATGATCCTTCATTTTCTTACTCCTCAGTAGAAAATAAATCCTTTGCTGTGGTGTGCTTTGAAGAAAAATGAGCTCAACCAATTGAGGAGTAGACTAACATGAAGTGTTCAAATGCAGTTCTCTAGAGATACTGCTGCTACCTCAGATTTTTACATTCTTCAGTACCAGATAGACTATTTTGAATATGATCTTCCAACAGACATAAACTATCAACATACTGCTTTTAAAAATATACAGATTTAAAATGTTCTTCATCTTTACTTCTTGTGGAATAATAGTTTTCTGAGGAAACTTCCACCTCCTATTGCAGCATTTTCTCTTTGTCTCACCAACAAATCGCTCCTTCCAATTTTCAGAATTACATGGCCACAGTGTGGGTGTATAATTCCTATATGATCCTTTGAGAGTAATAGGACTGGATTGCTGTGGGCAGTTGTTCACCCTGAGGAAGTGAGCGCTAGGTGGAATGAAGCAGAAGTGTCTATTTCTGGTGGATTACATGGGAAAATAAAGTGAGTGCAAAGCTGACAAGACACCTGAGTGCATCTGATTTGTCAAGAGACTGTGCTGCCATCAGGTAGCTCTCCCATCAGTCAGTCATGCCTGCTCTTATAGGGTTGCCATCTCATTAATTTTAATAGGGTTGCTTGCTTGGCTCTGAGGGTCAACACTGATTAAAATTGTTTCAGACTGTTGCTGATAAACTGGAGACCAGCTGTAATCCTAATGAGAGGTCAAGAAAGGTCATGAATCAGATCCTAGTAGTTTTGGACAATTGGGCCAACAGTTGTCAGAAGAGGGAGTGCAACTAATAAGCGCTTACAAGTGACCCAATAAACAAGTTACAAGGAGGCAGCGGAAACACTGAGTCCTGTATATAGTCAGAAGTATCAGTTATGAGGCCTGAACTACCAGTACCGGCCTTTATATTTCAAGGCATTATTCCAGCAAGACACCTCTTTCCCTCTTTCTCTTTTTTTATGATACGAGCTGTAGCACTAGGTAATTACACCTCAGGTAAACATCCCAGACTCGCTTTGCAGTCAATAGAGAGAAAGATGTTCTTCCAAGTGCAACTCATCATTTTGTAAAATCTCAAATAAGCCAAACGAATCACACCCTAGAGGTTTTCTCTGTTGACTGCAAGCAAATGAAGTTTAAGATGATTCCATAATCTCAGGTGCAGATATCTTCATTGTTACTATTCAGAGTCAGGAGACATGAATCTCACTGAAAGGTACTGTACTTGTGAAGATGCTCTGCTTTTATTAATAGAAAGGGACAGACTCAAGGAGTGTGTTCATGTATTAAAGACATCAACTTCTAGCCAAACCTGCTGGTCAGCATAAACACTGCGTGAGGAAACATGTAAATGCAGGTCCTAATGTGGTTCCCCAGTCACAGGTCTCAGCTGGAAATAGACCAAGCTGTTGGAGAAAAAACAGTACTTCCGAACACCAACTTTTTTTTGCAAAAACTCCACAGAAAAGAGCTGATTGAACCCGGAGAGACCTTTGGTGACAAACCTGTGAGGTTTGTTTCGGCCAGCATGCTTGCCTGCCCAAAAGCAAAGAAGGCAAAGGAAAAAAAGAAGACAAAAATATCTTTTATTGATATTACTACCCAAATGGCTCTTTTGCAGAGCCCTGCATCTTCAGGCTGAATCTCAGTAAGCTGAGATCTACATGGGTAACTAATAAATCAAAATGCATGTAAAACTTTCTTTTAACGAGAAATTGTTAATTATTAGGATAATCACAAAACCAGTACAAAAAATAAACTGTGTATCGCTTCCTTTTTTTTAAAGGCTGGGAGATGCAGAAGTGATAGATGAACTTCCAAAGGGCAGAAGGTACAGTTTCGCTTGCATGCTTTTCATGATACTAATTTTGTCTTCTTTGACTGGAGAGTCTTGTTATGTACCTTCATGGGATGAACCTTCCTGTAAGATTCCCTGATGTTAGTTGTCTCTGAATTTCATGTGAGGATGTTTTTTTCTTGTGGAGTTTTGGTATTACTGCCTCTGATCTCAGTCCACTCCTAACTGTTGAAATCAAGTGAGCTGAGTGAGATAATTTCGAGCTTTAAAAAAATTACATTTTGAGGTTTCTTACTGAATCTGAATATTTCATTCCTGAAACAGGGCCTTGGCTTCTTCAGGTGGCTGAACAGGCTGTCAAACCTCTATGGTCTCTGCTGAGATGTTTGGTTACTGACTTTGCTCATCTCTGACTTGCTCAGGGAGTCCAAAGCAAGAACCTGGGCATGCTGGAAAGGTGTCTAGAACAGGGCATGGATAAAGCCTCATCATCTGTGCTGACTCTGGCTGTGTGCGTATGTGATAGCTGGAAATAATAAAACTGCCAAAAGAAAGGATGTGGAAGGCTAACTGACAAAGTTCTTCTTCAGGTGGCTGAACAGGCTGTCAAACCTCTACGGTCTCTGCTTAGATGTTTGCTTACTGATTTTGCTCATCTCCCACTTGCTCAGGCTGGTGCAGGTAGTGTTACTTGTAAACAGAGTTGTGAAGATAAATGCAAAGGTGACTAGTGACAGCTCAAAACAGCTTAGATATGTGCATCTCCTTGTAAACTGAAGTAAAGCCGTAAGCAAAGAGATGTAAGACAAAGGTGATACCAAACCTCTGACTAATGGCCTACCTTTGCAGAAAGTTGAGATGTGGTCAAATACTGAAATGAGCCAGGAGACCATTGGGCAGAAGAGTTTTATGAGAACTGATCTTATAGCTCATACAAGAAACTGAAGAGTTCTTTCATGGAAAAATTTGTTTTTTTCCTAAACTTCCTGCAAAATAAACAATCCGAGCCTAATTAGTCATAGTAATACCATTGCCTGGTCTGAACAATGCAAGTTTTGATGGTCGACCAGTTAGAAGTCCAGAAATACCTCAGAAGCCATACCTTGTATATGTTTTCAAATACTCATCAAATCCAAAGACTTTCAGACAAAAGATGTTGACCTCAACGTACTGCATTTTCAAATTATTTTTTTTTTAATGGGAATATTTCCAAATAGTTCAGAATAATACATAATTTTTTCTCAGCTGCAGAGAGCAGCTGGAAGCAACTGTTGAAAAATCTCTGTGAGTGATGTAGCTGGGCATATAAGGATGACACATTTCACCCTACGTCAATTGAATAAAAAAATCAGTGTTTGACCTTATTTACTATGCTTACTCTACATTCCATTGATGAGCTATCCAAGTCTGTCTTCCTTTCCCAAAGCTGTTCTACCTGTATTAGATCTCTATTTTTGGAAGTGGCAAGCTGCCCCTGGAAGTCTTTCTCTCTCTCTCGTTAGGTGAGACAAATTAAAATCTAAAATACCACATAGTAGCAGTTTGAAAACTCATAAAGGTGCATTCAATCTAATTACATTTAGCAGTGTGCAATAATTTGTATAGCCTTGACTTCACCCTCCTTATTTCAGTCACACTCTCTGTCTTTCAGTAGACTCCTGTTCTGGTTTCAGCTGGGATAGAGTTAATTTTCTTCTTAGTAGTTAGTACAGTGCTGTATTTTGGCTCTGATGTGAGAACAATGTTGATAGGACACTGATGTTTTTAGTTGTTTCTGGGTGATGTTTGTATTAAATCAAGGTCTTTTCAGTTCCTTGGGCCCTGCCAGTGAGAGGGCTGGAGAGGCACGGGAAATTGGGAGGGGACAGAGCAAGGACAGGTGACCCAAGATAGCTAAAGAGGTATTCCATACCATGGGACGTCATGCTGAGTATATAAACTGGGGGAAGAAGAAGGAAGGGAGGGAACATCCAGCATTATGGCGTTTGTCTTCCCAAGTAACCGTTACGCGTGATGGAGCCCTGCTTTCCTGGGGATGGCCGAACACCTGCCTGCCCATGGGAAGTGGTGAATGAATTCCTTGCTTTGCTTTGCTTGCGTGCACGGCTTTTGCTTTACCTTTTTTTTTTCCCCTCACCTTTCCATTTTGTTATTATTATTACTATTGGTATTGTTATTATTGTTGTTCTTACCTCTTTATTCTGTTTAAATTAATAAATTGTTCTTATCTCAACCCTTGACTTTTACGTTCCTTTCCAATTCTCCTCCCCGTCTCTCTCGGGGGGGGGGAGTGAGCAAGTGGCTGCGTGGGGTTTGGTTGCCAGCCGGGGTTAAACCATGACAACTCCAAATGTCACGGAGATGATTGGGACAAGAAGCAACTGATCAAATTCCCAAGCAAAGATATTTTGACTGATATCAAGAACAAGAGCAAGTGACAAGAGAGCAGAGGAAATGGGAAACTTACCTTGCAAAAACATTCTAGAAGCATAGTAGCTGCAATTACATTCCTTCAGTTTATGAGTGTTTGATGTTAATCTGGAGAAAGTGATATTTAACATGATGATTTGCAAGAGAGCTATAAAAATTGGTTTCTATAGCACTGCTCTAAGCTGTGGCCATGCTGGAGGTACCAGGGAGTAGGGTGAGGTATAGCCAAATGGGGACAGTCCCCTATAAATGCAGGTTCTCACGCTTTGCTGTGCTAGATCATGTAATTTCCATACATCTGGGTTGTTGATCCATTTTTTTGCCCATTGCCAAAGAAGAAATATTTCAGAAATAAATCCCCATTCCCTAACATTTTATTCCAGTAGCCCAAAATGACCTTGGCAGCTTAGTAGAAACCCCAGCACCAGACTTTGTCAGTTAGCCTTCCACAACCTTTCTTTTGGCAGGTTTATAATTTTCAGCTATCACATACGTACACAGCCAGAGTCAACACAGCTGATGAGGCCTTATCCATGCCCTGTTCTAGACACCTTTCCAGCATGCCCAGGTTCTTGCTTAGGACTCCTTTCCCCTCTCTGCCAAAGAGAACTTCAGGTCACAGTAAACACACACGAGGTCTTGCTTCAAAGTTGCTCCCTTGATCTGCAGTGCACCCATGGGATGTTGCTTGCAGTTCTGATACTGAGTCTCCTGCTGCTGTTTTTGCCTGCTGTTCAGCAGACAACATTTATTCCAATTTTTTTTTTTCTGTGTTTTTTTTTTTCACGTCAGAATTAGTATATGAAAGAACTGCCTTCCAGTACATTACAAGATAGAGGAAATCCTGATCGGAGGTTTGACAACTTCTGGTCTGGGTTGTTTTTTTGCGGGTTTTTTCCCTCTTTTAATATGATACTGAAAAAGAACATCCGAGAGTTCTGCACGTGATTTTGTGAAACATTTACTGGCACTGAAAACACTTTATGTATTCCAGCCACTATTGCAATATCTTTGATCTGGAACTGGGACTGCTCCAATAAACACATTCTCTGTGCATGATGCACTTTACTTCTTTTTCACCTGGTCTGTTTCATTTAAATGCTTTCCTCTCTGCACATTGCTTTTAACTCTTTAATATTAATATTTTAAATGTTATGCTTTAATCAATACATATTGATGTCTCCCAGGTTCTTAATACAGTCATGTAAAGCAAGAAATAGTATAAAAAATTTCTTGGGAAAACGTAAATGAAACTGGTTTGAGATGGGAAGAAAAAGTAGCCTAAATGTTTTGGGACTTGCTTTAGAAATGTGTAAGGTACAAGTACTTTTTAGCAATGAATGTTACATTCCAAAGCAGTGCATTGCTATAGCAAGTCTCAGTGTAGGACAGAAGTAGTTCAATAACAAGTGTGATAAAACAGAAAAAGAACATCAGGATTTACTTCCAATAGTTTCAGGGCAAGCACAGCAGCAAAACTGCATTCTAAATGTCAGAATAAATATTCCATGCTCAGAGACCGTATCCAATCTATGCAACGCTGACCTATCAGTTACACCAGCCATTTGTCTACTGCATTTGGGGTATGGGTTTTAAAATGAGATGGTAATCACAAATTAAGGTTTTCAGGCAACAAGTCAGAACAAAACAAACCTGTAGGAGAACAGGTAAACTTTTGAAATGAAAAATTGCATAAACAATTCAGGAGCACAACAGCCACTGATTTATTTCTTCTTGCCATGATCCATTTTCACTCCAACAAAAGATTTCTTTCGAAGGGCTTCCAACAAAGGGAAACATGTTTACAGATGTAATCAAATATCAAGGATAAAGTAAGGCATTTGGAAAAATGTTGAGTGACTTATACCAGGAAGAAAGACTTTGACTTTGTACTCCTAAATGAGGTAAGCATATTTTAGAAGTCTAGTTACATTCTAAAACCTTTCATCTTTTTGCAGACATCAATGCATTTTTTCCACACTACACTAGGAATTCAGTCAACTGGACATTCAGATGCAATTGATCTGATCAGACGTAGATGTTTACATCCGAGTTGGTCATCTGACTGTATTACCTAGCAAGGACTTAACAGTTGAAATTCATCTGGAAATAGGTACCTCCCTTCATAAGGTATGTTTCTATGCATGCTACAAGAGCCAAATCCTAGGAGTGCCTCTTTCTCTTCTCTGACTGTGAAAAGAAGTATGGATGAGCAACCCAGGTATCAACATTTTTATGGTAGACATCTCAAGTCAGATAGGATGAATACCGATTTGAGAGTCAGCTCCAGACAACACATCCACAGTACTCATATAGAGTATCTTCATAGAGTATCTTCTATAGAGCCATCTTCAGTCTTCATTTGCAGCTAAAAGCAAGACAGGAGTCTTTCATCTCTATCTTTTATCATTCTAAAGTAATGGCAGTTATGCTATGACAGACAGCGTACCCCAGACAGCAAATCTCATTCAAACAAAACATAAGCGGTTTTTCAGGATGGAGGGTAGAAGCAGTGGTATTTCCAAATACAGAAGTCTTGACGCTCTCAAGAGTTTACCTCCCTGCTGTGTCACAGGGCCAAGGGCAAGAAAAATCAATACATTGTAGTTACCTACTATCAAACCTTCAGTCTTTGAGGCCATTGTCCTTCTTTTCTTCCTTTCTGACAAGAACTATACATTTGACCAAAAAGCTCAAACATGACAGGTCACCATTTTTGTCAGGTTTTGTTTGTCTTTTATATTAAAGATATGTTAGTATCAAATAAATCCTAGTAGATAAAGGAATTTTTTTGCCTTCTGGGACATTGTTATTATTCCCAGCTCCCCCTTGGTTAAAAGGTGTTCAGCTGCACTCCTTGGCATGTCTGCATCCTTTCTGTTAGTATTCCCAAAGGTACTGCCTTTTAAGCTTTTTTCCCTCTTTTCCCACATTTGACAGCAGTGTCTCCATTTCAGCCTCAGTGCATTAGCGAGCTTGTCTTGTGCAGCACAGAGAATTTCTGTCTGGTTTGGGGATATTGCCTGGGTAAAACATACAATGATTTGTCATTCAGGTTGTGCTGCAAATTGGAAGCCTTATTATACCTGACAGCTGTTGAAGAGGGTGGCTGTGAGGAGGGAAGAGCTGCCTGGTGTCCCAGGCTGGCTCATACCAGAGGGAGCGACCCAGAGTCCAGCTCTACATGCCACTCCAGGCTGCTCCAGGGCTGTGGTGGTCCCATCACACAGGGCTCCTGTGCCCACTGCCCCGTGCCCTTTAACTTCATGTATTGTAATGCATTAAAATAAGATTCCCTTTCAAACAAGGCAGGGAGAAGTGGGAAGTACTCTGGGCTGTTTTCTTTTCAAAAACACACTCTTCTTTCAAACTCAGTCAGTCCCAGATTTTTACGAGTATGATTCACTTGCTAGCTCGTTGTTAGAGGGTAACCATTTTGTCCTTTTTCATAGTAGGAATGAACAGTCCAAGTATAAATTCTTAATTTTCCGGTATAGTAAAGTGGCTATAACTATAATGTCATTCCAAACACCGGCTCTAATTCTTTCCACCCAATACTTTTATTTTCCCCCTCTGCACTAACTCATAGGAATGAAGCTCATATCTCTGAAATGTATGTTTACTTTTATATATGTATTTGTGGGAAAATATAGGTCCTTGAAGTAGTAGTTTTAGAATACAAAGCGATGCAACTGAGAAACTGCTGTTACTCTTGCATATCTCCTCTGGAATACATTAATTTCTTCATGCACGATTGCTTTTATGTGCACTGCTTGTGATCTTGATTTTGTTTTAATTAATTTATTCCCTGTTCAGAAAACATGTAGACATTACCACCTGGCTGGGTCTTAATTTAAATATGTAGAACAGAATAAAGCCGAACAGAACAAAACAGAACAGAACAGAATGAACATATCTATGTAATTAATATAGGATATTCTAGCATTTATTAGTTTTTAAAGTGCACTTCAGTCATATGCATATTTTAGCTTTTCTCTGCAATCATAATGGCTAAAATATTATTTTCTCTTCTTTAAAAAAAGTCTCGCATATTGGACAATGTCAAGACATTTACAAGTAGTTTGAATTATCATGAGATCTGTCAGAAATTGCAAAAGTTGGCAATGCTGTTTAGAGCACCAAGATTTTACTAATTTTTTGCAAATGAAAAGAAATAAGACTCCCTCAGCCTTCTTTGTTTATTTGGAACAAGAAGAAGCAAAAAACCCCAAGATTTTATTTTTAATGGTTTATACTGAACTTGTCTAAAAATGTTTAGATAAAGGTATTTCTTTGGGAGCAGTAGTCTTTATTCCCAAATTCTTTGTCTGGATGGCTGAGTGTGGCAGGGCTGGGTAACAAGGAGGTTTTGGAAACACTGAAGAAATAAGGTTTCGGCCTTCTTTTGAATGGTGTCTGTAAAGTGGAGTCTTTGCTTGGCTGATTTTGTCTGATCAGACTTCATTTGTCTGGTCTCCCTCTGCATTCAGCTGCAAGAAATAATCACCTCCAGCCACATCCTATCATGTCAGCTGAAATGCCCTCTCTGGGTACCTACGTGTCTCCACAGAGGGTGCCTTGATGAATACTGAGAATAGATAGACAGCTTTTATGGAGGAAAAAAAAATATTGGATGAGATGGATCCCTCCTGATTGATCATGAGGGGAAAGAGCCCTGCCCCCATCCTGAGCCGGTGAAACCTGCTACAATAACTCATCCAGGCTTTAAACAGTCAAAGTACTGGCGATCCTGCATTCCTCCGTACATGATGTGGAGAGCTTCAAAGGGAGCTTGTTCTTCACTCAGACTTCAGCAAAAATACCAGGTCAAAGGTTGAGGGTTTGTAAACTAATAATCCCCAGATGACAGGACAGGAGCCCTTACCAAAATTCTTTCCCTCATTCCGCTCCCCCCGCCCCTCATTTCTTTACTTCTAGGGGGGCTATGTCAGAAAATTGCCAAAGGAAGAAAATTTTTAACCAAGCAGCAAATGTCTTGGGTAAGGAGGGAAAGAATACATACACGTTTTCACAAATACATTTTAAAAAAACAATATGCATAAGCCTAAAAGAGGCTTATGGTTCAACTCACTGAAGGCTGTATTAACATTTGCAACAATGCTCATATTTGGTGTTTTCTGTCTATCTTCTTTTAGTTGTCTTGGAGTTACCTGAATTGTGCACTAAAGAGGGAAAACAGGAATTCAGTTGATATAGCCACCTTTCTTGGTAAATGAGTTATTAAAAAATACACAAGACAAATCAGATCCGGGGTGCAAATTTTGGTACGCGGTCTGTACACAAGTCTAATTTACCAATGCAAGGCTTAGAAGTTTCATATGGGAGACTTTGTAGCAGGGAATACGAGCAGAAGGTTTGCAATGACCTGAGGTGCTGAAATAGTCTTTAGGAGAACAATTTCCAGTCAGAAGCATCTGTCATCTCTCAGCCAGCAATCCTAACCTGTGCAAGATCAGAATTTTATCTCTAGGAAGATTTCTCCAGCTCAGGTTCCCACAGCTCAAGTACTCTTGTCTCTGAAAAAACGTGAGACAAAGCAGCTCAGTCTTTTACCCGTGGTCCTTCACTGCTTGGTCTGTGAAGGAATTTCTTTGCTGGGATTTCTATATGTATATATAGATAATGATATCTACAGCTACACTAACAGGAGGAAGGCAGTGCTCTCCCAGTGTACAACCACACTTCTCAACACACATAAGGTGTCACAGAGAAGAGCACAAGAGGAGGGTGGCCACAGCTACTGATGTTGGGGAGGTAAGAAATTTCTTAACTGCCCAGCAGCGGGACAGAGGCCAGAAAGACTGGACTGCACTAAGGCCTGACAGCAAATGTTGAAAAAACATTGAATTTGACTCCACAGTTTTCTTGGACCATTATGGGCTTTGCCTGAAAGATGTATGGTCAGATCTGATATGACAATCATTCTGTATATGGGACTCACCAAATCAGTTCATTGATTTTCTTGCAGCTAGAAATATGGATGAAAAATGGACATAACTGTATCAATTTAAAGGTTAGATGCTCAGTCTGAGCGCGTTATCCATGCTCTACTTATAACTACAAAGGTGAAGGAAGAATAAAAAGAATTTTGTTAGCAGCTCCTCTCATGCCATCTGGGAATTATTAATTTGCAAACCTTCACACTTTGACTGAACTTTTGCTGAAGTCTAAGTGGGAAATCGCTGCTTTGAAGCTCTTCTCAGCCTCATGTGCTATGACAGCCAGATCTCTGTAACTCAGCCTGTCTGAAGCCCATATGAATTACTGTAGCAGGCTTCACCAGTTCAGGACAGGTTATTTATGCCCATACTCTTTACTCCAAGTGGGAACCATCTTTGCTTGCCTAAAAGATAGGCGGGTTTAACCTTTCAGGGTCTGCTTAAAAAAATGCTAGAAGCCTTTAGAGGGAAAGTCAGCCACCTCTCTTGGACACCTGTTTTAGGACCTGCTGAACTGCACTCTTGAGTTGCAGCTCTCCCTTTCTCCCTCTTGCCTGACCACAGGCAGCTCCCCGGGACCAGCCCAGAAGAGGCACTTTCTCCAAGGACTCCAATGAACTATTCAGAGAAAATGGCAAAAAGAGGTGTGGAAGAGGAAGACAAGATCAGTGGGCATAAAGCTAAAGACTAAAAGAATTATGGCATGTAGTGCTTCACAGGTGGAAAAATAAATTGTGCATCATTCATTTAGTCACATACAACTGCTTCCTACACAGCACTGCTTTTTTTTCCTGCTGGGGGCTTTGTTCTATCCTCCATACAAAGGAAAATACTTCATTTTTTTCAGACAAATAACTTTGTCTGCAAAATTTTTTGTCTTTGTGAGCAATGACCAGAAAGAGTTGAAGGTAAAGCCACAGAATGGTGGCCCCCATCCACATACTCTACCTCCAACATAGCCAGTGTGGTTTTCCTTAAGAATAGCAAATTTATCATATAGCAAATACGCAACATGCTCCATATCACTTATCATAGCCAAAAATACATGACAGAGAAAAGAAAGAAAATGCTCAGTGTTACAAAATCAACAGACCTCATGCTGAGAAAAATGTAAGCAATTTATTGCTAGTCTAACTGGTATCATTCTGCATGATTGTAACAAAGCGGGGGAGTTTCATTGTTGGGGAAAAACAATCAATCTTTTACCAAAATCTGAATGATCAAGGCAAAATATGGCATTGAGCCCAGCTTTAATAACCTTCAATGACATATGAACCTTAATTTTCTTCAGTAGAAAGGTATTTTTTCTTTAAGTACTTTTTTTTTTCTTTTGAACAGATATTTGACTACTGTAGAGCACGTAATACACACAAGCTGCCTTCAATTTATTTTGTTATAAAGTATGTGGTGTCCGGTTCTGGATTAAGAAGAAAATTTTCAGAACACCTGGAAATCCCTGAATACACCATTTTAAATGTTTTTAAGAATTTTCTAAGCCTTCTGTGGTAAAATAGATTAACTAATTAGAAAGCAATATAAGTTGGTATAACTGGCTTTCATGGAAATAATAAAATTCCCAGCTCTCAAGCTGTAAAACTGCATTGCCCTTTAATATAAGCATATCCAATATTTGATAGATCTGTGATCTTTAACTATTTTTTCCAGTGTATCTGTCCCAAATTTCCCCCATATATTTTCTTTGCACTGGCTTATCTGCGAGGAAAATCCCAGCTGTTGCTAAATCCAAGTACAACTGAAAAAAACAGACCTTTGAATTTTCCCACAGCACTTCTGGTTCTGCACTTCCTGGATGATGGATGAGAACTGGTTTGAGTCCAGGAGTTTTCCTGTGCACTGTGCCATGAAAAGGTGGGGGTGAAACAAACCAGGAAAATCTCAGCTAGGTTTTGTTGGTTTTGACCTACGTTTCCTTCTTGTAGTCCCTTTGTATATACAAAAGCTTCACCATTAAATTCTATTCTCACAGGCAGCCAGTGAACCATACTGAAGTCAGCTGAAATTGAAATAGCTCTATGAATATATGCAAAGTTAAATTCTGTCTTTTAAGCATCTGTAGACAGAACCAATTCTGCTGAGGAAAGCTAATGCAACCTTGATTACATATATGATGCTGGGAAAGGTTAGAAAGAGTCCAGGGAAGAAATGTTGGCCTTGCCATTAGCTTTCATTCCCACCATTCCTAGACTCATCCTATATAGGTGTACTCTCATGCAATTATCTAAAAGCAAGATGTTTTGTCAGAAAACAGAGCTGTATCCAGCTCAACATGGCCCCCGACATGAGAAGGACATGGACTTGTTGGAGTGGGTCCAGAGGAGGGCCACAAAGATGATCAGAGGGCTGGAGCACATCTCCTATGAAGACAGGCTGAGAGAGTTGGGCTTGTTCAGCCTGCAGAAGAGAAGGTTCCAAGGACACCTTATTACAGCAGCCTTCTGGTGCCTAAAGGGGGCCTGCAGGAAAGCTGGAGAGGGACTTTTTACAAGGGCATGTAGTGATAGGACAAGGGGGAATGATTGTAAACTGGGAGAGTGTAGATTTACATTAGATACAAGGAAGACTTTTTTTTTAATGTAAGTGTGGTGAGGCACCGGAATAGGTTGCCTAAAGCAGCTGTGGATGCCCCATCCCTGGAAGTGTTCAAGGCCAGGTTGGATGGGGCTTTGAGAAACTTGGTCTAGTGAAAGATGTCCCTGCCCATGGCAGGGGCATTGGACCTGATGATCATTGAAGTCTATTCCAACCGAAACCATTCTGTGATTCTATTAGAACACCCCTTGCCTTTTTACATTTGTGCCACTATCCCGGTTCCACTTTATTTCAATTTTATCAATCTTCCTTTTTCCCCCTTTCTTTTCTTCCCTCCCTGCCTGAATGAAAATACTCCAGGCTACTGGATAATGGAAGTTTTAGAAAATGTGATTCTCCATTTCCTTTTTGGATCGAAAACAAACCAAAACCTCACAAACGGCCAGAAGACTGGGAAAGACTTCTCAGTTCTGTTGCTAACAGTTACATTTGACATACTGGTGAAATCTTGATCCAACGATATCTGTACAAAAAATGTCAACTGATTTTAGCAGAAGCTCCTTTCACATCATATCTTACATCCGCTGAGTAAGTATGATTCTCTACTGCCAGAAGAGGCTACTCATTAGTATTGGTCTAGATATTGCTATTTTAACTTTTATCTGGAGATCCTACAACAGGAAAAATGTCTTCCCTGTTAGACATGTAACAGCCAGCGTGCTACAGCCAAGGATGTTTCTTCTGAACTGCAAAACGAACCCAGTGTCTTTGATGCTGCTAAACTGCAGAGCCATGTGGGTTTGCATGCAGCTGAATGAGTTTTACTATACATTTAATAGACCTTGTTACATCTCTAAAGCCAAAGAAGATATGAATACTAGTGTCATCAGTGCTTAAAGGCATCATTGCTGGTACTCGACCTAACAGTGCCAAGCACACTGTTAATTATAGTTACATTAAGCGATCGGAGTAAAAACTTGCTGAATTTCAACTGGTTGGAAATGGGTGGTTGCTGCCCTGCTGTTTTGGTTGGATTCTAGCATTAAATCAAAAGGTATGTGAGTGAGTGTTTGAAGATTCCCAATGGGTAAAAATTGTAATATGCCAAAGGGAGCGTGAACGACTCACAGCTATTTTAGGAAGAACATGCTGCGACAAACTTAAAACCTTTATGATGGATTTACAACTGCATTTATTTTCAGTACTACCTCCTGCTATAAAAAAGTGCAGAAATTATTTCGTATCTCTCTTGCTGGATGAAAGGCCCTCACAAACAAGGTAATTTTAAACTCCAGGAAAACAAAAGGAAGCACAAAGAAAAGGAAAACTGTTTTCCAGTCACAGTCTTTTTATGAATTACTTAAAACAACTAATTTCAGCTGATAGTACCCTTGTAAAGTCCAAAGATATTAGCTGATTTTTATCGATCTCTATTCTATTGTAGTAAGTCACTACCAGCTCCACATATAATGACCACAGTCTGACAGCCTTTGTGATGATGCGTTTTGAAACCAAGTAAGTTTTACCACTGTTCATTAGTGCCTTTAAATTCAACTGGAAAAATGACATCATGCTCTCACATAAGCAATTATCAGTGTTTGCTCTGGGGACCTTTGACTTTGAAGAGAACTAAATGATATGGCTGTTTGCATGCATAATATCCTAATATTTGCACAGGCTATATATGTTTGCACAGAGCTGTGTTTATACAGGTTCCTGTCTCAAGTAGCTACCTAAAAACAAATTCCCTTCCTAAAGCTAGACCATGTCAGCGTGGAAAGATGCCGGGTGGACTATGTCAGGCAAAGCACTTCACAGGCTTTTTGGATCCAAGCTGGTTTCAGGGGCTCAGCTGCCTCAAAACAGGGGGGTCTTGGGCTTTGCTGCACTTCCCTGCACAGATGCGCCTCAGGGCTGCACGGAGACCTGTTTGGAGGCATCTCGGCGCTCAGCTGTGCATCAGGGCTCTGTCTGCAGGCAGACGGCCAGGAGGATGGGGCACGGGATGGTGTGTGCTACTGCACCCCACTCCCGGCTGGAGGTGGGGTACAGCCAGTTTAGAAACAGCCCTTACATTTTCACTGGAGGCTGAAATTGTCTGTAATGGCTTACAGGTTTAGCCTGGATTCTGTAAACACTTTAGCATTTGGGACTGGTCGGAGCCTTGGCAGCGGTGGTGCTGGAGTGGCTCTGGTGCCTGCCGGCAAAGCAGGGCCATGCAGGCAGGAGGGATGCTTGAGCCCCCGGTTCCATTCTCCCGGCCCAGCGGGTGCTGAGTGAAGAAATGAGCACAGATGACTTACCAGGCGGCGAGCCGGGCGAGGTGTGCTGGGGGCCGTGCGGCGGCGCGCTGCGGTGGGCAGCTCTCCTCCTCTCCCTCCCGCCGCGCGTGCTGGCTGCCGGGCTGTGCTCCTCAGGAACAGATATGCATCATCTTGAACTCGTTAAAATTGTCCTCATCTCTTATGGCTTTTTTTTATTTCTTCTTTTTTTCCTTGCACAAACAAACTGTCTTTACCCTCCCTTCACCTACAAAACAAGGGTGATATCCAGTGATCTGGTAACTGCTCAGGATATTTATTTTAATACAGTGGCCTTTCACTTCTGAAGATTAGAGAGGCCTCTGGGGGCCAAGAAAACCTTAACAGTGAAATTCAAAGGGACATGGAAATGTTTTGGTTTGGATTCATTAAATATCTTACATGTGTGAAAGAATTCTTTACTAGTTTTTCTAGTAAGGCCAATATGGCATGTTATATTCTGGAACTGGGTTTGATCCGAGACATATCTCCTGTTAAAAACATCTGGCTGAGTCATAGAAAGATGGATGATGTCTCTGCTCCAAGACCCAAGGCAGGGAGGGATCTGCGCTGCGTGGGGAGGGAAAATGCTGGGGGACAGTAGGGATCAGCAGGATGTACCTAACCCGCTCCATGGGCAGTTCTGCAAACACCCCTCCCCGCTCCCCAGACTCAGGGCAGCCGTGGGTCCCACTGAGGCGTTTCTGCCCCGAGTGCCCCCCTGCAGCTGGGGAGCGCGTGTGCGGGCTCTGGGGGTGATGCAGCGGGGACTCCTCAGAAATGCTGGGACTGTTTCAGTGCTAGAAATCGCAGCCTTCAAGAATTAAGGCTGTAACTGTTCCTTCTCAGCTACGAAGGCTTCAGCTAATGGCTTTGGTAGGAGCAGGTGCCCAGTGAGTCAAACGAGAGAGGGGCCACTGGCCCCGGCATACAGCAGATACTCAGACCAGGGATGAAGAAATCTGAGGGACTAACACAGTTTTAAGAAGTAGTTTTGAAGAAATGTAAATACACTCATAAAACCCCTGGCAGATTCCCTTCTTTGGTGAAGAAATTAAGATGCCTTTTGTCCCCTGTTAAAGCTTTATATTATTGTTGTCACTTAGAAGAGCTGCTGAGATGTTTCTTTTTAAAATGCTGTATTAAGAAATCAGAGTCAAAGGCACATGGGTGGCTTTTCTGTCTGGCTGCTAAATGGCTGTCTTAGTATGCAGCTCTATTTTTAGGGAGGAAATGGGTTTGTGGATTAAAATTCAAAGGATAAGGTAAACAATTGCTCAGAAATCTTTACTGTGAAAGATGATTTTTTTCCTTCAGTGCAGGTTACTGCTTTCACAACATGTTGCAAGAGATCCTCACTGCTTTTTTTCCCTGTATAGGCTACACAGGGTCTCAGGTGAAGTAATAAAATATGTCAGAGCAACACAAGTGTATATGGAGGAGAGAGGGGAGGGGGAGGTAAAGCCAGCAAAATTAGCGTCTGATAGTCAACTGTCCCAGCTGGAATTAGATTATGCCACTTGTGAATATTTCATAGTTACCAGCTGAAAGACATCTAGTCAAGCAATTAAAGCCAATCAGTGGAGGATCTGAGTGGTTTGCTTCCTCAGTCAGCTAAAATGAGCCACGAGTTGTAGCTTTTTTGACTGTTTTAAGGGGAAAACCAAGAAAACCAATATAATTCTTCCTACTGGCAACAGGAAGGAAATGCAGGTACAATTTTGTCAGCAAGTGGGGGTGTTGCTGAGGGGTAATTCTGCCCCCGGCAAGGCTGGGGGAATGGCTCAGGGACTCCTGTGGGAGGCAATATGCTGGGGAGGGTGGGTGTGCATTTGTGGTCCTCTGGCCAGTGCCAGGGCATCAGGGAAAACCCTCTCTTCCTACCTGACCACACTGGAGGATGTTTGGCTAGCTTAGAAGGCCTTCTCCCCACTTCTAAGTTAAACTCTCATTGATGTTAAAGGCAACAGTCTGAAGGAGGCAGTAGGAGAGCTTCATGCTGCAACTCAGCCCTCTTTTTGTTTGTTATTTTTTCCCCTTCCTCCTTTTTCTTCTGATGTGATGCTAGGGCCATGGAGCAGATTGCTTGCAGCAGAGAGCAGAAACAAAGTTCTTTCCTGAGGACCGGTGCATCAGGAGAAATTAAACCTAATGCTCATTTTCTAGAATAGCATTAACTTCTATGAAGAAATGAATTGTTCAGCTGGCCTCTTAATCTAGATGACAGTTTTATTACAATTAAAATATCACTTCTAGGCGGCCCTTTGTTTGCATTTGACAGATTTTATTGTGTTTATATAGGCTAATGAAGCAGAATGAAATTATGCAGCTTATATTAAATTTAAATGACTGATTTATTGTATTTAAAACCCAAAATTTATCATGCATGCTCTTTAATGCCACACAAACTACATTAGTTCACTATGGTGGTTTATATTCTACTTTGGTGATTTGTCCAACTGAATAAGGTTTTGTGTGTGCACTAAAATAAGCTGAATGAATGTCCAAAATAGTTAAAACAGGAAAGACTGTTTTAAACCATTTTAGAAGGGTAAAAGCATTATGATGCGAGGTCTAGCCTGTGCTTCAGGTCAGTGGCTCTAATTTCATGGGTTACTATCGGTGATTTCACTGAAGGGCTTTGAGCTTTTGCCAACTGAGCTCAACTTTCCACCCACTCGTTTTCATTGTTGAGCTTTCTTGTTTCTGATTTTTATTGATTTGGCAAACTCTGTTATTCCCCATTGAACATGCAGCTCAAATAGTCCCTACAGCATACAGTATTTGATAGAAAGGAGCAGCGAGTACTCAGGTTTCCATGTAGGTACTGAGCTGATCACCATAAATCTGAATGTAACCTGATTCACGTTAATTCTGATTATGGAATTCCTCTCACTTTACGTTAGATTTCTCTCCCATAGATGCTTACAGCTCATCTCATTACTCCATGTTTTCTTCCTTCATTAATAGAGAGAATTAGATATGTGGTGAGATTCACTGTATATGTATTTTAGATGCTGACTTTAGGATGAGACGCATTGTGCTATAATGCCTCTATTCCCTTCCATATAGAGGAAGCCAAAGGTGATCAGTTGAGATGAAGATGATATCTACAGTACATTAATCTGTTTAGTCAAATTAATCCCATGGCTAATATCTGAAATATTGCTACAATGTTTTCCGATCACAGTGAATACTGGTACTTTTTCTTGTCGATACAAGCAGAAATGAAGGGCTTGGATAAAACTTCTTGTAAATCAACCTCCAAAACAAATAACTGAAATCACTGCCATTAGGGTGTATCAGACAATTGTAGGAAGCTTTAAGTAGATCAAGAAGTGATATTTAAGAATAGCCATTCTGCTGAAAACTAGACCTTCAGGGAATAAATTAATTTCATATATCCAGTTTGAATCTGATAACCAGATTTGGCCAGAGGAACTACGGAAGGAGAATTTCAGAAGATCGTTTTTCTTCTTTAAGAGCAGTGCTTGGTGAACTCATGACACCACAGATTTATTCTCCTTTGTAGTATTGCTATGTCTTCAGCTTGGCTTTCCACTTTGGCTATTAGCTCATTGACATATATTGTTTCATATGTAATACTATGGGGAAAGGAAGATATCAGGGCTGATTTTCTGCTCAGTTATTAAAATGGTATGGCCGAGTGAACAACTTAAATGATTTCAGTGATTAAATGTGTTGTGTAACAATACAGATATTTGTGGGTATGAGTAAGCTGGACCTAGGAGTCCGCTTCAGTTTCTAGGACTTTATGCAGGGTAATGAGTCTAACTGCCCTCGTCCTTCAGCTCCCAGCTGTCTGTACATAGGATCTACAGTGCATGGATTTGTCTTGCCTATGCGTGGCATCCAGCAATTTCATCAATAGAAAGCCTTGTATTATCTCCAGGATTCAACTGTGCTGATATCAGTTTCTGTTCAGTGTAAGCAAAGATTCGGTAGCTTGTATTCCTTTATGGTGTCAACCTGAACTGTAGAAAAGTAGGTCTAAGCAGGAAACAAGGTGGAAATAAGATTCTGGCAGATCGTTCCAACTTCTTGCTAAGTCCTTGTTCAGCCATGGAAAACATGTAGGCTCACAGTACCTATACTATAGAGGCATATGGCAAGTGCCATGCATCCCAGAAAACAGGATCTTCTTTAAAATATAAAGACTCTGATTCTGAATTACTTAGTTTTTTATATCTGATGTGAGGAGCAGCTGTGTCTGATCATGTAAGTTCAGCATAATTTTCCTTTGCATGACTCACTTGAGGAAATAATACTTCTCCTCCATTGAATTTCCAGTGAGAAAAGTTAACACACCATGTTAGAACAAAAAAAACACCCAATACTGATGCTTTGAATAGAGGTGCTTTAATGTACCACAGTCATCCTCCCCAAAATCAAGGTGTCAGGGCCTAGACCGAAGTCCCGTGTGTTGCCCCTTTCAAAGTTTCTAGCCTGAGGATGGATTTGTGTCTCTAAGATGGGCCCAGGGTCCTGCCCACTGATTGCATGAAGAGCCCAGAAGCCCTGGCAATCCTGGAAAGCTCATTAGTGAAGAGTATGTGTTGCCATGGGAGCCCTTCTTATATTAAAAAAACCTACCAACAACAAAAACATACTAATGTGCCTTTGAGTGAGTGAACAATATAGTTCTTCCTTGGAGCAGCATCACCTGTTCCTTGCTGACTCATCTGGCTTCTGTCCTTTTTGCTCTACATAAATCACAGTGATGCAATGAGTCTTATAAGCAAAGTTGTTCCTGTGTGCTAATGATGTGCTTGCCCACTTGGCATTGTTAAATAATGCTTAGGTAAATTGTTATATTTTGCAGTAGATAATTTATTGTAAAACAGATACCAATTCGCAATGTAGGAAAAGATTAAGAATTTGTGACAAAAAAGGAAAATGTTCTTTCTATATGAGTTTGTGTAAAGAATATCTACCAAGGAAGGGTCTTGTCTCTGTGTATGGATCAGCTATAAGCTGGACACAATATCCTTGAAAGTGATGAAGCTGTTCAGAGTTAGAGATGTGAAGAAGTCTCCAGAGACATTTGATGCTGTAGATATTGTATTGCCGCTCTTACCTGGGATAAGACTTTGGTGGTTTCTTTGTAATAATTGAATCACAGAATGATCAGGGTTGAAAGAGACCTCTGGAGATCACCTAGTCCAACCCCCTGCTAAAGCAAGTTCACCGAGAACAGGTTGCACAGAGTCACGTCCAGAATAACTTCCTAGTTTCTTAGGACAGCAAAATTAAAAATGTAAATACATGATTGTCTGTTGATTTATTTTTTTTTTTTTCCCCTCATTTTTGTGATGTGAGGAGTGACTTGTTGCTTTTTCCTCTGGAAAGTTTTGGGTGCAATTTGGACAAGACAGCTTCATGGAGGGCCTGAGAACCCCAGAGGACTGTCTTTACTCAAAACTAACTGGACAAAGCCCTAAAGGTTTTAAATTTTTATTGACAACTCCTGCTGTTAGAGATTCCGTACTTTCATTTTAATGCTGCTGTTTTCATTAAGTCATTTGAATTAGGAAAGGAAGATACTCCATTCTGCAGTTTACGGGCAGAAATCTGTCTGTTAGTGTATTTAATTGGCCTTTTACAACCATTGGGGCTGTGCAGTCCAAGCTGTATATGGTAAGACTATATGGAGCAGCAGTGAATATGCCAAAAAAGCAGTCAGCCCCTACAGTTGCCAGAAAAGGTGTTAAAATTTTTCTCCGTTCTAGTAGAAGCTCATTGGGATATGCAAAACTTGTTCGTTAAGCACCGCTGCCGAGTGACAGATGCTGACATATATAATTTGACAGCTGCAAATACCAGGTACTAGAAAGTGTCATTTCCCATAAGTATAAAATAATGGGTCATTATTCCCTGACAGATTAAAAACCAAGTACTATGAATAAATGAATCTGTAATCCTGCATACTTTAAAAGAAAAATAAAACATTCTTTTTCTTCTTCCAGAAATAAAGGTGATTTCCTTTGTTCTCCTCTCACCTATGCACATTGCCACCAATCGCCAACCCACTGATGAGATGGAGCACAGAAAGGAGTCACTCACTTGATCTACTTAAGGCATGTGTGACCTTTATGTTTCCACACAAGGGATGCTGGCTCCCCAGATAGCCAGTGCAGAAATGGCATGTGCATCCAGCAGGTAGCTCAGAGGAGCAGCTTGCTGCCTCTTTGATTTCAAGGGGGTTCCAGGAGCACAGGCACCCTGGTTAGGTGGCTGACATGGAGGGTGCAAATACTTGCTTCTCGAGGGTTACCTGTCCTGCTTTGTGCTGATTGATAGGATGCACACTGTTATGTGGCCCCATCAAGAAGCTGTGATGGCTTCTTGCCTTTAATTCTGAGCCCACGTTTCTACTGCTGGGACACCGGCCACAGTGACCTTCCTCAGGTAGACAGCTAACAGCGGGGAACCCCTGAGATTTCAGAAGCAGCACCATTAGAGATGTTTTTCTTCCTCAGGGCAGGGGAAAATCTGAACGCTGGCTAAAAGTGAAGCACAGGAGGAGCAGAGACAGATCACACTCAGCAGAGCTCTGCTGGGGCTGTGCTTGCTGGGCTTGCTGGAGGGGACGCATGTCTCTGGAGGCTGGAGTGATGCTCTGCCTAATGCAGCCTGAATTCTAAAACAAGCCACCGGGCACCATTCCTGATATGAATACACTTAATGTAATTAACAGGAATCTAACTGATGTCAAATTGGTTTCCAGTGCCTGTCTGATCTTACCAGCCTTGCACCTACAAGTATGGCTATACCGTACCCTGTGATTAGCGATTAAAACATGGCTATAATATATCTTCTTTCCTCCTTCCTACCCAATTATCAAACCCGTCATCAACATAATATATTGCACTAGCTGCTGCTGAAACTGAAGGCTGTTCTCATGCTGAGATGGTGGATATTGTCCAGTCACCATAACTCCATCGCTGTCATGGAAAGGAGCATGGCAGAAGCTATGGCAGTGCCTTTGAGTCACTGGAGAAGTCACCTGAAGAGAGGCTATCTCTTGACATCTAGATAAGTAGGCTCTGGCAATCCTTCCCAGCAGCTCAGCGAGAGCCAGGCAGCTCTTTGCTGCTTGAGAAAAGTGCTCTTTGGTGTCTTTTGGGACAATGTTTTCTTTTGTGCATTAGGTTCTTTCAAAAAGGAGCATTATTTATTCATTTATTTCAGCTTCTTTAAATCTATGTGCCTCAGATGTAACACAGGATAGGGCCATTACAACTGACAAGTTTGAGCTTTTGCATAATAGAGGCCCCACAGAATTTCATTCTAATTCCTGCATTAGGCACTTCCTCATTTTTTTTCATGTAAGCGCAATCGCACACATAAAAGACAAAGAAAATAATGACTTCACCAATTACTTACTGAACCTGTGTTGGTAAGGGTTTTAACAAAATACTTAAAGCTTTTCAATTAATTTTAAAATGTAACTTGCATTATCCTGCCAGAGCAGTATAGAGATTTAGATGCTTTGGTAAATCATGCCCTGTTTGAGGTCTGTTCTTTGTGCTGATTTTTAGTAAATTACTCTTGCTACTGTCTTTTTGTGTGACAGATTAATTAGAAGCATGATAAAACCAGCTGGAAAAACACCATTGAATTTAATGGGTGGATTTCCTATAATCTTTGGGGTTCAAGCATTTTTTCGCGTGTCTTCTGCATTTAGCACAGTAGCCTTCTGCTCTGTGACTGGGTTCCTAGGAACTATAATCATATAAATAATTATTAGATGGAAGCTAAAAACAGCACGATTGTACTGAACAAGTATGCATGATTACAAATGTGTCTGTATCAGCAGGAGTGAAAGAAAGTGAATATGCCTCAAATGTTCAGATTTTAATCACTCATTACTCAGGGCTTGTAAGTATTTGTTTAAGGGATGGATTAAAGGGAACTCTTCCCTTTTCCCCAATCCACTTGTTTCTTCTCCCATATATAATATTGACAGCAGTTCAGAGATCTGCAGAATTTGTTGAGGTGTTCCCACGTTTCATTTCTAGAAGGTTTTATCTTCAGGCTGCCAGTCATCAGGCTGAACTGATTAAAGGGGGACACTTCTCGATGCCTCACACCAGTATTCGTGAACCCAGCCTCATGCTATCCATGGCGTAAGATGCCGGTCTTCCAACACCAGTTCTGTTTACAGACAGACACTTGGACAGTTGATTGGCAGAGGGGTATATTCTCACCTTCAGGTACGTGCTTCTGAAGTCTTTGAAGACAAGAAGCATTGGAACAAGTCGGCACATAGGAGATTACAAAGCTGCGTAGCCAGCATTTCACAAATGAAATGAGTGTTTTCCCTAGTGTCGTAAGCTCCACATCAATCAAGTCAGCTATTATAGAGCTGTTAAATATTGTTATCAATAATTACTCGAGGCAAGGCCCAAACTTCTATACTTTTATAGCATATGTGAGATACATGTATTTAAAGTAACACTGGTTAACTTTCAGAGAATATAGGTAACTTTTTTTAAAAAAAAAAATTCCTATGTCATATACAGTAGAGTTAATGCATTTTTAGCCCTTCAAGAGCCAAGATTTAAAAGCTGAAGAAAAAACCAAAAAGTAAGGCAAAATCTTCTGTTGAGGGAGCTGGAATGCATGCCTACATATTATCATTTTTCTCTTTCAGTTCTATGTGTTGGTAACTGAAATTTCCCTTTGGTACAGCAGATGGCTATAGTAACAACATGTCTGTCTCCTTGGTATTTGTTGGCAATCTAGTTTGCTTTTGTGTGTATAGGGTAGAAAGAAGCTTTAAAGGCATTAGCTCAGGATGTGCGGTGCATGGAGCACTAGTAAAGTGGTTGAGACACCGCTGGCAGCAGAAGTCTGCAAAGAAACCATCATATCAGAACAAAAACAGCTGTCTGCCAGCACCATAAACTTTAGGAAATGTTGTGGGTGACTAGTTACTCCTCCTAATGTGTGAAAGTTGGCCTGTATGCATACAGGCAAAATGAAGTCCCTTTTACTTCTTACCACTCATACATTGAAATCACAGGACATTATGGGATTGATTATAAACCGTAAAAGCCAGGAAGTTCAGTTTCAGAGTGAAAACCATGGCAATGACTGTCTCTTTCTATTTGGATGTCATTGCGTGAAAAGCTAAGGTGAAATGAAAAGGAACAGGAAAAAAACTCAAATGGGAGTGGGACAAAAAACTCTAATGGGAAAAGCAACTCAGTCAGGAAGGAACACTCAAGCATATAATATAAGGCACCTGGCCTCTCTGAAGCTTTTGGTTTTTTAAGTAAACCTTAGTGGTCCTGGAGCAACAGCACAAGAACGGCCCAGCAAACACACATTCTGCTGAGTGCCACATAGTCTTTCCCCCAAAGACAGATATCCTTCCCATTTCCACCGTCGCACTAGCTGGAATATTCTAAATAAACACCTCTTCAATGAAAGCAAAAAAAAGAATCTGGACTGATTGCAAAGAAGAAAGTATAAAAGGGTTTTTTGTTATGAAACCCTTCAGTTAAATTTGTTTGAGATAAACTGTTTTGAAGGTCATTTTAAAATTGAATCAACTGTGACTGTAAATCTGGGAATTTAACATGGATTAAAATTATCCTTGTTTTGTGCTGCAAAGCAGTTTGAATGTTTTCTTCCTGTGAGGGATTTCTCTCACTGAATTGATTATGAAATAGATGTAAAAACCAAGGGTGGAAGGTGGGGCTGCTTAATTTTTTTCTTTTATATACCTCTGAGCCTTCTGCTTTCAGCAATCATAACAAAGATAAATATTTATATAACACCTGCCAGTCTATGGCTTAAAAGCACTTCACACACTTGAATATATACTATTGCACAGACAAAGGAAAAATACAGTTCTAGGGTGAAAGGTAATTTCTAGCTGATGGCAATGCTGGAAAACAGAAAGTAAACAGGGTTTAGAGCAAAGTAAACCAGAACTATTCAAACTAGGAATTGACTAGAAGAATGAGCTAATACTTCCACTCCTGCAAAACTTGTCAGTGGGAATTTCAAAGCCTGATTTTTCTTATCTTTTGTAAACAGGCTGCAAATCTTAGGCCCCACAAAATAAATGGATGCTTTAGTACTTACTCTAACAAAGGACAAGATTTTATTCCCCTAATTTAGTAAGATACAGCCTTGAAAGAACCGGTAAGATCTGAGTCTAATTGCCCACAAGGGGTTAAGAGGGGCTGTAGGAATGAGTAATGCTTTTTGCCTAAGCAATAAAACTAAATTCTTGGGTAGGGGGAGACCGCAATATTTTTGAGTGCTTTTTCCTCACAAAAATGTCACAGAAAGATTTTCTTCCATTCAGCATGATCTACTTCTTTGTATTTACAAGGAAAGTAAAGGAAATGAAGACTTTTACTCTCAAAAATGCCATTTTCGCTTTTAAATGCTGGTCAGCAGCCCAGTGATTTGGGGGTCATCCTCAGGAGAATACCAGGGCTAGCAGATGATATCAGAGAGATCTTTATTTTTTTCTATTCTTACTGGTCAACAATGAGTAAATAATGATTTACTAGTGGAAACTAGGGAGCAGCAGAACCACAGGCCTTAGGTAAAAGTCCTAGAGGTTGTTCCATGTTCGCTCTCATCCTGTGAAATGCATATTTAGTGTTTGTAGAAAGTAGGACACCTCCAAGAGGAAGGCATGAAAGAGCCCTGCCTCCAAACGCCATCTCACAGGACAGATTTATTTCATAAACATAAGCAAACTGCTAACTTTTGCATGTGTAACCTTAATTATAGCAGAATTTAAATTTTTTTTTTTTTCCTTTTAAGCCAGTTAGGAGATTTTTCTGCTTACTGGGGAGACTATTTTAAGAATCTATTTAAATATCCTAAATGATTGTGTATAAATAGTACAAATATGCTAAATTTAACCTTTGAAGTAGTTCTTAGCTCTTTTGCTTCCAAAATGAAATCAACTGAATAAAAATTGCTCTGGATTAAAGAGGCATACTCTATTTCGCTCTCAGCAGAGAGAGACCTCAGCCCAGGGCTGTGAAGGTACCTGTTCTGTAATGAGCAGCTTTGGTCCCTAACAACTTCAGGTGAGGTTTCACAAAATTTTCATCACATCTTTCAGATCCCTCAGGGTCAGTAGGAGCCGATTTACTCACTGCCAGCCACACTGGTCCAAACCAACTGGTACAGGGCAATACTGCTACCTCAAGACACTAACCCTGGCCCCCAGGTATTCCAGCTCTGTAGGTGCAACACTTACTCTCCGCTAATCTTTTCTCCACCCTTCCTAGGAGGGAGGGTTGTTGCTAGCCCAAGCAACAAGTTGCATTGCCTCTTGTTCAGGATCAGTATCTTTCAAAGACAGCTACAGATCTCCCAAGGAGTGCGCTGCACTTTGCCTTGACTCCTTAAGCTTTTGAGGACAGCCTCCAGCACATGGGAGAACTTGGCCTATCTTAGCCAAGCCAGCCTTCTGGCACCCACCTCCCACCTTTTGGGGCTTGCAAATCTGGCCTCTCCCCAGCCTGAGCTGGTGCTCTGGCATTGCTGAATGTCACAACCTACTTACTCTCAGGTAGGTGACCCAGGAAGAAGCAATGCACCAGAAGAGCGTCACCTGGCTCCTCAGCATGGAGCTATCAGCAGTCACAACCTCATCTTCTCAAGGGACTTCCCTGACCTTCAGGCTATGAAAGAGCACAAAGAAAAGCAGTCTTTGCCTTTGCTGCTGAAGGTAGGCCACAGGAATGCGTGAGGTTGGACCACGGTATGCAAAGGGAAGCTCTCTAGCCTAATTGCTATGGCATCTACTTCAGAGGTGGGAGACTTCAGTTCTGTCCTTGTTCCCAAGCCTGGTAATGTATTGTATATTTAAGAAAAGTAAAAAAAATACATAAGCAGAGTTGGGAGACAGGGTGGGAGTGCAGAGCTTCCTTTTCTACTAACTGCAGCAATATCTCTCTTCTCCCTCCTGCCTTTCTCATGTTAATTTTACTGGGGGTGGGGGGGTGATGTCAGCCTCCTGAAAAGAAGTTTTGGGGGTGGAAAGCCCTGAGCCCTCATTTTCTGCTTCCTGCTCAATGCTCTAACCACGTGTAAGACGCGGGCTGCAGTGCCAGAAACATTTCCGCAAGTTCTCAGACATTTTTCGTGGAAGAAAAAGTGAGCGAGTGCTCTGAGACTTTGCTCAGGCACATGGTCTGGAGGGACAGGAGGCTCCTGTGATCTCCAATACAGGGAAGAGGTGAGACTTTAACTACTCTGGTATTTCTCAGTAGCTAACATTAGCTTTTGCCTGCTCTGTGTGGTGGCTACAGTGAAACCCACTCCTTTGCACTTAATACTCATTATACTTTTAAAAGGGTATTTAAGCACCTAACTTGGGGTTGTAAATTGCACAGAAACCTTAAGATTACATATGGTAATGCTGCCCACCAAGGAGCCTATGCCTTTTTCTAGATCTGACCAAATGCTTTACAGGGAAGGCCTTTTACTCAATTCTCTTGCTGTGTTTACATATGTTTTAGAATTGCCATTGCAAAATAAGAGATTTCCGTGCTCCAAGGGCCTCTGTGCATTCCCTACACAGATTTTGCTATGCCAGGGGAAATGCTTATGCAAATAGGAGTGGTGGTAAAGAAAGTGGAGAAGAAAAATATCAGGACAGAAGAACAAAACTGCATTTCTTCTAGTTCCATCAGCTTGGCCGTATTTTCTTCCTGACAGCAACTTTGAAATGGCAAAGGAATTCCTTCTTCCAACTCTTCCTGTGACCTAAATGCATAATTGATGAAAACGTGTTGGTTACATGAAAGCCTCACAGAAAGCACCAGGAAAGCACTGCAGATTTTTTTTTTTTTTCCTCCTTTGCCACTGTGTTTTTACAGATGTGATATGTGGTTTAAGAAGCCAAAGCAGACGGTAGTGCTTTAGCCCTGCCAAGTATTCCAAACAAAGGAAAAGGTTTCTTTCCCTTTCCCTCCAGAGTACCAGTTTATCAAGCTTAAAAAAAAAAAAAAAAGCAAGCCTTTAATTGGCTATCTAAGAAAATTCACGACTGAGACTGCACGGCTGGAGCAGGCGACCGGCAGGTGTGACCGCTGCCAGCCGCAGGAGCCCGCGGACGGCCGGGCCAGCGCAGCGGCCGGGCT
>JAVJGI010000014.1:96174314-96202883 GCA_035590275.1 Ibycter americanus
AGGGCGGCCCGGAACGTCGCCTGCGGGTCCGGGGGCAGCGCGGAGCGCCCGGGTGGCACTGCCAGCGCTCCTCCTGCGCGCAGGGGCGTCGGCCTCTTTCAAGTGTCCTCTGGTACGTGAACACCCTTCTAACTGATAGGGTCTTCTCTTTGAAGCTTGTAGAAAATCTGAAGGTGAAACCAACTGTGGAGCCCTTTTGGCGCTGCAGGAAAGGGATGAGGGCGGAGGGTGCTGGCTGCTGCGGTAAAGTGCCGGCCCGTCGTGCTCGGTGCGGGTGGAGCTGTGGTAGATGTAACGATGGGTTTGGTTTTGCAGTGCTCTGAGAAAGGCAGGCTGCGTGCATCTGGAAGAAAAATAAGCTGACTGCAGTTGCTGGCATGGCTGTGTAGCGCGATGCAGCCACTCGCTGAGTGCTCCTCCCCGACAAGCTGTGAGCCTCGCAGGAGCGGGCGGTGGGAAGGCAATGGCCAGGAGACCTTCCGAGGACCAGTTAACAGGTCAGTCCCAACAGGGAGGATCCTCAGCCAAGTATCTCAGTTCTCCACCTTTTTCCTCTGTGTGTTTCTGTTCCCAGAGCCCTACAGCGCCAGGACAATGGAGATGGGAGGAGGTGGTGGTGGCGGCAGTGGCCCCTGGCCGTGCTGGGGAGGAGGTGGCGGCTCTGCTGCTCTACCTGCTGCTTGCACATCACGCTAGGTAGAGAAGGGCACCTGGTGTTTCCATGTGTGAGGCCTGGTGTGCCCGTGGTTGGAGGGAAAGGAGTGATGCAGACTGGGCTTTGCTGGAGGCTCTTTGTGCCGGGAACCACACGAATGAATACGTAACTATTGCTGAGGGAGCATAGAGGATGAAGGCGCTACCCTTGTAGGAGCAGGAGCGGAAAGGGTCATCCGCTTGTTTCTTGTCCTTTATCTTGTGTCAATAATGAGTAAAGAAGAGTAAACTTCTGTGAGGGGGTGAGAAGAGAAGGCTCACCTTTCTGCAGAGCCATGTTGTGTGATCCACAGAAGAGCAGGGCCTGTACTTGTCTGTGAGGGGCTGGCACCTGGCAGCTGCATGTGCTCCAGCACGTCCCTTTGCCATCGGAAGACATTGTAGTCTCCCTCCTCCCTCCCTCCCTCTATGCGTATCAATCAATTGCAGCTGTCGCAGGGTTTTACATTGGAGAGGAAGGTCTCACAATGTCTGAGTTTGACACTTGCACCAGCCACTTCTCACAGATCCCTAGTTTCCCTGCACACACAGGCTTACCTCTAACAGCAACATCGTGATGGTTGCAGCAGGAGCCTTGCCTTCAGTTCTTGCCTCTCCATCCAGTGAGCAAATGTAACCGCTGCTAAGAAGGCTGTTTCCTTCCCTGGCCTAATGGATATGTTCATGGAGAGTGAAACGGCTTTGGTAAGAGAGGCAAAATACTTCATAGACTCCTGAATGGGGCATTCTCCTGAGAAAAGGGGATCTTGGCAAGGGAATAGCTCCCCCTTTTCCCCCCATACTGAGGAAGCTTGAACACCAAGCAGCCAGAATTATAACATGGAGCCAGAAGAAGAGCAAATGAAAGTCTATGTTACTGTGGTCTATATGTACTAGACCATCAAATGAGCAAGCTGGCTTCTGGTCCTGGTCCCTCAACAGCTTGTCCTTTACAATTCACCAGCACTGACTGTTTATTCAGTGGAAATAATGCTGGGAACTAGACTGTTGCTTAGTTAATGACTTCGTTCCTGGCAAATTTGCATTCTGCACAGTAGTCCCACTTCAACAGAAAGAGCAGATGTGTTGATTTGTTTGGGGTTTGGGGGGGGGGTTTTGGATTATTACAGAAAAGCTGCAGCAGGGAGGCAGAATGGGCTGGGACTGAAGGCGGAACAAGGAGAAAGGCAGAAGTGTTTGGAGCAGAGTGGGAAGTGAGGAAAGGAGGAGTGGGATGAGGGTGTTAGTTACCTGCCTTACCTAATTATCCTTACGCAGAGGGAAAATGGTACACTTGGAACAGTGCCTGTGTATCTGGAAGGAGGCAGTCTGGCATGGTGAGATTTACTAAACAGGAGTTACTGTAGCTGCTGGAAGTGCAGGGATTTCTGTTGCCTAAACCCAGCTTGGCAGAGAGAAAGGGAATGGTTTCATGTATGTTCCCACAGGCTTGGAAAGGAGAGGTGCGGCAGAGATTATGACTTATTCCTTGTGCTCCTGTGACTAGTGCTTTGTGGTAATATTCCTTAAAAGTTGAGATGTGGCCAAAACATAATTCACATTCAATGTTGATTATCTGTGATGTGGAAAACCTCCAGCCAGCCTGTGTTTGTACCTCTAATTATAGTATCACTTGAATTAGTTAATTAGATAAATAAATAATATGATGAAACAGGTGCTTAAATGTAGGGCAGAGATCAAAAATCATTAATTACTGCAATAATCCAAATGATGATTAATCTCAAGTAGTGACTGCATAGAAGAAGATTAAATATTCTGGTCAACAACAAATGGATGTTAGGTGTTCTGTCCTTCGGCTTTGTCTGTTGGGGTTTTTTCAATCATTTGACCATTTGAATATTCTGTGCCAGCGAAATACCCTAAGGAATTAGAAACTGTGAACCAACTGTTTAGCAGTCTGGAAACCTGGTTTTTCAAAAGTGAGGAATTTTACAGAGGCAAACTCAGACTTTGTCCGTTCTGTTCTTGTAGCTGTACTTACATGAAGTCAAGTACTGTGTTCAGGCTACAGTAAGTCCTAAAAACTTGACGGACCCCCCTAGTATGGTAATCATGAGAGTATAAGCAGGAGCCTAAGTTCCCTATAAAAATCAAGATATGGAGTCTGCATCTCAACATCACTCAGAATAGCCAGCTGAGATGTCTGTAAGGAGAAGTCTAAAATGCTTGTAGGACAATGTTCCTTCAGACTTGCCAGGAAACCAACCTGAGCAGCAGTTAGCAGAGGAGGAACTGCAGTGGGGTACAGAAGTGAGCTGTGCTTACATCAGGAGGTCAGGTGCTGCTCAACACCTAGAAGACCTGTATTATGGGGATTAGGACACGTACCTAACATTATAACATTAACCCAGCCCTACCAGATTGCAAGAGTCTCTAACCATGTGGCTAGTGTGAAAAAAGAAAAGGATGGTGATGGCACCTCTTACGCTTTGTTTTTTTCTGGAACTCAGTGCTGACCAGGGCCATTCTGGGGCCTTTTGTAGAGTTTGTGTCCTCCCGCTCATCCCTGAATTGTAACAGAGCTTAAGTCTCTCTCTTCCCAGGCTGGGGGGACTTCAACAGTCTGGTTGCCCTCTCCAATTCATTCAGAAATTTTGGTGCCTAATGGCCGTCTGATCTGAGAGGTGAGCAAAATCTGTCTCTAGGCAAAGCGCAACTTTAGCAGTGATCTAAACATAAATATACTTTATAAATCATAAGGCTTCATAATAGGGAAATACCTTTCTATGTTACCTGGTGGGAAACCTTAGAAGTAGAGAACTACAGTTCATTTCACTTTTTAATTATTTGGAATGGTCCTTTCCCATGGCACAATTATTGCAGCCACTCATTCTGCTGCATTTATCAAAGGAGAAACGCTCAGCTAGCATTTGATGCACCAGCCCTGCAGCACTCCGTATCAAATTATGTGCAGCACAGTCACAGCCCAATTCTTGGTAGCAGCTATTGAAAGAGTTTACTTCAAAGGGGGGAAAGTTGTCTTTAAGAATACATTAGGAAAGAAAAACAATAACATTGGTTGTACTTGATAGAAACAGATATGATTTTAGCTTTAATTTAGGTATTACTCCTTCCTAGTGATGAAACTAGCCAGTGAACACTTCACAGGGGATGATTCTCCCTTAAGTTAGCTACCTCTGTGGACGTAACTTTGAGACAATGAAGTAACTCTCCCTAGCTAATACAGTTGACTGTCTGGTTTCCTAAGCAATATGCACATAATTTTTTTGCCCTTTACTGAATCTTTGTGGATTAAGAAAGGCTGGTTATTCTGTAGGGTATGTGCTCTATAACAACAGCTGGCTCACACAGACATTGCTCCAAATGTTGTACAAGCCAGGAATGGACCACAGGGGCTTTGTAAATCCCCACAACGAGCCATGCACTGATTGTTCAAGCTGCAGAATCATTTCTCAAATGAAACACAGCTGAAGTGCCAAATACTGACTCTCCCCAATCTGGCTGTTACATATGGTAGTGTCTTCCTAACCAGTTGACTGCTGCGGCTGGGGAAAGCACTGAATCTATAGGAACACGCAGATTGTTTTGACCCTGACTATATGAGATAATTCTGAGGATAACAAGGTTTAAAATCATTAACTGTGCTCAAACTGTGCTTCTTAATTATGCTCAGAATGCAAGAAAGATTAAAGGAGGGATGCGCAGTTGATCAAATGCTGTAGCTACAAGTCAGTAATTCTTGTCTCATTCTGCCCAAGAGCTCACAACTGCTTCAGGATACAGTTCTCACAGTCATGTTCCAGCTCCTGGTTGCTTTCACTGTGAAGTCACTGGTTGCTGGTTGAGATGGTGAATATGTATAGATTGATCTGTGCAAACGCAGCAGCTATTTTTCTGAAAATTTCGTATTTTTGGTATCGCTTTATGATAGCAAGCCAAAAACCATCAAAAAACTCCATGCAGTGTACCAGTAACGCTGTGTTTGCTGTGCACGCCCTCCAGCAGGCAGCAATACAAAATCCTGTATGCCACGAGAGGGGCTTGTCCACCACAGGTGCACCTTTCCTGTGTGGGATACAGTGTCTGTGCTTGGTGGGCATCTGGGCCACCACCGTGGAGAGGAGCTGGAAGCAACATCACATTTGGAGTAGAGGAGCAGGACAGCACAGGGGAATAATGTTTGTAGGAAATACATGGGGAGGAAGGAACTCCTGAAGAAGCAAAAATGCTCATGGATGGCAATAGGCTGCTTGGTTTAACCAGGGTGAGGACCTAGGCCAGGATACACGGTACACAGCTGTATCAGGGCAGCGCTGAATCCCTCTCAGCTTTTCCCAGCTGTGCCATCACAAGCGATGACAGCTAGGTCTAAGGCTCAGTCCCCCATGTCCAAATACAAACTACAGGAACTATTACTACTTACTTAAGTTGCTGCATGCCTGATGACTCCTGACTTTTTGGTGGGTGCGTTGGAACGTGCTAAGGCCACAGCAATCCATAGAAGAAGCCAGAGGCCCTGGGACTCCAGCATCAGCTTCTGAAATGAGTAATCTAACTTAAACTAGGATATTGTTGATCTCTCAGTTTTATCAAACTTGTTCTGTGGAGCATGTTTTGAAATCTGTAATGCTTCTTTTGGATAAAACATTTATTAATGTCTCATTTGCAAAAAGCCATAGTGCCTAACATACCAGCCAAGCAAGTAGAAAATCAGGATGAAGCCCATATTCTTTGCTACTACCTAAAAGTTAGCCTCTGACAGAGATTTAAGGGATGTTTCATCCAATTAAATGGGCATGATTGAACCTGCCATTTTCAGTCTTTGAGCTTAGCTCTGAATAATATGTACTAAGACTGAAATCATAAGGGCTTTGCAACATCTAGCTTTAAAGAAGTTTCGTGGTTATTGTAAACAGAACAAGCTGGCAGGAGAAATCTTTTTTTCTTTTCTTTTTAGATTTCTTTAATAAAGGATTTATGATGCTGAAATAAAAAACATTTTGCTCTGAAAATAAAACAGCCAACTGTCAAGGCTGATTCTTTGAAGTCCACTGCATGAACTTTACTAACGCCATACTTAATATTAGCTAACCCATAACTGAGTTAGATAACCTAAATCATTCATCAGGCTTTAGTTATCCCTATAGGTGGGAAAAGAAAAATCAAAATCATAGAGAGACATTAAGATAAATACTTCTCTAATTAATAAGATGTTCAAGAAATGTTTTCAGTACTGTAGTCAGTTTTATTTAAAAAATAGAGTCCAAACATTGTTTTTTATAAGGTGCAACATATATACCATTTTCTACAATTAAAAAAAAAACAAACCAACAAAACCAAGCAAAACTATATTCATAATAGTAGTGTCATTCCAACACGGAATCAGTGGGTCTCCTGTAATTCTAAAACATTCTTTTTCTGCTTCATCAAAGCATAAGAATTAATGATTAGTATCACTTTGACAGCCAAAGCACCTGGCTAATGTCATCCATGTTCTGTACTTGAACAATAAACTTTCTGGTACAGATTGCTTCAAGCACACATGAGAAGCTGAATGTAACTGAACACAATTCATGCAAAACAAAGGTACAATACTGAACTTGCATCATTCAGAAGTTTTTATTCTCTTGTTTAATTTGACGTCTTCAAAGTCTAACTGCTTGAACACAAGGATTGAACTGAGGCTGCATAAAGTAAGCACTATATACTGAAGTATTTATGTAACTCAGATTGATCAGGCTACGTGACTATTTTGAGCTCTACAAATTTAAATAAATACTTAAGGCTGAGATCTATGCCTCTTGGAATAACTTCTGAGACATATTTGGGAATACAGATGGGAAACAGTGACTGATAATGGGCTTGTTATGGGGAAATACATTAAATCATTACATCATAACTGTGTTTTTTGAGAAAAGCATGTTATTAATTTATAGTAAGAGTGTTCCCCAGTCATGCTCATGCTAAGAGCAATGAAGACTGTAGCATGGAGGAAGTTTTCTAATTTGCAAAGTTTGTCCCCATTTGAAAGCCCTCCTTGTCATTCCAGCATCATCTCAGCCTTGATAATGCCAAGCAGCTGAAGTTAGCTATGACTATGCCATTTCTGGAGAGCTAAGTATCAGTCCCTGCTCTAAGGCGGTTTATCATATTCTGAACAAACACTGGAACAAGGAGCAGCAGTACATGGTTACACATCCAAAGCTTTTTTCCTTGACGCCTAAGATACTTAAACCATTTCTTCTAAAGAGGAACACGTTTGACAGAAAAGAGCTGTATACCCATTTAACTACCCTCTACTTGGGTGGTAGTCCCAGGGTCAAACTGCACCGGCAATGAGTGCATAAATCTCAATTCCTTCTGTTGTTGTTTCTTACAAACCACCATGCGGGTTTTATGGATCCTGTTTTCCAGCCCTGAGGGCTCTTCATACGCAGGCTAATAAGACAAGGCAACAAGACAGCACAGGGCTGACTGTTGGTTTTAGTGGCTCACGCCTTTGTGTGTTAATGTGAATTAGCCACACAGGTTATGCCTGTGCATAGCCACAGACTGAGTTTAAGCTGATAACCCAAATCAATACCCAAGTGAGTTTGTATTCATGGTCAATTTAACCTCAGTTAGGTGACTCCTTGCATTTCTCAGGAAATAACAATGTTTTTCCGTGTTGATATACCATCCTGGTTCCTGCTAGCAAACATTGCCCTCAGTACTACAAATGCTTCTCAGAGTTAGCTCTGCCATGGATTACATTATAATGCGACATGGACTTAAATTTCCTTCACTAACAGAGAAGGCTTTAGACCTCTTCATTTCCCTGACATACATGAAGCCTTGAGTTTGATTTTAAATAACAGATGAACTCACTTCCCAACTTACTGCTCTTGGCTTGTGAGCCAAAGAAGTATTTAGAAGTGTCCGAGTAGAGACCTGTATGCACTCTTGTTTCCTATGTGAACATAAAGGAAGATGGAGGAAGAGTTCATCAAACATGTATGTATTAACATTAAGAGCTATAAAAGTGAAAAGAACACAGTCCTTCAGTTTTAATTTCAGAACAAGATTGCTCTCAAAAGTCAGCCTATTTATGTTAGCCAAAATCCCTTAGATTCTAGCAGTTTTGGGTAGAAACTCACATTTGAACGAAGCCCCGCTTAGATTTAGTTGTGGGAATGGACTGATTTTATTTTGTGATGGCATCTCTGTTCAAATGAGGGAACCCAGTGTTTACAAGTTTGGTTGTTGACTTCGTCGGGTTTTTATGAGTTTGGCTGATGACAGCTTCACAGAATAACATAAGCAACAACAACATTATGTTGTATTTCCTATTTTCAGAAGGAAAGGGTTGCTCAGTTCTATAGTCCACATAGTTTTAACAATATTCCTTTAATAATACATTGTACTGCAGATGTTCAGTTAACAAAAAGTATACACACTGAAATATTTATGGGCTTTGGCCAGAGCTACATATATTTATGTCAGTCTGTTGCAAACACTATTGTTATATGAAGTACTTGGCAAATTAAAATTATCCCTTTACTTCCGTTTCTTTTACCTAAACAATTTGGGCCATACTTTGTGTGAATGCAGTGGGACACATGCCAGAAGGAAGCAGGGTCACTGGAGATAAGAGAAGGAATTTGTGAATGTAACTTCAGGCATGTAATTTAGGGTGCACCTGGCTAGTGCAGGGAAACAATAATCATGCACATTGCCTACAAGCTGGATCAACACTCTGGCTTTTGTCTGGACTAAGCAACAGGCTCTTCTGGCATGGAAGGACTCTACTCATCTCTGCCCTTGAAGACCATCTGGATACAATGGACTCAAGCAACTAGTATCTGTATGAATTTGAACAAAAATACCAGAGGTCTTCCCTAAATGAAGGGACCAGGCTCTTGGAGGGTCTGAAGGGGATTCAGGGCATCTAAGTTAGGATGCAACCTCTCTCCAGTCTTTAAGCTTATAATGATAAAGCAAACACTGGGAAGTGTGAATTATATGTTACTGAGAGTAGAATTTGGTCTTCTGTTACTGATAGCAGTATCGACTAAAGTGCTAGTATATTAACACAGACTATGCTGACTCTGCGCATCTCACATAGTACCAGAACAAGGGTTTTGGAAAATTTAACATTTTTACCTGAGTAACTTGGAGGTCCCTACTGGGGACTGTTATATCTTGTGTTCTTGGTGCAAACAGATCAATAATTAAAGCTTTGCTATCGTCATTTGCATTCTCAGTCCTTTGATCTTGTCCAGCCACAGTGCTGTGGGGAGTGATTCCATAGTCCTAGGACTGGCAAATGCATAAAGAGTAGATCTGCTGCAGAATAAATGTCTGTGACTGTTAATTTAACTTCAGCAATCCCTCGGCAGGTGCACACAAATGCCGAGAAATAGCAATGATGAAAAGGAACTAAATGGAGAATCAGAAATCAATGCAGAACTTCATTAGTTTGTGAAAAAATATGATGTGCACAAGGCGAGAGAGCTGAGGGATTCAATCTCTTGTCACTAACATTGATGAGCGATGGATACCAGTCTCCCTTAAGTGCCTTTGAAAGTTCCTCCATAGGCCTCTATGTTTTTTCCTGTTGCTACAGCAAACCACTTAATACTAAATATTACAGTACCTGTAAGCAAATTGCATAAAGAAATAATAAATCCTTACAAATAAGTCACATTTCAACATTGATAAAGGGAAGTTGATTGACAGAAATGCTAAACTGTATAAAATTTAAAGGACTAAAGCAGGGAGCAGGAGACACTACATTTTAAAGTGAGTTGAAGTGTGTTCTTGCTCCTTTAACTCCAGTCTTCATTCACTTAACTTTTACAAAAATAAATGAAGATGACAAAATCTTTCATTTTAAAATATGACAATTTTTTTCTTCATGAAAATGGTATAATTCAGTAGCAAATAAATAGCCATGATTTGAGTAACAAAAGCAACTGACATTACTCATACACGCTCTCTAGTTTGGAACACAAATCTTTATATCTCCTAACAACTTATAAATAAAAAGTGTCTGCTAGTCTTTACACCTGCCTCATGAGTTACCATGACCATTGATGCATCCCACTGGTGCTCCCGGCTCTTTGTCTCTAAACACCACATCACTTACACCCACCAATGCTCCAACTGAGCTGTTGGGAATCTCATTAAGCAAACACAGCTTGGTGCCTGCAGCTGCTCAGAGCTTCTAAACTGCCTTCCTCATCAAGTAAGTGCCATCCTGCATCCACTCCCTCCGTCAGAGGCATAGTGGGCCATTCCTCATACACATTACGTTTTCTCTTTAAACAAAACGAAACACCGAACATAGCCTTTGTGTTAATCTAGAAGGGACTCCTCTGGGGTTACTTTCTTCTTCATTTACCAGTCTAGTTAAACATGATAGATTCAGGGTCCTGGTTTGCCATTTGAGCCATGTGTCTTAATACATCCTTTTTAGTTATGATACCCAGCAGTCTCCTAGAGGAGAAAAGGAAAGGAAAGGTCAACAATCATCTATATCGTCCGTTTTTTCCCCCTGTTCAGCTGTAGGGACATTTTGTGAGTGCTTCCACATAGCACTGCCCATCTCATCCGTTCCCCAATGATTATCTTTTATAAAAAGCATTCTCATGTCATGTTTTTTTATTACCCCAGCCACAATCATTAAGTGAAATACTTTGGATTGTTACCTCTTTTTGTTGGGAACATGACCTAAGTGAGGAGCTACGACTACTGAAACTTTGTACAGCAAAGTAATGAGTTTCCTTAGGCTCAGGCTGCAGAGGACCAACAGCACAAACCCAAAGCACCGATGCCCTGAGCTATGGCGTGGGGTTTAGTAATACACAAACTAAGCTAAAGCACGGACTTTCTGAAACTCTTACTGTCCAACAGCATAATTCCTTCAAACTTGAGTGATATTTTCTCATTTATGTGAACTTAAATGAATTATACCTGTCAAGAAAGATGAGGCTTATGGGACGTCTGGCCCCAAGAACGAAAAATTTCCAAATCCTCAGTATTCAAGGGCTTTTATTTCCAGTCCTTGAAGGCCACGAGGCATTGAATTTTGAAATTATGATATTGTTACAGTTTTTCCTCCTCTAATTTCATGTAAGTGCTAGAACTCAAGATAAACATTTCCAAATCCGGGCACCTAAAATCAGGACCTAAATCTGTGTCCCAATAATGTCTCTTGTTTTCTTCATGCTGAGGACACTGCATAGATAGTAACAGCTGACACACAATATTTTTTAATAACAAAAGGTCTTTTTGCAGAAGACTAAACTTTAGTCTTCTGCATTTGAAAATGGTGGCTCTGGTTTTGCTATCCTGTTGTAAAGTTTCTTCTTACCACTAGATCCTGGGATGAACGATGATCCCAGAATAGCTCAAATCCCATTGGAATTATGGCATATTATTTCTAGTGCACATGGTGCAGCTTTTTACCTTTCTAATTTCATGTTTGCCCACACTTCTTCAGCTGGTTTTTGTGGACTTTTGGTTTATACACCTTTCCATTAAAGAAAGCTGAACCAATTAATTTTCCTCCACTGACATCTTTATCACAGTCTTCACAAGCATCTAATCCAGCTGGATGTCTAGAAACAGGCACGTTCTTTGGAAACAATACTACTTGCCAGATCTGCCGCTGTTGAAAACTGAATGATAGTGGGAGTCAGAACAGTTTGGTTTGTATTTTTCTTCACCTTATCTAAATGACAATACACTAAAGATTTAAGAGAACAGAATGAAGCATAACAACCGGCAAGCGCCGTTTTGGTTCTGAGTCTGACTTCTTTTGCTGCCCTGGAGGGACCCTAGGCAAGCTTCCCCGATTCTTCCATTCACAAAATAGATAAAATCAAAATATTCACTTGACTGTCTCAGAGGTGCTGATTGATTGGTTGCTGTCTATATTTGGCTTTAAACAGGAAAAATGGTGGTTTTTTTAATGTTGAAAAAAATCTCAGATTCTCTAAGCGTGCTTGACTTAGCATCTACTCACCCACTGCGAGTGACAAGACACTGCCGGAGTCCAAGTTTCCGGAAAATATCTACCACAGTCTCCATTGGTGTGTGGTCAGTGACAGTGAAAGGGCTCAGGTTGAGAATACGCCGCAGCTTCAGTGGATGGGGACTGTTGGGTGGCAGTTCTGGGGGGTCTTCGGTGAAGTACACGATGGAGTTGCTCACCACCCCATCCTGACGCTGTCTTGCATTCTCTGTACAACAGAAAAATCAAGGTAGACAGTGAGTTAGGCTTGGTAATAAAAGTAAACAAACAAACAAAAAATCCTCTTTTGAAAAGCAAAGGTAGTAGTTGCTTTTTATTCTTAGTGTACTGAGGTCCCAGAAGTTGGGGTTACCGAGCAAACTTGAATTTCCTTGAGACATTGTTCCCTTGAAGTAAATGTAAGCAATACTTTTACAAACATATGCTTTTGCTTGGTTGGGATAATGCTTTTCTGAATAAATAAGCAGTTCATTGCCTTCACAGATATCACTGATCCAGCTTCTGTCAAATTCAAATGATTATATGTCATTTCCTCCATTGTGAGAATCGTAACAGAAACTTCTATTATATGCCTGAAGAAGTGGAGTCAACAGCTGTGTCCCAGTCAACAGTCCCAGCTGGCCTGGAGCAGCATGTTTGTTCCCAGATTTCTCAGTGGAGTTGGGGAAATCTGGGCATGGTGAATGGATTTATGAACACAAAGCTAGGGAAAGACAAATTCATGTCACAGGGATCCAAGGGCAGTGTGGGTGTTGTTCTAGACCAACACACCTCCCTGGCATGCAGGGTGGATTTTGTCGTTTTGCACTTCATTCCTTAAATAAAGTTTGAATATCTAGATTTTAAAAGGGCAGAAAAAATTAGCATCCCACTTAAAGGAAAATGGTAAAGGGAAGAACAATATATGGCAGTAAATTAGCTTGATACATTTTTCTCAACAGTACATATCTGACTACTTTGAAAAGTTCAAAAGCTGTTATTCATACTTTGATCAAACTATGAAGTGAACTTCACACTACATCTGGGGTTTACATGATCAGTGCAAGCCTTTTACTTAAAAGAATGCTCCAAGAGGAATTCTTAGCATAGAAGTAGTTTATTTTATTTGTAGTGTTTACCTCATTTCTACTTAACAGTACAGGATGTGGACAATATATGAGATGGATTTCCAAATGATAGAAAACTTCTCTCTCCCCAGAAGCACATCATGTGTTTGGCTGTGATGGTTTAACTCTTGTATTTTTTCATTTTTTTTCTTCTTTTTTCTTTTTTAATTCTTAGAAATGGTTAGTATTATTATCTTTGATTAATATATTTTGCTTCTGTTCTTGAGAGGTACAGCAAATCAGACATACTCAAAGCATATGTGTATGTTCTTGGAGCTCATTGACATCAATCAAAGTGCAGAAGCCTGCTCCTGTGACTTGTAATGTGTAGACAGTAATGGTTTCCAACATGTTCCAGCTGCATTTTTTTCCGTTTAATGATCATTGTCTTGTAATATTTCTGGAACCGGAGCAGTGCTGACTCTAACCTAACATCAGTACAGTATATGATTTTCAACCTTCTCACCCCTCCTATTACAAGCCCTCTTGCAATTTATAAGAATGATGCTAACTTGGTCTCATCTTGTTTTGATTCATACATCTAACTTCAAGTGTGAATATGCCTGTATAGCTCTTTGATATATGATCTGTGCTAAGAGGCAACATTAATCAAACTGAAGGTAACCCCCACCCTTTGTTAGAAACCCTTGACAGCTAGGTATTTCCTTCCTGAAGCTGCACCCAAAGCAACAGGCCCGAGCATTTCAGTTACCACACTGCTGCTCCCAAGGCAGCAATGACCCTGGACAACAGTGATTAGCCAAAGCCATGACTTCACTCTTCAAAGTCAAACATCTCTCTGGAGAAATTTGAATGATGTAGTACTACTGAGCAAACTCAGTGGCATCGGAAAAATGGTGGACTTTGTACGCAACCTCACTGGGTGGGGGAGTTAGAGTAAAGGTAAAACAGAAGAACAGATCATTTTTGCAGTCAGTGGGTAAGAAAAACAGATATAGCTTAACAGAAAGAGCAAAGCAAATGGATGCTGATGTCTGGGTTAACAGAGTAATCTACGCCAAAGGTTCTTGAAAAACAGCCTGTCACATTCAGTTCACAGTTCACAGCCTGTATTAACTATGCTGCTCTCTCAACTCCACATTGGGAAAAGTACATTGTACAGGCCACGTGGCTCATGTCCAAGACTCTGCCTTTTGCACGATGCCTCTGAAGCTGGCCAAATTTAAGAAGAGCTTTACAGGGTCAAATACGCCCCTCCATAAGACTGTAAAGTAGGTACCATCGAAAATGTAGACACCTATTCCCAGAGGTCATCTCTTCCCAGCTGACCTCTCTACCTGCTCAGCAAGGATGAGTGGAAGGATGCAATCCTCCTGAAGGTGCTTCTGAGCAATTGGAAGTGGCATTGCCATTCACTTCGCAGGGTCTGGATGCATTTCTAGAGCATGCTGAGTGCTCCACTTAGTAAGAAAGAAATTATGTAGGGGTAAATCATGAGGCAGAGAGCTGCATGTGAGGGAACCAGAGTACTTCCCTAGAGTATTTCCTGGACCACCGCACTGCTGATGCACGATTTATTGGGCCAGAGAAAGAAGCTGAAGCTTCTTGGTTGAAAGCACATCTCTACATAGTGCAACGTGTTGTCATAGAGGCACCAAAGCTAGTTCAAACTGAGGAGGCATTCTGCAGGGCGCGACACAGTGACAGAAGAGATACTCGTGTGAGCCTGACTCTGCTTTTCAGAAGACCTCGCTGCCTGGCTACAGCGCTGCATAGCTGGGGCTTATACTGTTCCCAGACACAACTCCAGTGTCTCTGGATGCTGTCGAACTGAGCAGGAGATAAGAACCTGAACAGGAGAATAAAAGATGCTTCACCACATGTGGTGTTTACCTCTTGGTAAGTAATTTTATACTTCAAGGAGTCTCAGTGACCTTTACTCCGTGAACATAACTATGAAGCAAACTGAGGTGAAGGATAGCAACACATTAGCTGCTCTGTGGTGATGATGAGCAGTGATGACTTCTGTAACGAGTGCAAAGCAACTTTTGCCTTCAGTGAAAGAGGATTAGCTATGAAAAAGTTGCTAGCATGGTACAAACCCAGTGTTTTCCCCTGCCCTGTACTGGAACCATATAGTGTGTCTCTTGGAAAAGTGAAACCAAATCCAGACTTTAAGTGACAAAGACACAAACCGTACTGAACAGATTAACTGTTTATCACAGAGTCAGCACAGAATGACATCAGGAGCTGTCATACTCAACCCAAGAGAAAAAGGGTTAGCAGAGGTTCCTGACAGCTGAGGATTTTAGGAAAACTTACCTATGCAGAGAATTTTTTTATTTTAAATCTCAGTTTTGCCTCAGATCCTATGAAAGATGCTCTTAATTGGAGCTGATCAGAAAACAGTACCTTCTGCTCTGGAAAATGTGAATATTAAAGTTTTCAACCAGGAAAACATTGTGATCCAAAATATTCACTGGTTTTATTTTTAACTGGTATCTTTGTTATCAGTACATAGCTGGACTTTTTCACACATCCCCTAGCAAGCCCATTCAGCCATGTTGCCATTTATAACTTGAATAAAAAGACTCAGTTCCTCAAACTTCTCTGACTCGCTTCAGACAGCATCTGATCTTTCTACTTTTAAAGTTAGGGCTCTGCATCTTCACTCCATGCAATTATTCCACTGACATACCTCCCTGCAAAGAAGACACAAAAGGCTATAAAGTTAGGATTGTGGCAAATGTTACAGCCACAACATGGCACGGACAGTGTGAAAGACAGGCACAGAGTAGGCCAAATACATCTAAATTTAGATTTTTCACTTCTCACAGGGGAATACAGAAGACATTTGAAAATCATTAGCAAAAGTAGGATAAAATACAAACTATTTGTTTTATAAATGGTATCAGCTCTTGGCATTTACGCATTTGGTGAAGCTTCAGACACTTTCCTAGCTTGGCCATACAACGCATCTTTTGTTACTACCAAAAGAAGATTAGCTCTCTGAGAAAATCAAATTGTTTGAAAGGGGTATTGCAGCTAGCAGCTTTGGAATTCTATCTAGGTGTCTTTAAAATCCTCTTACACTGAGACTGGTATACAGAGGATTCATGGAGACTTTTTTTACTTGTTTTTGGGAGGGAGAGGAAGGAACAACCAGTGATAGTGGGCTTTTAATGAAAAAGTTAGATTCCCACACTCCTTGCAATTACAATTGTAGTTGTAAAATCCTTCAATTACAATTGTACAATTAGAAGAGCTATAAAACTGGCACTAAGGCCTGTTCTGTTTTCCTATGTTTTGAGAAATTAGTGATAAAACTAAATGCAAAATTAGTTGAGTTCATAAATTATTTTCTCTGTAACTGAAATAAAAACTCGCATCACAGAAAGGAAAAAATGAGAAAATAATTTCTTATTGAGGAGAATTCCCCACTACAATTTGAGAGGAGAAAACTGGACTTTGTCATTTCTTTTCTTCTTCTGCATGTAGTATTGATGCAGCATTAGTGACTTTCTGCTATGGGATGAGAAGAGGGGAATCAAGTGACAGCTAAGTGTCCTTAAATAAATGAATATAAATTTTAGGTCTAATCAGACTGAGTCTTTTTATGCCTAGGAGATGAAAATAAACATGCTTTAAAGAGCACTGTTATTTCAAAATTTTTTTTAGCTTTTTTTAAGAAGTGAGCAGAAAGCGATCCTCTAAAATAGCCCTGATATTTCCATTTATGGATTTCCTATTCTGAAGAATATGGGAGTTTCCATCTGAGAGAACAACTTCTTAGAGGTACCAGAAGCAGAGGGATGAAACAGGCCCATGCAGAGAAGAATAATTCCATGTCAAGGAGATGGGGATATGCCAGACATTACACTCTCCTGCAAAGTATAAGGCAGTCACACCCAGCCAGCAGCCTGCCTGCCTGCCCAGCTGGCCCTCAGCTCCACAGGACTGCCAGAATTGGGAGTGGACCATGGGGGTGATTTGCCAGGCTTGCAGACCCCTGCAGCTCCAGATGCCCTGGGTGCAGGGAAGGTGGGAACACTGCTTTCACCCAATATGCCTGTCTTTTCAATTCCCACCTCACCATCAGGCCAATCAGGAAAGGACCTGATGGGTCAAAACTTTTAATGACCTGGATCAGGCTCTCAGGCAACCAGCCAGCTATCCATTGGATGCTTGACAAAATTCAGCCATCTTTACCGACAACATCCTCCACTGAAAAGCTTTCCACCCCTAGCACAAAAGATCTGCATGTGAGCATGTGAGAAAAATTGATAGTGCAACAGAAAGCACAGGGACTTGCACTTCGTCACAGGGTGACAAAAGTTCACGACTTCCCCAGGTGCTGTTGGCAACCCACGGAGACTGGAGGAAGCTCAGTACTACAGTGGCTTTTGATCTGGTTCTGACAAAAATTCTGGCCGTATAAGTTTATCTCTATTGTCTCTAGCAGAATCAGAATTGTATTGTACTGTTTTGAGTGACAACAAAACTAAGCCCACAAAGGTCAAGCCCACAGAAGTCTGCCAGGTGGTATGCTGCAATAGAAAAGCTTCCAGCTATAGGTCCTAGCAACTAGTAAAAGCCAGACTTGGAGAAAAAGTTAGGTTTGGTTCTTATTTACCCAGTCTTCAAGGTGAATAACACCGGTAATATTCTACCCTATCAAAATTCCTTTCCAAAATTAAACTTAAGTACCCTAATACTCACTTATTGCAAGAATCAGCTCTCTTCTCTGTGCAAATCCAATAAGTCTCTCAGAGTCTTTCGAAACCACTACTGGAAAGCCATTGTAGTCAGTCTCCTTGATTAGTGTCTCAACATCCTCCACCGTCATACTGTCCTGCGTCAGAACAGAGAGAGGAGCTTCACCACGCCTTGGTCTCATGACGTCAGTTGCCAGGGTTCGGTGGGTGAATTCATCCTTCACATCCAGAAATGGGTAGCCATTCAGATGAATGTGAGCTTCATAGATCCCCTCTTTACCAAAGGCATCTGCCACCCACTTGCTTGTGACAGCTGCAGCCATAAGAGGTACGATGTACTCCAGACCTCCAGTTAGCTCAAACATAATCACCACCAGAGAGACCGTCATTCGAGTAACACCACCTGCCAACAAGGAAAGCAGTCAAGTTTCCCTCATTGCTCTTGAAGTGTACACACTAAGCAACTCATTTACATTTTTGAGGTTTACACTCAAAAAGCCATGAGATTTTTCATGCTGAGTACTTTGCCCTTATACTTTGTGAAGTATTTTTGGGTTTATTTCACTGAAGAAAGAGATTTTTCATCTACTGTGATTTTCATCAAAAAGATTGAGTGAACTTGCTCAAGCCAAAGATGGTAACATTGAAAAGCAAATAATGAATGCTAAACGACTAAGCTATCAAATGAGAAAGCATGCCAAAAAATTAGCTATACTGGATACTTGACAAACTAAAACAGAATCCTGCCATTAGCCCCCTAAAATGACTCCAAGAATCAGCAAAGTACCACGGCTGGGGCAGGTAAAACCATCAAGAGCCAGCCTTCATGTTGATTTACCTATCACACTCATACTAAAGAGAAAGCTAAGCGTTATCTTTGGGCATGGCATATTTACGAAATCCTACATAAGGACAGTTTAGGGCCACTGCAAGAGCTATGTTACAGCTTAAACCCTAGCTTTTGATACCAGTATAACATACGGCTTGAACTGTATACAACTTGGTTTGAGGCCATCTAGGCATGCAGCCATAGACAGGGTTGTATCTGTATTTTTCAATCTAGCCTTTCTGTATTCATTTCCTAAGCAAGCTCCTTACTCCTTCAGTTTACATTTAAGGATAAAAATAATCACAGAACTGCAGACAAGTGTGTATGTATCACTGAATTATTAGGTAACATTTCTTTGCCTCTGTTCAAAAGGTAAATGTAATAAATCTGCTATTTTTAGGCCTCAAAATGCAACACCATTTTAGATGAGAGAAATCAGAAACAGGTCATTAAAAGATGCTTTTAATCTGGCAACATACAGGAAAATTTAATTGTTGATTATTTAACACGATGATCCGGATATGACTTTCATCTGAGGAATGCCTTAAACTTCTGACTCTGAAAAGCTGAGAGCAGATAGCAGAGTAAGGATCATTTAATACTTACTTCATATCTCTTACTCTAAGTCTTCGTCTTAAGAACGAGCAGTGACCATTCTGTTGTGTCTCACCATACTATTAAAATCACTGCACTTGATTTGGACCTTTTAAAAGAGGAAGTGATTGCTGACTAGCAGATCAACTGAAATATCAGAGCAAAACTTCTGTGGATCATTTCTTTTATGAACATTAAGATCATTTATGGACTCTTTTTGGTTTACTCTTTTTGACGGTAAGATTCATCCTAGCTATTTTAATGTGTCTACACTGCTGTAAGTGTTCACATCCAAAGGGGTGATCCAGATTCCTTTTATAATCTCTGAGGCCAAATTCATCTGTTCATTTGCCTGGTTTTAGATGTCTACTGCCAGATAAGACTGATGTTTCCAGTATCTCATTTTTCTGTTTTGACTGTGAAAGGTGTCAACACAGCTAGCTCAGATGTTGAGGTCTACATTACAGACATTAAATTTAGACAAACAAATCCCACCCTTCCTTCCTCTATAACTGATCGCACAAATGATCCTGCTTTTCCAACATGAGACTCCAAAACTTAAACATTTCCAGCTCTTCCCTGAGTACATCTTTCATTTCAAATCTACGCAATTACATTAATCATGTGTTATGCCTTCCCACTATTATTTCATCGCCTAATGACAGTATCAGCAACAACAACAAAAAGAGGTAGAACATACAAGTATAGAAAGGGGAAGATATGGTCGGGCAAAAATATGTTCAAATGGTATGCTTGTAACATTCCTGTCGCATCTATGACTAGAAATTTGATATGTGAGGTATTATTCAATGATCTTGCTTTAATAGTTAACAGATCATTCCTGTTATATCCAATAAATCCTATTGATTGAACGGAATCAGATATTGCCCTAGGGTCAAAATGAAAACCAAAATACAGCCCAGTTGACCACAGTGTGACACACAGCAAAAATAAGACCCAGAATTTTCACCTCTGTGTAGCTTAAAATTTGACCAGAACTGGGAAGTTTATTCCCTGCACTGAGAGAGACCACAGTCTAAAGAAGGAAGTAGCTTTAGTCCAGCTACAATGGATTTCATTACATCAAAAGGGAAAAAACCAAGCAAAAAGACTCCTCCCTGGAAACCTGTAGCCCAACCTTAATTTTTTCTTTCATTCTATGTGCTTTTCGACAGATTGCAAGGATTACAAGATTACAGTTGGTGACTGCAAGCCTTGCTGTTGTTGACTACCTGGCAGATCACTGGAGAGACCATTAGAGGGAGCTGCCCATGATTTAGCCCATCACATCTGGATTTCAATCTCTATTACATCCAGAAATGCTAGCATAGCATCTAACACAGACACAAAGCCCTCATAAACAATTTGTAAGTCCCAAACATTGGTGTTATTCATGCACAAACCAATGACCAGCAGGTACAGTACCCAAACAAGCTGCTGCTCCCACCATAGCGTAAAGTCCCGGCGTGACGCAGTCTGCACCAGGCCTGCACCAGTTCCTGAAGATGATCCAGTCATGATGGTGATATGCCAGCTGCTCTACTCCGATCCCAACCATCCTGCCAGCCATGGCTCCAACAGCCATGCTGGGAATGAAAAGGCCTGAAGGGATCTTGAATAAAACATAGATACATGAACAACTTGACACAAAATTACTAATAATGAAATTAGTGATCAAACAATTTATTATTGGCAGTAAGAGAACCTAGTTCCCTTATTAGATGCTAGCTCAGAAGGCCATAGCCTTATGGCAGCCTACAGTCATGTTCCCCATGGCGTGAGACAGGTTTCTGCAGTGACTGAGTTTGTGTGGCTACCTGTGTATTAATAGCTTTATAAAATGTTAATGTGGGTTTTTTAAGTAATTTTGAAACCTACGTGCTGCATCATGCTGAATTTGATAGATAAATGGTGTTTCTGAATACTAGTCTGCTTTTAAAGTCAAGATGCTCCTGGTTTTGCCTTTATTGCTTTCTCAGCAGGAATTCAGGAGCTGCTGATGGTTCTGTCATGGGCCTGAGAACACGCTTCACTGAAAATGACATCTTGATTTCACCCTCTATCACATGCAGTACTTTATAGTTTCATTACTACTCTTTCAGGCTACGTCAGGACAGATTTTAAATTAAATGTCAAATGCAAAATAAAAATTCAGAGAAAGGAGGCTGACTGCTCAGAGGCAGCTATTTGTTCATCTCAGTTTGCTATATATTTTCCAGGAAGCTCTATGAATCATTACCGTGTTATCTGCTGTACGAACGAGTCACAAGTCCTTAAAAACCAGTATTAAAATGAGAAGGAAAAAAAAAAAAGAAAATGAAAATTCACTTTGCCTTGGCTAAGCGCGTTTCCTCTTAGATGTCAAGTGCATCTGCAAGCTGAGAGAAATTTCCTGGTGGAGAAGACAACTCAAATCTGTGGCATGGGCTTGCTTGGAGTTTTTGTTGTTTTTAGAGAAGAAGGGCTGTTATATATTTTTAATTCTGAAAATACACCTTGAGCTTCCTAGAGAACTAAACTAACAGCCTCAGCATGGCCCAGAGGTGTTAGGGCTGACAACAGCAGGTGCTATCTCCCCCACCATATAATTTTGCTGTTACAGTTGGATTGAGTTTTCTAGATTTGGTGGGTAAAGTTATTTTGTCTGTTCTTTTATAGAATGGTTGAAACTTTCAATTGCTTCTAACAAATTTTAAATATATAGAATAAATAAAGAACCACATATTAAATAAAGAACCAAACTCAGAAGTTTTTAAACAAATGAACAAACCTAACAACTGGCTGCCCGCCATAAATCCGTTTCTGCAGTGAAGGGCATCTCATTTCAAGTCCTTCTCCAGAAATATTACACCTGCAACATCTAACGGCTCTTAAACTCCCACTTGTTCTCCCTGCTCAGGAAATCAGCAGGACTTAGTCACTGGTCCTGAGTGACCTTCTACCATTCAATAGTTCTTGTCATCAGATGGAGAAAACAGAAAAGAAAACAAAACTTCAACAACTTCCTACTGTATTTTGGGTAAAAGGCCTTCTAAAAGATGGATCCTCAGTTCAAGAGCAGTATTTAAGGGGAAGATGAGATGCTTTAGCTTTGAGTGTGGTATAAAATATGAAATATGGTATATAACTCAAAAAAACCCGTATTATCATCTGCTCCAATAAGATCCAGAACCAAATGCTCCGATAATTGGACCGTAGACAGACAAATATGTGTTTTATATGGGCTCTAGCAATCAGAGATATATAAAACTCACCACAAACATCTTTGTATATATGGAAAGCTTGGATAAATTGTTCTTGGAACTTTCATCACTCATTTGTGGGGAGCAGGAGGAGTGGAAGGAAAAAGTTGCAAATCCAGAATAATCAAATCATGCATCTGTCAGTCCTCTCTCTCATTCCCTCTTTTTTCCTTAAAAAGGTGCTTAGAAAGATTCAAAAATAGAACTTTTCAGCAACTTATATTTTCGTGAGTTTTTAACTGCGCAAATCAGTAAATGTGAAGCTATTACTTCCCTGAGCATAGCTACCTTAAGGCACATTAAGACATTAATTTAACAACACAAACAACAATGTAAATAGCCCATATCCCTGAGAGAGCTGAAAGACAGCTGCAGTGGGAAGCATCTTGAATTTGCTTATTGGCAAAAGTGGATTTAAATCCCCACCCAGATTTCTTTTTCACTCAGTGAAATCACAGATGACTAGAAGGTGAAAGAGCATCCCTCTGCTGCGACAGGGGCCCACAGAGCAAGGTGCTGGCAGGTAGGTGAACTGGCAGGCATCTCAGTGATGCCTGCATGGCTGGGTGTAGGTCAGAAGCACACAAGCCCTGCCAGATGGACCATAGCTGCTGACAGCAACTCATCTGTGCCTTGTGCTCATGACAGCTTCTGCGCCTGTCCCTGATTTACCTTCATGCCAAAAGTGAATATCGTGATGACAATTTTAAACACCAAAGCTAAGGCGAGCTGCCACATGGCAGTGTAGACTCCAGGGCCAGCAGGTCTGTCGGGAATGTCATCCACCGGCCGGGTCATGTTTGGGTCATTGATGTAGTCGCAGAGCTGTGAGGACTCCAGGGCACCACAGTCATTGAAGAGCTCTGAGATCAGCTCGCTGGTGCTCCTCCGGGTGTAGGGGTTGGGGTAGGCGATGATGGCGGTGATAGCCGTTATCACTATGACCTCCAGGACTGGGTATTTCCCAAGTCTGGTGGTTTTTCGCCTCCTGCACCAAGCGATGTTGCATCGGATAAAGAGGGTCCCCCAGAGGCCACCGAAGACACCGAGCAGGATGAAGGGGAAGAGCTCAGCCATGTACCAGGGGGTATGGTACTCCACGTAGAACAGCACCAGTCGGCTGTTTCCAAAAGGATTGATGGACCTCAGTGTGAAGGCAGCCACAAGAGCAGCAAAAAATGACCTCCAGAGGGTTTTCAGAGGAAAGTAGTAGCTGACCTAAAAGCAAGCAGACTGTAAACATTTCACCGAGTGTGACAGAGGGAGTTTGCTTTAATTGCCATCACCATGTGTTTCACCTGTGACTCTATGTCTCACTTTGCTGGGAGCACTAGTCCTTACCACAGCCAGAACGTGTTCACGAAGGTATCAGAAAAGACATTTTCAGATTTCAGATAGGGAGCAGCAATCAGTTACAAATCGATAAATCTAAAGCCAAAGTTGCTGGGTAGAGATGGTAAGGTGGGTGCTCAACAGCTCAGCCCATGTGGCAGCAAGCTGAAAGCTGGAGAAACCTTAGCACAGGGATACATTTCCTGTTTGAAACATTTCATTTATTTGCCAGTGCTGTTCTCCTACTCAAATTAGGCTAAGATATCTCGTTATTTGTTATTACTAGAAATCAAAGATTATTTTTGCTTTAGAAGAAAAGTAAGCATATAAATATTTGAAAAATAAAAAGGAATCATAGAAAAAGCTATCAGATGAAAATATATTTATTGAAGCAAGCAAACTGTCAGGTCTCACCTCTTCAAGACTGAAAAGCACGCCTCCAATTGGAGCCCCAAAGGCAACAGAAACTCCTGCAGCAGCTGCAGCCGAAAGCACCTACAAAGCAAACATTTATGTACAAGGCATGAGTCCTTGGAAACACCGAGCATCCAGACAGGGAAATCAGAAACTATGTGAGCCAGCCTCACCTCTCTTCTCTTCCCTTCATTCTTGCTGTACTTTGAGAAAAGGCTGCTGAAGAAGTTCCCGCAGCAACAGGCCACGTGGACTAATGGCCCCTCTTTCCCAAGGCTGAGGCCTGAAGATACCACCAGAACCAAGGTGACTGTTTTGATTAAAAGTGTCCACTTGCCCAGGTAGCCCCTAATAATGAACCCGCTCAAGATGGTTTTTATCTGGAAAGCAGGAAGAACATGTTGAAGAGCTGAAGAAACCTTTTCTACTCCGAACTCACAGATGGAGTTAAAACTTCAGCGGAGTTAAAAAAAATTGCAGACTGCTTGAAAGTAGACAGTGATGGAAAGAAAGAAACCACAGGTAGGGCAACTTTCCCACAGGGATATATGAGCAGGGGTTAAGAAGACCACACTTTTACTGTTGTGATGGGTGGTCCCCTGCGTCAGTAAGGAGTCTCACAGAGATTAATAGAAATATGAAACTCTCACATATCTCCTTGGCTTACAGGATCAGAGTTAAACTAGACTCAACTTTAACAAAGCAGAAAAAAAAGCAAATAAACAACCACAGACTTTCCCCAGTTAAAAGAAGAAAAAAAAAGTTCTCAATGTTTGGAATGGCCATGCCATAAAAGCATGCAAGTATTATGAAATGAGAAAGTCCAAGAGATCTTACTTTAACACTTTTCCTCTTAACTTTGCATGCGAGTGGCTAGAATAGAGCACAATGCACATGCATGACACATGGGTTTCAGGGTGAGATTTGGGAAATGGGCTGGAGCTGAGCATCACCTCATGAGGCATTTACCACTTGGATATTAGATGTACAGGTAACGATGAAAACTTTAAAAACACTTACAGATATATCAAACATATAACACACACAAATGTGACTAATGTGAAACATGGAAATTATTTAAATATTTCAAATTATTTGTGGGGGGTTTTGGGTTTTTTTGTAATCGGCTATGAAACATTTGGACGCTTCTCCTAGAGATGAAGAAAAAAAAGTATGCCAAGATTTCTAAAATTTGGGCTGTTGATTCTATCTGCCAGATTCCTAAGTAATAACCCCAATGGCTCTACAGTAGTTTTAACAAAAGGCTGCCCTGATTTCAAAAATTTTGAGTAGCTATGCTGCTTGAATTACAGAGTTCCTTATTTTAACAGCTTAAATATGGACTGAGGCTCAATATGTAAAACATTGAAAACCAAGCAGATATTTTGGCTGCCATAATGCTCTCACACCAGCATGATATTGTGTACAAGGACACAATTTGCAGAAGACGAACACCAGGCGCTTTTCAGGTATCCCAAATGATGGGTATCTCACATCTTCAGTAGCTTATGAAACTTTAGCTTTATAGCCCTCCCTCTTCATTTTATTTTGATTTTGTTTAAAGCTTAGTGTAGAAAAAGGCTGATTCTGTAACTGGCCAAAGTAATTTCATGCAAGGAAAATTCTATATAATCTTCTAGCTGGTATGTGTCTCAGCCACAAAACATTGGAGTCCGTGAAGTGATCACTGGGAGCCGTTAATTTTTAATTCAAGCTCTGGTATTGAAGTAATATGTACATTAACCTGTCACAACGGCATTTGAACATTTTCTACTATGAAAAATTTAGATGGACACCATAAAGGCAAGTTATACGAAGGAATGAAGCAGATGAGATGGAAAGACAATCTCCTCATTCTTATGCTATCATGTAGTACAGCTCAGGAGTGGGAAAAGGCAACAAATTATCATTTCTTTGTTTGGTTTGGTATTTGGATATTCATCCACAAAGGGAAACTCACCTCTGGGATTCCAGAGCCACAGGCATAGGGAGCAAACACTCTGACCAGGGAGACTGCCAGGAAAGCAAAACATAGAGCCCACATAATGTATAGAAAATAGTTTAGAATGTAAGCACTTGCACCCTAGAAAAATAATAGTAACAAACATTGTTAGACAAATGCAGGTTGGTAAATCTCACACTTCTACTAGGGATCGTGATGGCATGGAGCCTGGTCTTTTCATTTACATGCTAGCTGCTGTTTTTCCTCAGGAAGGACAAATGACTTTATATACTCCAACAATTTTATTACTCATGGAAAGAAGCAGCATACTAATATATACCTAGCCCAATCCATACAGTCTGTTTGCAAGGAACCCAAACACCTTAAACAGAGCATCCTTCAAACACTAAAAAATAAAGCCAACCACAAAAAGTTCCAAAACATCAAACAAATCTGTCATAAGGGCAAAAGTAACTGGCGATAACAAACCACCTTAATGAAGGAATCTGCTATGTCCATGCCATGGTGGGTGACAGGGAATGAGACCCTGATACATCTTTTTCTGAGGGCTGGTGTTCAAAGGTCAGCTATCCATGCAGATGTTGATCTTTTCAAATGACATCCCTGTGTATATCAGTAGCCAGTTCAGTTCACAAACAGGAAGGGTAAAACCATAAATAAATCCTTTTCTTCTATATGATGCTATCTATGATAGAGTTGAAAATCATTTGAAAACATAAAGCTTGGCAGATTGCACACAGACACATCTCTGCCATTTTTGCCCTGATATTTTAAAAGCATTCCAGTCGATAATGAAATGTATCTTCAAACAGAATAGCTTTGCTTTACTTACAGAATGGAAATGCTAATGATCATTAGCAACCATTGACTGTGCAGTGCCAAAGTGGAAGCATAGTCAATATAATATAATAAAAAATATTATGTATAGTATACAAATATAATATCAATAATAGATAATAATATAATAATATAAGACCTTCAGGCTTTCTACCTGTGTCCAATAGTCAAGTCAAAACTGTTGTTAAAGTCTGCCTTAGATATCTCTCCCTCTTCACAAGCATAACTTTTAGATTAATTTCAAAAACCACACACACTGGAGAATCTAGTCAGAGGCATCAAATTGATACAAGGAGCTTAAGCCTTCAGGCAATCTCCTCTAGCAACATGACACTACAGAATAAAAAACAGGATGAACCTCAGTGCCTGAATTGGTATGAATCCTTCACCTCTAAGTGAACTCTCCCTACTGGATGCAATCCCAGCTGCTCAAGAACATCAGGGCCCCTGTATTTGCTCTACAGGACAGCAGCCTGGATATCAACATTATGATAAATCAAGTAGGAAAACAGGCATTAATCAGTTGTACTGTGTCTTCAGTTAACAGAGCTGGCCAAGCCCATTTCCCAGTCATAAAAAAAACTAGAGCTGAGAAGCCTCCCTGTTTGCAAGCCTGCAAGGAATCAACCTTTAACAGCACGGATGCTTGCTAGCCTCATTTTCCAGGTCTCTGTCCAATTGAAAAGACCATAAGAGAACCACTACCCTTATCCTTACAGATATATTTGGAAGAAGGGCAATCTGTTAGGGTCCTCTTGTGCTTTCTGAAGTTAGCACCTGGCTTTGCTGATAACAGCAGAAGAGCAGTACTATGCCATCCCCCAATGCCCTGAGACTAAGCAGTCATGGATCCCACACTTACAGTGATTGACATCCATCTATAGTAACCATGGATCTTTGTTGCTACAGCTGAAGACAGTCTCATGAATGTCTTCTCCTAGTACTTTCAATTACAAACAGCTATGACAATATTTACTCTTCCTCCAGAGAAAACTCTGCCCCAGGGCAAAATTCTCCTGTCAGTGTGAACCTGGAGTAACTCCAAAGAGGACCAATGCCATTACAACAATTTGGCCTTACAACATTGAGTGAAAGCTGTAGTTTTGCTTCTAAATTCACTGGAGTCAAATTAACTTTGTTTCTTTTTACTACTTCTTCTTTCACATGTCAGAAGTCATATGAAAACTATGTCAGCTCATTACTGCAATCACACATACACCTACAGCACTGTGGCAGGACCCCACAAGAGTCTATATGGCCAGTTCAGTCTTACCCCTTGGGACAACTTTCATTGTTACATTTTCCAGATATCTGGCATTCTGCAGGTCCAATTGCAGCAGTTTCTAATGATTAGTAATAAGAAAGCCTTTGGGAAGTGAAGTAGTTAGTAACTCGGTATAGCAAACGGCTCATTTCTCATTCATTACGTGATCACAGTGTGGGTTGTGATCAATGGTGCAGAGTCCAGCTGGAGGCCTGTAGCTTGCGGTGTTCCCCAGCAGTCAGTACTGGGTCCAGTCCTGTTCAACTGACTCATCAACGACCTGGATGAAGGGACAGAGTGTACCTTCAGCAAGGTCGGCAATGATACAAAACTGGGAGGAGCAGCTGATATCCCAGAAGGCTGCGCTGCCACTCAATGAGACCTGGACAGGCTGGAGAGCTGGGCAGAAAGGAACCTAATGAAGTTCAACAAAGGCCAATGTAAGGTCCTCCACCTTGGGAGGAGCAACCCCGTGCACCAGTACAGACTAGGGCCTGACCTGCTGGAAGGCAGCTCTGCAGAGATGGACCTGGGAGCGCTGGTGGACAGCAAGTTGACCATGAGCCAACAGTGTGCCCTGGTGGCCAAGAAGGCCAATGGGATCCTGGGGTGCATTAGGA
>JAVJGI010000014.1:96203114-96231963 GCA_035590275.1 Ibycter americanus
GATCTTATCAATGCATATAAATATCTTAAGGGTGAGTGTCAAGAGGATGGTTCCAGGCTTTTTTCAGTGGTGCCCAGAGACGGGACAAGGGGCAATGGGCACAAACTGCAACACGGGAAGTTCCATCTGAATATGAGGAAAAACTTCTTTATTCTGAGGGTGACAGAGCACTGGAACAGGCTGCCCAGAGGGGCTGTGGAGTCTGCTTCTCTGGAGATACTCAAAACCCACCTGGATGCGATCCTGTGCAACCTGTTCTCGGTGAACCTGCTTTAGCAGGGGGTTGGACTAGATGATCTCCAAAGGTCCCTTCCAACCCCAACCATTCCGTGATTCTGTAATTACTAAGGCCCTGGATCAGTAAAAGCCTTAAGCATGTACACTGGAATCAGAGACCAAAAAAGCTCATCAGCAGAGACGATCCTGCTAAGACCTTTTCCACTAGTGGCTCAAAGGACTCACCCTGGCAACAATAGCAATGAAGCAAGTAAGGGAACTGAGCAAAATTTTGTATTTTAGTTCGCAAGGCTGAGCAGTATTACAGATCTGGTGTCAGTCCAGTTTAGGTACAAATGGAACACAAAAACAACCCTCACAAAGTCAGAATACAGAAATAAACCACATCCCTCAGGATGCCATCCAATGCTTGTTTTCTCCAGAGGCCCAGAGCTCTATTCTGACTCGACTGGGAATCTACAACTTGCAGACTCCCTGTGGACCTTACAGCAATGCACCTCCTCAAGGCTCTCAAGACTGACAGATTCAAGGCTGCAAAATCGGCAAGTGGGTTCCAAGTATAGAGGGACTTCCCTCTCTTGCAGGTCTCATCTTCATGACAGGAGATCCAGAAGCCCAGGGATGGGAGTCCAGTCCATTGCTGGATCCAATGTCACAAGCTATGAAAGACATGGGGTCCGTTCCTCTACTTTGAATAGGTGTAAGGCACCAGAAATGGGGTCCTCACCTCCAGTGAAGTTGAGGTTGGGACCAAGCTGGATCTGCAGAATAGGGAAGGTCCAAGTCACCAGCTACTGGCTAGAGATCGAGCTGAAGTGGGTGGCATCTGATGTGCTTTAACACATCCAGTCCTGCAGAGAATTTGAGGTTTTGAAACTCCCTCACATCAAAAAAAGCTCTTCACCTGTTCTTTGGAAGCAGTTCGGGACCCGAGGGATGAAGGATATAATTGGCCTACAAAAACAGTGATTAGGGAAGAAAACATAGCCTGGTAGGTGTCTGATACGCTGTTATGTTTTCCATAATAATTTATATCAAGGCTCTGCTTTGGGCTCATTTCATAGGAGAACTGCAATGAAAACATTTTTCAAGAGATGCCATACGAAATGTCACAATTCTCAGTGAGAAGACATGTACAGGGTTTATCACAGCCATAAATCAGCAAAACCACAAGGAAGAAATGATCTAAATCTTAGTCCCCAAAATGTCAAATTTAGTTGGCTATGATGAGAAAGGGTCACAGTCATGCATAAAAAAGAAGACGTGTCTGACCAGAGTACCTTTAGGGAAATTGTTCCAAATACTTTTTGCCTAAAATGTGCTCCAAATTAGTCCTTCTGTACCCTGTTGTTTTATAGGGCTGTTATGGAAATGTTGGGCACAAAGTGAAGCAACGTTAAAAAAAATTTTAAAAAAAGGAAAATTATTCTGAAACTCAGTCAGGTTCACCCTCCTAGAGTTTCTGCAGCTATAGGAATCATGCAAGACTTGCCCATTTCTTAAGCTTTTTGGTACCGAACAGAATTTTTACTTCCCATATTCACATTTTTGTTGGGCTTTGCCTGGGATTTCAACGTAACAGTATTATTAATATTTACAGCATCCATCGGGCCGTGGCAGCCAGAAACCCACAGGTCTTAAAGGCCCATTTGTTTAAAGAAAGAGCCTAAAACTAAGGCAAGATGAACCTTCTTTCCCCGCTGTGACAGTACACTAGCAAGTGAGAAGCCCATCTTGAATACAAAGTGAGTGAAGTTTCACAGTGCCCACCTAGCTGATACCTTTCTTACAAGCCATGGCATACAACAGTCATGACTACTGATTTCAAGTAGCAGGTGAAAGCAATAAATTTTCTAAAGGATGTGCTCCATTTATATATTCCAGCCTTTCAGAGTAACAACATGTCAAACACATGCACAGGATTTCCAAGTCCCATAACAATTTTAACAGTCTCCTATTTTTTCTCCTCCCACAATTTTTTTGTTCTCTTAAATTACAACACCATCCCCAGTCCTGCAACTTTATACCAGGGTAACATTTCTTCACTGTTACAAAGAGACAACTGCCCAAACCATCTTGTTGATGAAGACAAGCGCAAACTGTGCAAACCTCTGGCAAAGGGAAGCTTGGCACTGTGGACTGGCAAATGTGCAGAAATTTTTGCCTGCGATTAAATGGTGGCAATATTCAGGAACAGTGAGCACCCCACTACTTTCACTAAGGTTAATTAGAACTATGGAAAATTGGGCTATACATATTCACAGACACTCTCATCTAATAGTATTTGTGCAGTAAACCTAAAGCAGCACTGAAGGGAACATGAATGACAAACTTGTACGGTGACGAAGGTGCCCTCAAACACTTTCTGCAGGATCAAACTACCTCCACGCTGGGGGAAGAGCCAAGACAACTTAAGTCACCCATTTTTTAACTGCCTGACTGGAGATGATTTATCCCATAGAAGTATATATTTTCTTCTCCTATTATTGACCAAACTGCATTACCAGATAGTTTTTTAAAAGTCCCATTACATACTTAAGCCAGTTCTCTTCAAAGCCACGTTCATCCCACCTCCATGTCATATTCAATTTTTGTCATATTCAAGTCACCTGCAGAAATGGGGAGGAGGGGGGATCCAAGACAGTAAATCTGCCAAAAATTTGAGTTATGAAGGGATCAATATTATTCAATACATTGAATAGCTTAAGTTGAAAATAAAATGTCTTTTTTTGTATTTTTTTATAAAAGTGTCATCTGCTAAAAGGAATATAGGAAGACTTATTTTGATTCTCTTCAAAATGAAACTTTCACCTGCTCTGCTTTGAAATAGCATCCTTTGTGTTTAAAATTACTATAACTTTGAGCAAAAAGTATAGAAAAAAAACCCCAGTCTTAAAATACAAGTTTCATGTCAGTCCAGATCAGCTTTTTCCCTTCCTGCCCTCTCCCCCTGCAAATTGTTCACCTTGGCCATCTCCCAAGGAGCCCATTATTTCCCCAGCTTTCGGCGCTAGCTGAATGTTTTGCTGTTTGACAGAGAAACTGATTGCAAGGGTGTAACGAGCAGTTCTTATGCAGCTTCCACTACTACTCAGAGCATTTGAATACATAGAAACCATCTGCAATCCCCCAAATTTCCTCTTAAATGTATTTGTTAGGCATCATCTCTTTTGCCCCATAAAATTGTGTTTAAAGGAAAAAAAATTGGATAGCAGCTCAGGTTCCCTGGTGAATATGTTATGAGTGTTATGAAACACTTTTGGTTTAATACTGCTAAAAAGAGAAAGCGATCTTGCAGTTTTCCAATTTCCATCACACATGACACTGAAACAATAGGACCTCTTCCAAGTTAAGCAGGTATTGCATGTGGAAATGTCTTTTTTTGCAGCACATTCAGTTCATTACTTTCAGAGAAACTCTCTGGAGGGAGCATCAGCAAGTATGAAAAAAAGGCATTGCCTGGCCTGCTGTGACCCCAGCCTAATCAGGTCTCCCGTACCTCAGACTGGCCCACAAGAAGTTCAGACCATTTCTGCCACTGGGGACATTTGTCCCTGTCATCGAATGTAGTTTCATTAGACGTCCAGCAGCACTGCTCGTGGCTGTACCAGAAGGCAGACAGGCAGACACCCTCTTTCAGGTCTGTCATCCAATCCACAGCTAAATCTATCACTCCAGCTAACGTGCCTGGGAAAAGAAATGCAGAAAGAGAAACCGTGGCATTAAAAAATATCAAGTTGCAAGGAAAATATATCTCATTATAACAACAGGGGGAAAAAAAAACCATGATCTGGGGAAGCAGCTGCGATGTAAGCATTAATATACCAAAGACCTGGGGGCAATCATGAGTTCGCAAAGAAACAGGCACACCAGCTTGTTGCCTAAGCTTTAATGCTCTCTCATAAGCTTTCATTTGAAATATTACAGTTTTCACACTGACTGATTGGCAAGTAGGGAAGACATAACTGACGTATGGCCTGATCCTGCAGCCTGTCCCAGGCAGGTGGACCATTTGACTGAGGTAAGGAGGACATCATGCGGGGTCTCTGTGCTCTTGCTAAGCTGCAGGTCTCAGACCACACTGTGTATTTCAGGAGCGGGGGAGGAGGAAGATACCTGTGTTTTCCTATAGCCTTACTGGTCCCAACACATCAACCTTTTAGAAGAATGATTTCAGTACAGAAACAATACAGATGCCAAATTCTGACTTAATCACTTAAGAGAACCGGGCTCTCGATGTGCACCTTCATTAGCAATCCAAACATGCAGCAGAAAATTATCCTCCAAATCCTTTCTGTAGCAAACCTCCCCTTACTTCAGTTTTTCTCCAGTAATTACACAGAGCTACAGCGACACCCGGTGGCCACCGAACACAGGCACAGGTAAAATTTCTGTGACCAGACACAAAAAAAAGAAAATCTTGCTTTCCTAGGGCATTTGCCTCGCAGCAATAAGAACCTGCCCCAGCAGCAGCACCCCCAGGGCAGATGCCAGCTGGAAGGGGGAGGCTGGGAGCAGCCACAGCACAGCAAGGCAGACCTGCGTTCGGTCCCCGTGTCCATCGTTTCTGGAAAGCATTAAACCACCAGCAGGTAGAAGAGTCATTTAGTGTTTTCTGAATCCCTCTCGTACACAGTGGAAAGAAGAAGTCAACATTATTTTTACGAGTAATCATTAATAGAATTGGAATATATCATTAACAGAATAGGAAACCAGTAATGGATTTAAACAGAATTTATCAGCGCATTTCAGTAGGACTAAAACACTGGGGGAAAAATGCTTTGGAAAATGTGAAATGGTTTGGGTTTATGTTTCCAAAACTTCTAGTTTTATGGCTCCTGCTAAGAATGTAATTGCATGTAGCAGGGGTGGGAACTGCTCCCCTTCCCACTAGCAGCTGGGGCACACAGGTGGGTTCAAGAGCCAGTTTATTCAACCTTGACCTAAAGATTTCTGCTTTTGATTTCTGTGAAAAAGGAAAAGAAGTTCATTTCAAATAATTCAGGCATGTGCAACCTGTTTTTTATTCCATAGAACAGGAAAGAACCACCAGTGTTCACAGAGCCTTACACATAAATGTATCTTCTCGCTCCCTCAAGGAGGACACTTGTCCCTACACTGACAAGCAATGTGACTAGGGTAGCAGTGAAGAATTTTTGTTGTATAGGAATAACCTGAAGAACTATACAGATATACTAGACAAGGTCACAAAAAAAAAGCTGCAGAAGGGAGTAAGGACATCTGTTCCAATTATTTTCTATCATGAAGACCTTGCCTTTCTATTGCTTAGTCTCTTCCATTTTTCCAAGTTTCTATGGAAACAATGAACCATATTCTTAGATGATCATATATCACCGTGCTGCTAGTAACATCAGCATGTGTAGCTTACTGAGTTTTGCAGTAAACTCTAAATTCTCCAATCTTCTGAAAGTTTAAGAAACCATACAAAGAATTCTCATCCCTTGGACACAGGCACCAAATGCTGTGCCTCTTGCGTCTCTTGATGGACCTTGATAACTACCCCAATCTTCAAAGCTCACATCACACTTAACCAGACAATTGAGTATTAACGCTGCCTAGCAGAAGGTGCAAAGGAAGGCAGGCTTTTGAACCTTTTCCCCCAATAAAGTTAACAAAGAGAGTGAGGAACAAACATGCAGTTCTCTAATATAACAAGCTCACATGCACCCCAGTACTTCTAGGAAAATGTGCTTAATTATGCAGCTGATCTAATCCCTTTTTCCAAATGCTTTGGGACCCACATAAGGAGTAAAATGCTACATGCAATTTACTACACATGCTTCACAGAGAAGAAAATCATGAGAGGGCAGGATCAGCACTTGCAGGATAATAGTGCAACAGTGAATGCTTCATAAGACTCATGAGCAGGGCTAGAAGTTTTCCAAGTTCTGAATCTTTGCAACTTTAAGTTAAATTAATGGAAGTTGCAGACTGTTCAGCATCTCAGAAAGACAAGCCTTTAGTTTCTTGTGCTTACCATGGCTGTCTAGACTGTAATAGAGTGTAAGTTTATCTCCCTACTTCTGCCATTAAAGGAACTGAACTTGTTCCCTTTCTATGTAACCTCCTGCCCAGAATGAAAAATAATGAAGCACTCCAAAGCCAGGGAATGCTGAATTTCATTTTACAGATTAGCCTTTTATATGTTTCCTTTTCCTTTGGATGGTGATAGCTAATACTCATCCTTTACAATGCCCTAATGAGAATGCTAAAATATTGCTTTGAAAACACAGTTTTCCTGATGCACCTGTGCCAGAAAACAGCATCACTCGCTGAGGCTGAGACAGTGGCTCTCCATCTTTGCCCTGTCCCAGAAACACTGAAGGCACAGACCACATGTGTCATTTCAATCACAGGCAGAAAACATCTACAGGGCTCAGCCCAGATCACGAGCACACAGGTAATTTTTGTTCTCTAGCTGATTCACAAGTCCTTGTTCCAATTTAAAAAGAGGCGAATTTGATTTGACTCTTTGAGGTAAAACATGTTGCTCTTCACCCTTGTCACTGAAAAGGGTGCAGAAGCTCACGCATCTCAGCTGCAGCTTCCCCCGACCTCCATTCCCAAGCTGGACCTGGCAGTCAGCAGGAGGTTTCATTGCAAACTGGGACCGAAATAAACCTTCTGGGATATTTTTACTAAAATGGGAGCACGTGAGTGTACACCATATTCTCTGTGTGAGTGAGGGGATTACTGACCTGCTTGTGGGAGGTTGCTAGAGCCCTCAAGGGCTTGCTCTAACTGTATTTGCAAACAGAATTCTCCATACCAGATGAGGCCAGCCCTGGCCTTCAGGCAGTGTTTGGCAGCCCTGGTAGCACACACAGGCTGTCAGACTCTCTTCCCGTCTTGCCCTCCCATCAAAGCTTTTGTGGAAACAAGCGTATCTCTACAAAATAACATAATTGGCCAAAAACGTCACTTCAGCAACATTTTCTCAAGAACTTCCCCAGTACTTCTGCGACTCCTGAACAACTGTGATAAACATATTAACTTGTCGGTTGGTAAGCAGGAAATTCATACCACTTGGAAACTGTGAAACTTCACATCATGCTTTTACCAAGCAGCATGATAGAAGAGCACCCTGACATCACTGAAAAAGCATTAAAAATGGCAGCTGTTTCAACTTGGTAAGACAAGTGCAGCTTTCCAAGTTGGAAGATGTGCTAAAACGAGCACAAAACAGGAGCAGTTCAGGAATTAATGGATTTGCCATCTGAGTTTGAGCAGGCTGTTAAATATGTAATGTCTGTCTGTCCTGGAAGCAGGTCTGAAACTGTTTTCCCTTCATGCATATATAAAGAAGATCACCCAGTGAATATAGCAATTTACAAAGCTCTCCTTTGAGTGTCCACAGCCAACATTTTCCGCTCATCATATCTACTTGCAGAATTAAAGTGAAGACAAGAAAGAAAATCCTACCAATAAAATTGACTTCTGTGAATCAAAAATTCAGAGTCGAAGTAGCCCATCGAGTGTAAAGTGCTCAGATGCATATTTCCAAAAGCAATAGAAAAATCCCTCTACTTGCAAATAACATTTTTTCTAGGTCAGCACTCAGCAGGAGACTTTGCAAGAGGGTATTTTTCGTAAGAATTATAACTACATGGATGCATAGCTGTCTTTTTAACTTGAAACATCAGTGGAGAGACAATGAAGTACAAAGAGAAGCTGATGGCACTGCAGCAAACTTGGGTGAGATGGTTTCAGGCATAACTGTAACACTAACGCACACGTACCTGCCAGTAGTCCTATGAGAAGCATTACAACCCATCCTGACCAGGCATCCAGCAGACTCTTGATGAACTCCCATATGGATTCCTTACTTTTGCTTGTAATCTGAAATTAAACAGATATATATAGACATGTTGCTGATTCAGACTGACACAGTTTAATGTATAATGTTTAAAACAAAATATATTTAACCTCCTAGAAGGTGTATACAATTTCTCTACTGTCCCCAGTCCCAATCATTTTTGAGAGATGTTCTGCTAAGTTGTTGGAAACCCTTTCATATTTACAAACTCAATATATACCACATCCATATATTTAGAAGTCCTCCTCAAGTCATACAAGGTAGGAAGCCATAACTTCAGAAAACCGCTTGTTTCTCTCACCACCAGGATGGTTGTAACCCAGGAGCTGCAAAGCATCAAAGCCAGACACCTTTACCTTTCTGTGGCGGTCAGTGTCACGTGATTTCTCCCGCAGCCAGTCGATGGTGTGGAAATCTTCATAAGTTCCAACATCGGGGAAAGGCTCATCCAGAAAATCCATCAGGTTGCCAGAACCATTCATGTCTCCTGCATTGACCATATTAGGGTCTGTATGTAGAGGGAAAACAAGTATGTCAATAAATTCATGCAGCTCTGCCAGACATTTCAGAATCAAGTTTTCCAAAATACCTCCACAAACCACAAACTCAAGAGAGCGTGAGTCAGCAGTCCTGCTGAGCACTTACTGAAATCTGTGCATTGCCACTAGAAAAAGTATTTTGCTGAATACTACTTCAACAGCTTAGCAAACCCTAAAAAGCACGTACAAAACCCACAGTGTCCAAGTGCAGAAGTACCAGCTTTCCTGAAAACAGCCACAAAACCCAGGATGGTTCTGGGCTTCTTCTGCAGTGATGCATCCTGATCCCATGCCAGAAGTGCCCTGTCTGCAAGGAGATCATGGAGTAGGCCAGGTCACCAGCTCAGACAACAAAAGATAACACACTAGAATTTACAATTCATCAGGAACTGCAGATTTTGCATGACACTGTTAGTCATAGCTCTGCAGTGTTGTCTAGTTTTGCATGCTTAAATCTCCCTGCATTGCTTCACTTTCCTTCCACTGTTCAGAAGGCAAAGCTCAAGATCACGGTATGTCTGCTTTGCATCAGGTCTGGAAATGCAGTATCTTCTTCAGGATTGTTTCTCAAAGGCTAGGAGCAGAACTATTCTTGGGAGAACCTCAGTGGTCACCTTCTGTCCCATATACAAACTTCCCAAATTTGCTTGTAAGAAAGCAGGGAGACAAATAGACACCACATGTCCTGCTAAAGCACAAGAGGAAATATGAAGATACCTATCCCCAAACTGTAACAAACAGTTACCAGAGGCATTTGATAGTTAAGAGGAGATCAAAGTAGGCTGTGAAATAATATACACTCTAGAGTGTGGCACACAGGCTAAGTGGACATTTTCAGCCCAGAAGTTTTTGGGGACATGGTTTCTGGGTTTACAAACTACAGATACAAGAGCAGAGTAACATCCATGCCCATTGCTCTGAGGTCCTGGAAACTACACCTCATTCATGCAATCCACATAAGCAAAGCATGAAGAAGTTAACTTACAACCACTGGACCTCCCTTCCCCACAGAGAGCTCAGCAACATCTGGCTAGGTGTAAAAATGACTGTTATCTTCTTTAAAGGTCAAGTCCCAAAGTAGTCACGAATATGACAAGCTCCAGAAATGGTTGACCTCATTCCTGGTGAAGGAAGCCTTTAACAGCATGAGAATCTATTAAATGAAGTGGTTTAAGCACACAGGGTTGGATTCATCCAACTTAACTTCAGCCATCCAAATGTTTGGTGTCTGAACGGTAAGAACCACCTAGGCTGCCTCTAAAGACAGAGGAAGATGTGCGTAAAGGTGTGTGGCAGGAGAGTGCCTGCTCCTTTAAAGGTATCTGGTCAAGGACCTTTTTCAGTGCCATAAGGGATAACAAGCGAAGCAGGAAGCCTAACAGGAACATAGAGGGACACAAACCTGATGCAGACGATAAGGGAGATGGGAATGGGAACCATACCTGGTCAGTCACACTCACTGATGAGGGCGGTGTAAGAGTGTCTATTCCAGTGAAGTTGTCTGACTGGGGACCTTGTCAACTGGGAAACTATGGGAGACAGAGGGGGAACTGGGAACAAAATACACAGAGACACAGACGTGACAAAGCAAACGTGGAGGCCATGACAAGAAACAAACTTCACCACTCATACTAATTGAAGAGCTGTTAATTGTGTGTGTGCGCCACTGGGATACATGCTCAGCTTTGCTACTGGTTGAACTTGCACATGGGAAAGTAGCAGTTGTGTCCCCCAGCCTGGGCAGAGACCCCAGGTCCATGTGCTGGGCTCCAGCAGCTGGGCAGGAGGGTCCTGGGCCAGGGTGGCTGGAGGAGGCAGCCGTGTGCTTCTACATCACTTAACAAAGTGTTGCTCTAAAGAGTCATTAATCCCATCCATCCTAAAATTGGTGCCTGGGAAACAGGGTCTTCCAGAGAGTACCTAGGGTTTGTAACCAGAAATAGCAAGCCTAAAAAAAAACCCCAGCTAACAGGGCATTACAAGCAAAAAAACCCACACGAAAACACATAAGAAAAAATGGTGACAGATACAGGCTTCAGGGGCTTTATAGAACTGACCCAGGAGAGTCCTGACAGACACAAAATAACTTTTGCAAATCACTGACGAGGTTAGCACGGTACTAACAACCACTGTCCGCTTTCCTCCATCAGGTATGGAAACACGGACTTCACAAGTAAAGAAATTGGATCTTTGAATCTGTGAGGAAATCTCCCAGTTCTGTAATTGGAACAGGCAAAAATGTGGCAGATAAGCTTTTAAACAACTGTCCACGCACCCTGCTGCTCTGCTTAGTCCCCCTTTATTTGCTGCCTTTTTTATTCCCTCTCTCCATTTTCAACTGTTTTACTTGAATGCTCTCCATTTAATATTTTTCCCTAGTGAGGACTGTAGGGATATAACAAGCGTGAATACTCAGCTTTGTCAGTGTCTGCTCTTTGCACTCCACTGGGTAGGACTTTCTGGGCGACACAGACAATGTGCTCAGCACAAGCAGCTGAGAAAAGCATTATCTTGCAGGCAACCAGCAGGTCACCATTATAATGCTATAGAAGCCTTTTTAAGTGCGGAAATCAAGTAATCTCCAAGCACCGTGACATGTTTGTCTGAAAGAGAATCAAGCAAGGGAGCTGCAGCCTGGGGAAGGAAACCAAATGCAGAGCAGGTGTCCCTCATGGTGCTGCTGAGCACAAATAAGCTGCTGCAAGATTAAGGAGATTTAAAAAGCAGCAGGTAAGAGGAGTGGCAATTGAGAATAGCAATACTTCACCAGATGAGAGCACACTCCTACATTTACTAAAGGAAACTACAGTCTGAAGGTGGGATGCTGTGGCTGACACCAGGGAGCTGAAGTTGCAAGTGGACCTTGAGTTCAAGTGTCTTGTATACCATGACCAAGAACTGGAATGGAAACCTGAAATGAGGTGAAAGGATAAGACCATGCTATTATTTTGTAACGTTGTGATATTTTGCAGATCATTTACTTCACGCTATACTTCCCAGACAGTGAAGAAGGACCTGTGAAGAACATGCAGTTCAGACTGCTTGCCTGCATAAGGCAGCCCTCCCTGCTACATAAAAATTCTGGAAACTCTTGTGCTGAAAGCATTGGCAAGTTTTCCTTATACTACAAGAAAACTACCCAATATGCTAGTTATATCACATAAAAAATAGCTTCTTAAGTATGTTGTCAATGCCCAGCACATGACAGTATTGTGATGGATAATACCAGGCCAGACCACAAGTATGTAGGGTAATTACAATCTCAGCCTGAATCTACCCCAAAAATACGTGCTACACAACACGTCCAGGGAAAGGAAAATGTGCTAGAGACCACAGGGACATGGAAGACTGAGAAAACAAACAAAGTTTAAACTAGGTAGCGTACCAATACCTGGAAATTGCAGCTAGCTGAATGATGATCAGACTTACAGTTCACTTCGGGTACTAACTACACTTTTGAAAGCAGAGATGTGATACCAGATTATGCAAAACCCAATTTTAGTAAGTAAAACCTATACAGCACTTTTGAACCAAGTACTACAGCATTCCCATCTTAAGTCCTAGCACTAAGAACCACAAGTATCTATTTCTCTTTATTTTGCATTTATTTATGTCACCTTACTTCAGCATCTGAAATAATCTCCAAAATTTATATCAGGAGAAGCTAACTTGCCCTCTTGGAGATGCTTGCAGACATGCTTCCAGTTCTACTGGCAGAACTGGAGCCTTACACATATAACTCAGTTATATATATTTTAATGCAATACATGTAGGTTAGGGCAAATTAATCTCATCCAAACATAAATTGTAGCCACATGTACTGCAGCAATCCACCCCGAAGACGGCAACAGTATGAGCATTCATGATGCGAGTTGTCTCACCTAACATGAGAAATCTGCACTAGACTCTGGCCACTAAAACCTAGACTCCTTTCGTTGCTGATGAGAGGCAGTAAACTCTATTCAGATGTAATTTATCAGATGTATTTAGATATTTACATTAGAGACAGGTTGTTTCCCAGAAGTACTAGTTTCTGTTTACTGATTACAAAGAGGTCAGAGGTAGACATCCACATCTCATCAAATGAGTCCAACACCACCAATTCAAAAGAAAACACTGCAATACCATTACATGCAGAATTAGTAACAAATGCAAGTTATGGTCACTCAAACACCTGAACACCTAAGAGATTTGGATACTCTGGCAGAGCTTATATACACTGAAAGCCATTGAATCTGAGTAACTGACATATGTATTTTGCCCCTTCGTTGTTCTGTGTCTTAGACATCCTTGCTGTCCTTTCCACTACTTTTCCAGATGCTGATGCAACATAATCTGTGCAAGGACAAACACTTCCTGCTTAGTCCCTTATTCTTTTCCTAATAATTCCTGGCATTCCACCAGCTTTTCCTGGGGCAGACATCCAACATTTTCACTGAGCGGTCTGCTATGACTCCAGGCTATGCTCTATGAGAGGCAGTGGCCAGTTTGGAGCCCATCATTCTGTGGTCTCTTAGGTACATTCTCCCCATTGCTTTGGCTTTATTGACTTTGAATTACATCTGCCATTTTAATCCCTGAAATGCAGTAGAGAGTCTTCTTCAGCATTTAACAGTAAGCTCTCACTTTTACTGACTAGCTTAGTATGTATACAACTGAACATTTTTGTCAACACTCTGCTTTAATAATTGTAAACAGGTTCTTGCCAAAAACTGAATGAGGAAACAAAGAAATCTGACTGAACTACATAGCTCCTGAGCTCAGAGGGTTCTGGTTAGCAGATTTCCCTGGATTTAGACCCATGCCAGACTACTGCAGTCCTACAGATGGAGCAAAGGCCTAGCAGGGATCGATTCACAAACCGAGAGAGGTCACAGTGCTAAACTGACAATTGTACTTGATAGAGACTCTCCTGGCTGCCACATAATCCTAGATATCTTCCAGAAACCTTCGGCCAGGCCAAGCTGATATTCAGTCCCGGATCTCTCAGCTACCCATGCTTGGCACACAACACTCTGAAGTCAGAAAGGAGACATCGCCCTACAAATGTTGGAGGTGCTGCCTGAGAGCAGCTGGAAGTAAGGGTCAAAAAGACCAAGTCCAAAGATTGGCCCATGAAGTTTGACAACTGTAGGATAATTTTTAATTAATCACTGAAGCCTCCTATGTAAAGAAAGCAAAGACGACATTAGTGCAAACAACCTACAGAAGCCAGGGTGCACACGCAGTGAGCTGCCCGACAGGCTGGGACACACCAACAACCACGGCAGGTACTGCATGGACTGCAGGTGTCTTCTGTTACATTTACTCACTTCTTGTTTTTTAAAGAACCAAAAGTATTATCATATTTAAGGCCATGGGTTTTCTGCAGGTCTCACAGTGAGTAAACTCATCATGTGATTGGGACCAGTTGTATGATACACTGCAGCTTGGAGCTAAGTTTTGTACAAGAGCGATAAATTACATTTACAATGGGAACGTTGACAACCTCTCAGCTTTATAGCACTATTACAGTACGTGCAAATGTAAAAGCCACAGCTAGAAGAGCTCTATTGATGAACTGACATTCTAGGTATTATGTTGACTGACTAGTCGGATCTGAAATGTATTTGACATGGCAAGCACAGATCAAAACATCCCATGGTTCAAAGAAGCTGAAAAGTATACTGATGGGAAACAACCAGCTGAACAGTCATCAAAGGAAAAGTCTTGGCCCTGGCCTATTGCTATTAGACATGCTAGTTCCATGCTATGTTCTCCTCATCCTGTTTTCTGTTTTAATTGGATACATTGCACTGAGGCAGGCAGTACATTTTTTTAATGCAAGTCCAACAAGTTTCAAGTTACTTTCAACAGATCACAGTTACTGAATTACTTCAACACTTCAAACGTTTCTAGCAGATGAACATTCACCTACACGCTTTCATCTGTGTGTCGTTTTCCTTGAAGACAGTAGGGGGGGGGTTGCAATGTGAAACATTACAGTATGCAGGCAGCAAAGCACACCTCTCTTCAGCGACTCTTCTGCTGTAGCATAAGGAAGAAGTGAACCTGGCAAGAGGCTGGGGGAAGAAAGCAGAAGCCTAAAGGCCAGTTGCAAGTTCCTTAATTCACATTAGTTTGGAGTAACTTTTCCAGGGTGTACAAAGTATCACCTGTTCCACCTCTTCCAAATGTGGCATGAGTTAGCTGACACACAAAAGCAGAAGACAGTGCATCTCAGGGCTTTTCTAAGCTCTGGCACCAATACACATACAATGATATACATACAATAACCAAAAAAGGGGAGATTCTACTCCAGACACAATGCTTCGAAGTGATTCGTGGTCATTTCGATCATGACTGCATCAGGCTGAGCACGCCACTGATCTGAACGGTTGGTCAGATTAACTGTGCTCATACGGCATGACATGACAGCGGGTACTAAGGAGTATGGGATCATCCTTAGCTCCAAGCTAAGGAGCATGGGGGCTGTGAAAATCCCTGGGATTTATTTTCTATAGTATCCAATAATGAACAACGCAGTCTTACCAGTTTACTAACTGGTGATCCTCACGAGACCCCTTGGCGCTGACGGATGGTTTGCCACTCGCTATGCCCTTAATACTTGTATTGACTATTCCTAGTACTGTATTTTCAAAACAGCCAAGTATGGTGCCCAAGCCTCATGGCCGTTACCTGCTCAACGTGATCTGTTGAGCAAAGGCACCTCATCTTGAGAGCTGGGTTCTTTGCCAGCTTCCACCCATCCCCCGGTCCCAAGGGATTTAGACCTAGCCACAGAGATGGATGCAGAGCACCCTCCACCCAGACCTCAAATCCAGGCAGTTAGGAGGCCAGCGCTGCTTGCAGAGTGAGCTGAAGAGTCCTGAGCACTGAGAAAGAGTCCTGAAAGGATAAGGCTGAGGGAGAAAGTTCCTAGAGCCCAGCACAGTTACACCACAGGTCTTCAGTACTACCTGGCCAGAGAAAATGGGACCTGATAGCTGAGGAAGTCAGCAAGCAAGATTGTTAAGAGTCACCTTGAAAGACATGAATGGAAAGTACAGCGATATGATTAGGGGTGTACGCCTTTTGGGGAGGGGTGGGAGAATGAAGTCTGTTTAGTCTGGAGCCAGGAAGGCCAAGGTGGGGGGCTGTAATTCCCCTTCCACCGCCTGCCACGTAGGAGAAGACAGTCTAGAAACAGCGATGTGACATCATACCCTACAGGATATAGGAGGCAGGAAAATGGTTATGAAACATTCTTCTAAACAAGAATTAAGATGCTGTTGGGTAGCAAGGAAGATGTCTTCAGCAAAAGCAAGCAGGCTGACTCATTGGCGAGTTAAATGGGTGGTTTTCTGCAGGTCAAAAAGTATCCATGGGCAATTTAAGACCATTCACCTTAGAAGCCTCAGACTGAATAAGCTGATTGATTTATTGACCTTCTGTCTTAACAACGGTGTTTAAAGAAGATAAATATTACAATGGCTTTGGATCAGAGCAAGGTTCAGACTCCTGGAAAAAGCTAAACCCAGTTACAGGCCTTTTTGGAAACATAATATGGCACACTAGAAGGGGAGAGTAATTAGGCTGGGGAAAAAACAGAAGGAAGATGGGATATTAACATTGGCAAATGCCTTTCCTACAATTCCAGGACTAATTCCACAGCCTCTGTATACAAGTAAATAGCACTGCAAACCCTCAGCCTCCTGCCACACAAGCACCGGCAGGCTGCAGCATTGGAAACATTACCATAAAATATTGCAGCATTCTACTGCATGGCCCCACCATCACGCATTAAGGAGTTTCCTGCTATGATAGCGTGGGCAAGCTGAACACAGTCGCATCTTTGATGTGCAGCTTTACCCTGAGTAACCTCTATGGAAAAAATTATGAAGCCACTGCAGAGCTCAAAAAATACAGGGCACCAGATCACAGGGGAGAGTGCCCAGGAGAGAAGAGGAAAGCGGGGGAGGGCGGGGGAACATTTGGGATAAATGGTGGAAAATTGAGGCACAAAAGGCTCTTCCAGACCAAACCACAGCTTCTGACCACCCCTTCTCAACCACCACACGTGCTTATGGGGCAAGCGCAGAGGACATAACAGGGCTGGCCAGGAGCGTAGGTGAAGGGAGGCATGGAGGGAGATGGGGCACACCAGCGCACCCCGGGAGCTGATAACCAACCTTCAGGGCTCTCCAACCCTTCAGCAACAGCCACACTCTGTCTTTTCCTTTTCTCCTCCTGGGAGGCCTCTGGTTACCATGCTTCTCTTCCTCCAAGGGGCAGACCTCGCCCCAGTGTCCTGCACCCCACTCCTTCCCAGGACAACACTCCCTTTAGAAATGAATTCCTTTTGGTATGAAGTATCATGTGTCTGGTCTCTGTTCAAGATTTCTTGGAAAGTCTGAGCAAAATTAGTTCAGCTGCTGAGTTATGTCAGAAAGGAAAGGGGGGAAAAAAATCTCAGCTCTTTCCCTGTGAGCTCCAAGTGGAATTTTGGCTCTGTATAAGAAAATGTTAAACTCATGTCTCTGGTTCCAGTGAGTCTTAAAGGTCCCTCCAATAAATTTAGTTGTTAGGGTAGATGTCAGGGCTGTGGAAAAAGCAGGAGGGAAGCATTGCTGACTCTGGAACATCCATCTGCATTTTTCAAACTGAGCTGAAACATCTCTATTAAAGGATGCTCTTCTGCTAACAGCCCATCAGCTTGGGCAGATGAGCCCCATGGGCCTGCGTAAATCCCACATGCCCTTGTTCCTTGAAGGAAACAAGATTTGATTAGATAAAATTCAGAAAACCTTCAGCATCCGGGGTAAAAAACAAAACTTCAAAGACCAGACAGACTGGAAATCAGGCTACCAGTGTAGCAGCATGTATAGTTTCTGTTCTTGATTTCCCTCTACTCAGTCCCCTTCCTCACAAAAAAAGAGGCGTAATTTCCCTCCTGGAGCAGCTGTTTTTACTGCCGGAGAGCTCCAAGCCAGGGCTGAAGGGTCAGGGCTCCTATACAGTTTTCCTCCTCATGCCACACGGCTGAGATTTGCAGCACCAGGTTTGGGTTTCCAGTGCTGCTCTTTGTCTCCTCCCTCAGAAAATGATGGGATTAAGGGGGGGCAGGGGAGTGGAACAGTTCCTGGACTGCAAAAAAGGCAAATACATTCAGAGAGAACAGAGCTGCACTGTCAGAAGGGAAATGCCCTGGTACATAATTACTCCTAAAAAGCTCTCCCCATAAATGGGGTGTTCAATGGCATTAAACACACCTCTCGCTGAAAACTTTTTTAAGCCTTCAGCTTGAAATAAAGCCGATAAACCTGCGGTAGAAAAGCCATTACTCTGCTCTGCGACGTCACTTCTCATGATTTGAGTCAAGGCAGTGAGTCACTTTCACGCAGATGGAGGGCAACACTTTCCTGTTCGCTGGGCACTGGTTTTTACTGCTACGCTTGATGCCGATGGGCTGCACAGTCACAGACAAGTTACTTCACACCGCCAAAAGGAAGCTCCCCCATCTACAAGACAGGAAAACTTTTCCTTGGGGTGATGTTTGAGAGCAACACATTAAAAGTGTTTTAGGAATACAGCCTACAGAACCCTGCCAGAGTTTCTCTTTTGGCATTAATGATCGTGTGTGATTTTTTTCTGTTCTGCTGGGCTAGAGACGAAGAAATCTGGGAATACCCAATATCTGGTGTGTATGTATGGACAGACACACAAATGAATTAGGCTCCTACTCTACAACCTGATCCCGTTTCACTAGATGGGGAAAAAACAACACACACACACACACACACACTGTGGGCACCCTGCAAGCTGCAGCCTGATAGCAAAAGCAAACGGGAAACAGACTGGTACCTATGGGCACTGTGCCACTGTTTGAAGGTTGTGCACCATGCCGAGCCAAGAGCAGCTCAGACCTGAGAGAGGCTCACGCAGCACGGCACCGACCACCTACACATGTGAGAGTGCCCTGAACCATGGGTGAGGCGGGGGGTGGGAGCCTCCCCCTTCCCCCTACACAAGCACGGGGCTGCAGTTGTGATCCCACTCACTGTCCCCTCCAGCCCAACAGACAGCTTCATGATGAAGCAGCTCCCAGATCCGGGAGGTTACGGCACTCTGGAGAGCCTGTTTGCTCCAGGTAGATGAGAAGGACCCAACCCCAGGGCAAACACTCCCCTCCAACACCATCCCCTCCCTTCTCCTCTAGTCCATGTTTAAAAGCCACCAGCCACTACCTTTGAAAAGGCACTACCTTTACAGGCAGACCCCGACACGCACAGGGACTGAGCACCAGTGCAGCCATGTGCCAGAGCCAGGGCATGGCATCACAGTGCTGCTGGGCAGAGAGCCCTCCAGCTGGGAATGTTTCCAGGGTCACCCATTTTATACTAAATAACTGCTAAAGGACTAAGTCCTTCATCCCTGAGTTGCCCCAGCATTCATTTAAGGCTGGCACCTTGTCTTTTGTTGCACAAAAGATGCCTGACTCAAATCGGGAGACCAGGAGAACCACCACCCCGCACTTATTTCCATAGGGCATTTAAATACGATCCAGGGTGGTGGGGAAACCCATTGCATTTTTACAACCCATGTGCAGCAGCCCTGCTGTGCACTTCACATAGGCGAAGAGCCAAGTCTTATTGCACCTGGTGAGCAAGAGCACAGCTTGACTCACCAGGACCAGTGCCGAAGAGAACTGACTCAGCCTTGACTTCAGAGGGAGTCAGGAGAACAAACCCAGCATGGGTGCTGTCAGGATGCAACCCCCCTGCCACCTCATACAGCGACACGTTTGAGGGTCAGTCTTGGAAAAAAACCCAGAGGTTCTGCTGGAGAAAAATAAATTTTCAATTTATTTTTCTTTTCGGTTTTGAAGAACCGTTGTCCTTTCTTACTTCAATAATTCATTATATACTTCCCTCCCCTTCATTTTCTGATCCTGACACTACTGCATATCTGATCACTGGAAACCAGAATTTATCTTTCGCCAGCATGTACAACTTCCTTCAGTGCAGGAGATCCACACTCTCCCCCACGAGTTTATGGGTGAGCACACAGAGACCCTAGGCCTGCCAAATTTTCAGACTTTTCCAATAGTGGGAAAAATTTATTTGAACAAAGAACAGGATTTTCAAGAATAAGAAAACTTCCTGCAGGCTAGGAGTGAAAAGTCACCTGACCTTCTGTCTGATGAAGCTGCGGCTGAGTCATCCTCCATTCTCTGGCAAAGGCACAGAACTATTTATCAGAATTCTTAAAGAAAAGGTGTAATTTCATTTTTCTGACTAGTATAAGCTCAAAAATTACTGTATCTTCTTGCATTCTAGCATTTATATTAGAATAATTTTTAAAGGTAGTAAAAATTTTTTTTAAAAAAACTAATATATATTAAAAAAGCAATACAGAAGAAAAAAAACCAACACAGAAGAGTCACCATTTTTTCTCCACAAATACATGTCTTCATATATTTGTAGAGAGTGCATAATTAAACACCCACACCAGGAAAAGAAAACAGAATCTGGACTTTGCTTATATAAATACCAACAGTCCAAAAAAGCAGTTTAGCATGGATTTTTATGCCTTTTGGTGATTAGCATTTTGTGTAAGAAGTAAAAACCTGCTTGTCATCTCGCATGTTCCTTCTGGAAAATGATTTTTCATGCTTCTGTTAGATGACAAGCAAAACCTACCTTACACTGCAGCAAATTATGCAGGAAACCTGCCGGACTAGGTACTCTGAAACCACATCAGGAAAAATTAACAATAAAGGAAAAGCCTCTTTTCCCAAATACATCTACTAACCCCCTAAGCAAGTTAATCCTCATTCCTTTATAAGCTTAGACACATCTGTCTGTACAATAACTTCCTTTAGGCATCCAGGAAAAAATAAACCACCAAAAAACCAACAACAAAACAAAACAGGGAATGCAGGCGAAACACTATCGCTGCTCTCTCTCCGCATGACTGGATGATGATGGCTGCTCACGTAAATACAGAATTCAGCAGACACCCGAAGGAGCCATAGCAAAATACAGGGACAAAGGGCCTTCTTCAGCTTTAAAGCTCCATCTGGCAGCATTTCTAACGGAGATGTCAGCCGGGAGATCAGCACAGAGCCAGCAGGCAGCCTCTGCACCTGCAAACCCTCCGCTTGCAGAGAAACTGTGCCGCTTTATTTTCAGCTGAAACTCTGCCCGACGGAGCTGGAGCTCTAGAACAGCAGCACGAGAGCAACTGGGAAATCAATTTTTCAAAGAATTATGCTGCTTACCTGCAATGCAACATCATTTAGCCCAGTCCCAAAGATTTTAATAGCATCCTTTCTTGGGTGGTATGGCTGCAAAAGCAGTGATGTCATGGGGAGGAAGCAGTAACAATCATGTGACTGCATCCTCCGTCTATAGGATATCTGACAGGAGATGGGGCCAGAGGGAGATGGACCAGTCTGTAATCCCACAGGATTAAACTGCAAGCCTCTTTACCCTGCCCTACCTACTCGGTCACCATTAGAACATGCTCACTCTTTTTCCTCCCTAACCTGAGCTAATTATTTTTAAAAGGGTTTGTGGATTTTTTTGCAACAGCAACAACAATCACATTTTTCATGAGGAAAAAGCACGATAAGTATGCTATGTGCAAACCAAGAAGTATTCCTGTTGACACCACAGCAACACCCAGGTGTCAGATTTTCTTTCATCTCTATGAAATATGTTATCACAGCAGCTTGAAAATGAGAGAAACCACAATTTCACCATCCCTTGCATTTTTCCTTCTCCCAGTGCTCCATTTCAAGCTTTACCAGACTGACTTCCCTCTGCCTTCTGTGTCATGTTCAAGCTTTGCAAGCTTACCTCAAGGGTTTCATCCCTATTACCTTCCCTTCTTTGTTCTCCCCACCATCCATCCATCCCTCCCTCCCTTCACTTCCAGACTTCAACTTTTCCTTCAATGCCACTGTCACTGCTTGAGATTGTCCTATATGCCAGCCCTCTCTTCCTTTTCAAAACTTCTGCTTCAGTTTTCCCATCAAATATTTAAAAACTAGAACATCCTAAAATGTTTTATTGGGGTGGGGCGGGGGGGCAATTAGCCTGTCACATTTTGGTTAACTATTACATCTCAGAACGATATTTTAGGGGGATTTTGGGGTTGTGGTTTTTTTGTTTGGGTTTGTTTTTTAAAATACAAAACAATTTTATTATACTCTACAATGTATTTGAGCTCTAAAATGAAATAATAATTTCCAAAGTTCTGACTGTACATACCGTGCACGAGCCACTAGGCTCACATTCCACAAGGCACAGGTTGTAACTGTTCTTCATGAAGATTGTGTACATGTTTGTACATGTGCAATGTGTTTTATTTCAGGACATTCACCTTACTGCTCATTTTCTCATATTTGAGTAATGTGCAGACTGGTTTTACTCCTAAGGGTATCCAGGGATATGCTTTGTATTACCAAGCAGATGCAACAGCTAGGTAGAGGGAGATCTTGCACAAGCCATGAAAACATCCAGGGGTGAAGGAAGGCGCACGCATGACTTCCACTCTCTTCAAAGGCTAAGGAATGCAGTTCTGGAAGACCTTTTTGCCCCAGTGTGTTTGAGCAGGTATTTACGGATGCACAAAGCAGACAGCCCCAGCCCAGCAAAGCCAGCCAGTTGATAACAGAGTGTACAAACCCTTTTTTCAGAATGGCTATACAGCTCCTCCAAATCTTGTCTATAAGCTGAAGAAAGTTTTTGTACTCCTTATTTCTGATATGGACTGCCCATACAGAAGCCACACATTGGACTTTATTGTGAAATTTGAACACTTAGCTTGCCTCGCCTGAAGTTCCCACACCTTTCTGGAGTGAGGAGCACACCTTTAGAGAAGAGACTTGATTAGGCCCCTCACAGACAGCACAGCAGATCACAGTTCTCTCCCACTCCCAGATCAGTAACAGCCCCAGGCCTATCATAACAATGTCAGTGAAGTTTGGAAAAGCGATAAAAGTCCTAACTTCCCGCCACTGTCTGTTCTTTGCGCCCATTAAAATCAGTATTAATAGGCCAACTGAATGCTGTGGAGGAAGTTAAACAAACACTGAGCACTCAATTTATTTTCTTGATAATGTATCTGCAATTTTCCTTAATTAGTTTATGAGGGGGAAATATGGAGAACAGCAAGTCGCTTTTAATTGGTCAGACACAAACATCTGTAACTGAAAACTTCTGCACCACAAGACACACACTGCAACACAAACACCGTGCCCTAGACACAGAATAGTAAATTTTGTGCACTAACCATGTGAGCGCAAGAGTCTCAATCCCCCTTTTTTTTCCTGGATGGACTTTCCTCAATTCACTTCCTACTTTTTCCTTGCCTATTACCACAGCTGAACTCATTGAGTCTCCCGCTGAACGTGTATTTTTAGTTGGATGGTCTACTGCAAACAAACTAAAGGGACAGAATACCTAATTCTCTATAGAAAATGTGATTCTATAACCTAGATATGTATGTTCAAATTTAAGAGATTATTAGAAATAATAAGAAACCAGAAACATTCCTAAGAAGCTTTTAACTCCAAGAATACTGAGATTTTCCAAAGTGCAAGCCAATCACTTAACTGACATTTACAGATTCCGAAAACAAATCAACTTTACTCTTTGGTATTTTCTTCCAATGATACTCCATTAATTACATGGTCTCAGGAAAAAGAAAATACTCTTCGCATAATGTTTTGGAAAAGATTGTTCTTGCTTTTGCTAGCCTGCAGCTTCTCAAGTCTCTCTGTCAATACATTTTCCTCCACTCAAAGGAGACTGGAGTCAAAACATGCTGTAAAGTGCCCTCTTCCCTAAAAATTCAAACTTTGGTTTTACATCCACTGGAAACAAAATACATAGTTCATTTAACTCCTAAAAAGAAAATTTGCTCTTTTTATACAGCACTTACCTTTAAGTCTTGCAAAGCGCTTACAAGAACTGCAGCAAGAAATACATGTAAGACTTCATTCTTATAACAGAACACCCATATCAACATACCCATTGTAGCTTTTGTTGTTGATCCTGAGGGTAGTGAGACACAGACGGTTGGTATTCCACATGACTATTTCTAGCAGACTGTTTAAAAATAACCTCAACTCTGTCATACCCTTAATGCCTTGCAAATACTGGACAGAGACAGGAGTCACATGTCAGTACTATGATTTTGCCTCAGCTCCTGCAGCTGAAGGTTGCACAGAGAAACTGAGAAATGGCCTTTCTGTAATTATACAGGTTTAACATTTCCTTTGTGAAAGCAGCAGTAAAGGTCAGCCTAAACAAGTTAAACTGTATTCTTCTGAGTGGCTTCCACCTTGGAATTAGTCATAAATAAGATATGACAGAACTAAGGATGTCAACTTACTTCCAATACAAATCTACAAAGTACAAGCTCCTGTTAGGGGGAAAAAAAAGGTAGTTCAAGGTGTTGTTAAGTGGAGCGACCCATGAATTCTGGGAATATTCAACTATGAGCCTCCGATATAGCTGTCAGCCTATGGTAAGCAATAAGCACATGGGAGAACGTACCTGCCATTCCTTACACTCTGCATCCCTTGCAGGTCTTCAGTGTAACCTCTCTAGGATCTCTGATTTCGCAGATTTCCTCTCTCACTTTTTTTTTGAAAATTCATTACATTCACCTAAATGACATTGTTATTCAAAATACAAAATTCCTTCATAAAAGCATCATGAATGTGGCAATTATAAACCATTCAAAAAATGTCTTTAACACATAACAAAACTCTATTTCTGTTTATGGCAAATTATTTATTTTGTAGAAGAAATACTTTCAAATAATACAAAAATGACACAATCATACAGAACTGTGACAAAAACAAGAGAGATGAATACTGAATATGATAACTCATTACCACATCAAGACAGAACTCATTACAGCAGTCAGAATCACAGACGCACAAGAGACGCCGACGACATCTCACAGCAGTCACTATTTAAAAACACCAACTGAACCCTCTGACAGAGAGGTCACCAGACATTGCCCCTTCGTTATACAGTCACAGAACAATTCAGGGTGGAAGTGAAGTCCCTACCCCAGCCCCTGCTGAAAGCAGGCCCAATGTGACCAGGATGCTCCGGGCTACGTCCAGTCAAGACCTCAACCCCTTCATGGACAGAGCTCCACCTCTCTGGGCAACATCTTCCAGTATGTGACCATCCTCACGGGAACATGGTGTTGTCTGTTCTTAGTATACAGCAAACACTTCTGGTGCCACCCCACGGTAACTTTTGATAAACACTACTACGTAAAGGCCTCCACTGAACATGAGACATCAAATTCTGACTAACTGGTCTTTTCAAGTAATGAGCACTGAAAAGCTTGCTGTCCCTAGAATTTTACCCAAACACTAAAAATTTCTTATGTGATTTGGTTTTTATCTGCGTAGTTTCTGAATATGTCTAGTTGTGCCCAAGGAACCCAATACACACCCACCAAAGCTTACTGGCAAAAACAGACTTCAGGATGCTTAGCATGATAAATGCTAAATATACTTTAATTTCATATATATTGCTATATGGTCAAATCACTTGATGCCTGTAATGGTTATAAGGCCATACTAGGAAATGGGGGATACTACCTGAAAATTAAATGTCTGCATTAATCATCCTCTGAATTGATTAATGATTTAGGTTTACAATCTTTTCCCCATTGCTTTTTGCCTCAGCTTGGACAAGTAAAAGCAATTAGTTTCACTTTCAGGTTTTCCTGATCTTTGAGAAGGTAACAGAATATAAGCTCTTGAAACTCACAAAGAACACTGACTGACTTACAAAATATTTGAAAATATTCTGATTGGTTCTGATAAATCTGTTTAATTGTTGGCTGTTGTTGTTTTGTTTTCCTGAGATATAGAAATCTAGAACCAATTTAACCTTTAATTAAGAGACAGCATGATTGTCCTAGGAAATTCCAGCCAGCAATTTTGCAAGGTTAGTCTTGTGTTGGGCACCTCTCTTTGTAGGTAATGTATAATTAGAAAAATATGAGAAACTATTATAGTAGCTTAGTAAAGAAGTATTTTTACATACTTGCAGGATGCAAGAACACAAAACTGGCATTCTCGGGAATTCAGGGTGACAGTCTTTCATTAAAACAAATGGTCACAAGTGAAATTATTTCTTAGCAGATTTTAACTGGTCCAACTAGCAATCAAGTGAGCTGTACCTTCCAGAATTATACACTTTCCCCCTGGAAAGCATCACTGTTCAACAGAACTTGCATGCAGTAACCTCAAAGCACATCCTTTAGGATGAACATGTGTTTAAGCACCCTTGCTTAAAGCAGCTGCTTTCTGAAATCAGCACATACGTACTTTCCTGCATCAGATCAAAATCTTTAAAGCTGTAGAAATTACTATAATAATACTTTTGCAGTCTTTCCACACAACTAGCTCAGATTGCTCTTTTAACTCCCTTTTCATTAAACAGCAAAACAAAGACCTGTCACCCTTTTCCTTCCTCCGTTTAAACTGAGAATCTAGTTAAGAATATAAAGGTATTTTAGACACAACTGAAATGAAAACAATCTATTAGTGCACAGTAAGAACATGCAAATGAATTCTGCAATGTTTAACATCACTTCTAATCAGTGTTAAACACATTGCAGGTGATAATATTTTGCTGTAACACAGACAGTGCTAAAGGATACAATGTACATAATAAGCTACAGATAATAAAGCTGAAAAAAGTGACAATTTTAGAACATAGTATTTTCATTTCAGGTATCAGAAACAAAACCAGCTCAATGGTTCCATTCTACTGTATGACAAATACTGAAGAACAAAATTTCAGTCTTAAAATACATCTTAAAGTAGGTATTTTCCTTCAAGGAAAAAAGGCACTATAAATAAATTACACTACAGTGAATTTGCCTGAACTCACTTTGTTTCTGTCTTCCAGCCTTTAAGTCAAATAAAACAGCATAAAAACTGTACACGCTCTTAACAGGATAGTCGATCTTTTATAAAATAAGTTGTCTTCAGAGATGTCAGTTTCACAACAAGGAAAAACCAAGCCTTGTTGCAGTCGCTATTATAAAATATATATGTATATATATTTATATATATGTTTTTGCTTACTTTTACTTTTTTTACTTTTTTTATTTTTTACAAAACGTGTATATTAGCTTTCGCACAATTTTTTTTTAAAGAAAGTTGGCTAATCTAATAACTTCATTAAAATAAAAGCGATAAATACTTCATGTTTACAATGCAACATGTCATACATCATCAGCTGGCAGAGGAGGTATGTTAATCCTTGGTCTTGTAAAAAAAGCTATCTTCTCTCTGTGATCAAAACGAGATAAAAAGGAAGTCAATCAAATATATTCCTACGTCCTCCCCCCACCCCAAGAACATCGTTACTTTACTCTGGTTAGTGGTTAGTATTTGTTATTTACATACTGAACTGATGGTTTATTTGAGTACAAGAAACTTACAACTATTAAACCTCACTGTATACTTTTGGCAACATTCTGTTGAACACAATTACATTTTTTTAAAATTTAGGTGGAAGCTTCATACAACTCATTAAACATCAGTCATAGTAGACTGTAAAAAGGTTTCACAGGACAAACCCTGCACAAGTCCCTTCAGCAATGCAAAGTTCACCCTTGTACATTTTGCAATAATGCCTACAAAAAAGGGGGGGGGGAAAGATGGCATTCAAGAGTTACCTTTTTACTTCTTTATTGAGTGAACAGTACATGCTGTAAAGTGTCATAAGAAATGGATGTGTGCGTAAAAAGAGCAAGAATTTAAACAAGGAAGACAGCTTTTGCTTCATTTTCTATATCTCATTTTATTCAATTCCCCATATATTTTTGTATCTCCATAGACAAAGCAAAAAAACCCCTCTCTCGTTACCAGAGATGTAAGATGTAAAAACAACCCTAAAATTTGTTCCTCTTAGTTCCTCCTCACCTTTATGAGAAAGACCTTTCCCATATGATTCAAGCAAAAAAAATTACATTAAAGGACAGACAGCTTTCCTATTTCACTTAAGTATACATTTTCCCTGCAAAAAAGTTCTAAAAAACTAAACAGTGGATGAAACAGTATAATGTAACATTGTAGCTGAGCTGCCCTCCATATCTATGCTGCACTAACATTTTCTTTCTCTTACTGTTACTCTCCCAATTAAAATCCTAAAAATTTTAATGCTAAAGTAATAAAGTCTTCCTGTGAAATGCACATTATCAATGCCACTTGTACACAAAATAGACTGTGAGAAAAAAAAATAAAGCTAAGAGAGGACACATACCATGTGAACACAGATGAAATAGGGAAAAAAATTCCAAAGAAAAGGCTTCTTGAGAGAAAGCTGGAATATTATTAAGTCATTTTTAGGGAGAGAGTGCTACTAGTAACATTTATGTATTACATTAAACAAACTATTTATGCTCACTTGCATTGAAGAACTGATACAGCATTTGAACTTAAGAGTGACTAGGCTAAGTTGAAAGAACCACCTAAGCTATGTTGGCACTTGAAGAATTTTTTATTATTTCTTTTTTAAATTTCATGTGTTTTGGAATTGTAGCACTGCTATTTTAGCTTAGCTTTGGCTCTTTGCCCTATAAATAATTCAAAGAAAACTTGTGTCCAAATCAATATACAGTTAAAAATTACTGGCTATATAGAAGACACAGAATTTAAGCCAAATGCTTCAGAGCTCTAATGAACTGTTGCTATGCTATTTCAGTACACATTACCACTTACCTAAAAGTCTGCACCTGAATAGGCTCCTTCTGATTTTGCCCACGCAACTGGTATATTTCTTTTGATGCTTTCTTTAGCATCTTTTCAGCTGCTTGCTCTTGGTGATGTTCAAATTTGGTCTGTCTGGTCTGAAAAACAGAACATAATGCTTAAAACGGTCACATGAATAAAGAAAACACAAGAATTTCCACGTTAAAATAATGGATTTTTTTCCCACTCACCACAGTAAAACCACACAAGTATATTGTCTGAAACAACTGTTCATCTAAGAACTATAAATTCAAAAGACTGACAATATTGTTTCATTTCTTAATGATCTTCAGACAGATATGTATTAAACTCATGAAATTAACTACATATAGATCTGTCAAATAAGACCTTAAAATAAATTTAGACTCACTCCTCAGCTCTGATACTTCAATGACAAGTTTGTTTGTTGTGCAGTTTTTGCCACTTTTTGCCTCTCACTTCTCTGTC